>OY735204.1:68655750-69255750 GCA_963457665.1 Thysanoteuthis rhombus | reverse complement strand
TCAATTAAGCAGTTATTTATCTTTAATAGTTGCTGTAGACCAGCCGTTCTAAACCTTGGGGGGGGCATGGGTACCTTAAGAGTTCTTTTCGGGTACCAAGGGCCCCTGACAAATGGAAAGAAAACAAACAAATTGACAAAATTAACTCATTATTATTATTTCAGTGTATGACCTCCTTCAAATGTGTTAAGGCACCCTAGGGGATAATATACCCACTGTCAAGAATGGCTACTGTAGAAAATTTATTACAAATGTTTTTGAAAGTCTCTTAGGAAAAAAAAAAAAAAAAAAATTGCTGGAAATTCCATCCAAGATTCAAATCAGTGATAAAGAAAATAAATATTGGACTATATATAATACAATACATATGAAATCTTGTATAAAATGACAAACAACATGTATGGCATAATCTTCATCTTATCAATCCTGGTGATTGATTGTAATATACCTTTAAAAAAAATGCAATGTGTACTTTGAAAGGTACTAAAAATCAATTGAAGATCATAACTTGGAAAAATTTTTTTGCTCACATTCTCATTCATGTTGGAATTCTTGTCATCAGAACTGTTAATACTATTTATTTTCCTGTAATTGATTTCAAGATTAATTTTCTCTAATTGGAAAACTTACAGAAAATCTTTAATTTAATTAATTTTCATATATTTGCTTTCCTTTACAGTAATCTCCAACAAAGAAATATGAAGTCATTGAGTCTAGAAAAAAAAATGTACTATTAGTATGTACTTAAATCTCAGCCACGGAAATCTGCAGCTCTTTGACAGTTATAGATAGACTCGTATTATTATCTTGAACAAGTTTTGTTTTAGACCTGCTTACAACAATGTTGCTGTGAACACAGACTGAGGAAGAGATCGTGTTGCATGGCTCTTCCTCTAATTTTGAATTACTGTTTTTACTGTGCTTGAAGGCATTAAAATTTTTAAAAATCTTTTTTTTTTATGGCCACTCATTTTATTGGTTTTTTCAAATAATACTTTTTTCTGACATGTACCCTGAAAGTTGAAACACTTTGGTAAAACTGAGTAAATAAGTACTTAACTGAGTAGATAAGTACCAAATTTACTGTCTGAAATGAAAATGGGTATAGGCTTCTTACTTGGCCATTTTTGAGCAGAAATAATTTCTGAAAAATCCAATGGCCCTTTTTGCCATTGTTGGCAAATTTTAGATGCAAGATTTATTAATTGATACAAAATTTTACCCGAATGAGAAATATTTTTGAATAACATGCAATTTTGAAATTTTTCTTAAGGGGTGTAGACTCTCACAACCCACACTGAACATAGATTTAAAAAAAAAATTTTCCTTTGTAGATTCTTAATGTTTTGTTACATTTTTAGTAATCTCATTGATCACCCCTTTTAATGCATTAATGTTATTGAAGTTTTGTCATAAATGCATGTCTTCTTGTTTGCAAGCACAGAAAGTAAATGTTAGAAATTTCATAACCATTTTTTGAAAATATGATTATTCAGATTATTTACTTTTTTATTTTTCTTACAAATCATTGACATTATATTTTGTTTTAACAATATTAAGTTGAAGTTTTTGTTGGATGAGATGTGTTAACCAGAGATAAAAGTAATCATTCAGTACAGTAGCAGACCATATATCTGGCATGCTTTGGACTGGAGGTGGCATAGATTTCTGGACCAAGGCTTAATATTAAAATAAGTAATAAACATAGAACAAAATTGTATTAAACAGATACAAATCCATACACTTCTAAAGTTTGATCTTTATTAATCCACTTAAAATTCTTAAAATGTAGAACATAAAATGTACAAAGAAAAGTACACTACAAAACTGTTCATAACTCATGCAAATTAATCCACTTCAAAATTGAGGTCTGTTCAATAAATATTAATCTTCCAATCTTCATCTGATGACAATTTAACCATGCCATAAAAATTAAAACAGATTGGCCACTTGGCAAACTACTATGAAGGTAGTCAGATTCAAAACCAGTTGTCAGTTTAAAAATAGCTGGTTTCTGGTAATTTTTTGTTTTCTGGAAGCCGGATGAATGATTCAATACAGTATGAGCTGAGATTTTTGTTATCTGAAGAATTGGATGTAATGACTTTTCGATGAATTTAGTAAACTTGATAATTTTTTCCCTCCAATTTTTATTTACTTTTTTTTTTTTTTTCTCGCTTCACTTCTATTTCTTTGTTTCATTCCTTGTTCTTGTTTCCCTCCCCTCATAATGACACATGAATAATTGTGTGTTCAGGATATAGAATACATATCATCTGAGGATAGGAATTTTTCTTTATTCTAAATTTGTTCTCTTGAGTTGAAGATTTTTTGATAAGTTATCAACCCTTGAGTTCTTAAGATATGAAACCCTAAAACATTTGAGTATTTTATCATTCTCTATCTAGAATTCATTGAAGTCATTATTTTCTTAGTTTTATCTTGAATTTTTAAAGCCAGTGATGGGATTCTGCTTGCTTTGAAGTTATAGTTTTTCATTCATGGAAATTTCTACAGGGATCTTCATTGGAATATTCCACTTGACTGGCTTGTCTTTTTGTAATACAGGCAAACAGCACTATGTACTACTTCACTCTCAGCAAAATTCAGTCACTGCAATTTGGAAAACTGCAACTATTTACTGTTTTACGTGTGTAATTATTCAGTTACCGTGATCTGAGAGGACAAGGATTCATTGTAATTACTCTCAATGGTTCTATCAATCGCCTAATGTGAATTCATCTTGCACTGGTAAAAATTGGGACAAATTAATTGCATAAAGCAGGGTTAGCCTGCTATTCACTGGAAAATTTTATATGAATGAATTGAAATTTTTTATTTCTATAAAAATGTTTCAAGTTTGTTATTAATCACAAAAGTGAGAATCCTATCCTTGATTGTATTCTGTGTATGACAAAGTGTTCACCTATGGTGATTTGTGTCAGCTTGTGGGCAACATCTTTCTCATCAGATCTGCCCAATAAACAAGAACAATAGTCTTACTTATCTTGACATCGATACATGAAACATTGAAACCTTTGTTATAGTGTGAAGAAAAGTATACAATTTGTTTATAAAAGCACACATCAAATAATCAAATTCACACAATATCTGAGTCATTAAACATTAGTGTTACTAGTGGTGTAATAAACATCAAAATTCATTTTGAACTCATTTTGTTGACAGCAGTACATATTCCAGTAACCTATTCCATAGTCCTACCACTCAGTTGCTAAAATGAATTTTCTGCTATTCAATCTATACCTTTTCACTTTCACCATATATGTGTGGCATCTTGGTCCATTGTACTTGTTTTTGGTAGAAAACAAAAAAATGCAGTAGGATCTACTAGTTCTATACCACACATGATCTTAAACATTTCTATCAAATCTCCCTGTTCTCTCCTTTTTTTTTCCTATGTCAACCCTAACTCCTTTATCTATCCTCATAACTCGTACATTTTTAATGATTCTGGTACTAACTTTGCTGCTCGTCTTTGGACTTTTTCTAAAAGATTCTTATCCATGTACAAGTATGACGACCAGGCTTGAACACAGTATTCAAGGTGCAGATTGACATAGAATACAAGAAACGATTCATTGTCTACATCAGTGAGACCATGCTTGATCTGTTTGCCTTTGCAACAGCACCAGAAATATATTTGGAAAATGAAAGGTTTTCAGTTATGATACCAAGATCCTTTCTGTCATTTACAATATCTAGTAAATTTTCATTCATTTCCTCCAAGAGATAGGTTATTTTTTCTCATATGTAGCACCTTGCATCTATCTTCATTAAAAGCTTATAACTATTCTCTCGAACATGACGTTAGAAGTTTTCAGGTCCTCCTGTATTCTAACTTGGTCACACAGTGATAAGATTGGATGGTACAATTTTGTGTCCTCTACAAAAATTTTATAATTTATGGAAATTTTTTTGCAATAGATAATTAATGATAATAGAACTGGCTCGAGCACTGATCCATATCATACACCACTACTTATGCTTCCTACCCAGATTCAGAATCCTTAATACTCATTCACTGTTTCCTGATCCATAGGAAGTTTTGTAACAAACAAATTGAATTACTAACTATGCCATACGCTTGTAGTTTGTCAATCGGTCTACCATGAGAAATTGTGTCAAAAGCTTTTTTAAAACCTAGGTATAGTACATCAAAAGGCATACCCACATCTTAGTCCGTTATGCTTGAAGATAAATATTTTTATTGAGGGCAAAAACTATCTAAAATAAACAAAGGCTATAAATAAATGTTTTCACCTGCAGTTTGAGATATCCTTTCATTCCAACAGTAACCTGAGATTTATAGCACTCCTTGCTAAAAGAAGAAAAGATGACCTTGATAAGAATTCCTAATGTATGTACATATTTCTTTTAATGGTAGACATATTTTTTATATCATAGATCAGTTTTGTTGAATCTGATGCTTTTTAAAAAAATTCTTTCACAAATGAATTACTGTTCTCATGGTTATCAATAGCTAAGAAGAACAAAACTTCGCAAATGGAGCAAGGTTAATCATACTTGATGGTTATCTTTACTTTTTGCAGAGAGTATTTTTGATCCAGAAGTGCAGGATGGAAGATGTAGAAAGTCTTAGAAACGCAAGATATTTGGCTCAAGTTTTGAGGAAAGTTTAAGAAATTTTTTTTTTTTTTTTTTTTTCATTTTGGTGACCTTATATTTACATCATCACATCAGGTAGAAGATTATTATAAGTTAACAGCCCTCTGATGTTGCAAATTACCCAATTACCCAGGAATTTTTCTTAACCAAGGATGATTTTTGTTTCCTGATTATCTAATGATTGATGATCTGTTGAGGAGAACTTGCAGCCGAACAGTTGAGGCAGTTTCTGAGTACCACTTGAGTGTTTTGAAGCCATGAAGTGCAATTAAATTAATAGCCTCTATAGAATACAACTATTTCATGGCTACAGTGTTGATATTGGGGCAGATTGTACAAGGGTAAAAAAAGGAAACAAACAAAGGAAAGTAATGTTCTCACAATCAAGAAACACTTTTTAGACCCTTGTGTAATTGTAGCATTGCTTTAGTATTCCTACTTGACGTTTTCGATCTCCTTAACTTTCTGACCCTACTTATTCCAGCTTTTAAGAGTTAAGAAAATCCACCTTCTGTTTCTTTTTTGTCTTGTGTAACAATGAAAACTAAACAAGATACCTTTCCTTAAATTTCAGTTGTAAGAAATTAAGCACATTTTTGTGATTTTAAGAAAGAACTTATGGTTAAGATGAAGATTATTATAAACATTTAATTTATTTGACTGTACTAAAGCCAAATATTGTAAATAGAAACAATTTCGATGAGTTGATATTTCTTGCAGTTGGATAATCTGGATGTTTTATGAGACTGAACTATCCATTTTTATGATGAGAATGAAGTGACTGGTTTATTTAAGTCACACACTTTTACTCGGTATCAACAGCATAAATAATTCTTTAGTACAAAATAATTTGATCATGGATAGATATAAAGATAACACGTGTCTTACAAGTTCATCATAAATTGTGATCATAGCAAGAATAGTTTCTTTTTTTGTTTTTTGTTTCTTTTTTTTCCTTTTTTTTTTTCTTTAAGAAAATGGTTCAATTCTTATTTCTGAGATAACTTTCAGCAATTTGTGTCATGTTATACATTCTTCAATGAATTCAAATCTCAAGTTTTTACTTATCAAGTAAGCTGTTCCTTGCCCAGTGTTGCTAATTCAGAGATGTTTTTTGGGTTGTTTAGATGTCAGAAATTGCAGTTTAGATTTTTTTTTTTTTTTTTAAATAGTACAAGTAATATTTTCATTTGATTTATAGTAATGAAATAGGTAATATTTGTAATAGATATTGCAATATTTTGATAGAATTAATTCTCGAGATGAAGTCACATTTCTTCTATTTATGATATATTTCTTGAATTTTAGATACATATTTGGAGAATCTAGATGTTTAAAGATGTTCTTTGACTCCATTTTAGTCATAAAATAAAGTTGGCAACACTGCCTTTGCTAGACCTTCTTCACGCAAAAGAATTAGCGCATGGTCTGATTTTCAGGCTGGTTTTGATATCTAGAATCTTCATTCACCGGGACATTTGTGATTATATTTTGGAAACAAAGGTCCTGGTAGTTCTCTATTCAGCCAACAAGTTTATATATATATATATATATATATATATTGTGTATGGTAGTTGAAGTTATTGAAGAGTATATTGGTTAGAATGGAAAAGAAAATACCTTGAGAGAATGTTAGTCCCAATGAATTACCAGTTGATTTTAGATCTCTTTCTTTTCTATACGGACTGCTTTTTCCATCAGATGCCATTATCTGATTCATTGCACAGAGAATGTTTTGATTGTCTCTATTCTGAACTTAATATCTCTTAAGTGGTCTTTTCATTTTTAAATGTCCGATGTAATGTGAACTGCTATCATCCTTCTGATGGATCCTTTGATGCTGTCAGTAAGAAATGCTTTATCCATCTGTAATGTGAATGCCGCAGACCATTTGGATAATCTATTGATTAAGCTTTTATTCTGTTTGGAAATAGGAAGGTTATGTTATTTGCCATCTCAACTAACTGAAATAAATGTTTCATGTTGCAGATGCTTTTATATATATCCTTTATAAGGAATAGTTTTCTGCTTTCAGCTCTCAGAATTCTGAAGTTAATAAATATTTAAAAGTTTTGTTTCCAGTAGGTTCAGACACTTGGGAATATGCACTTGGCTTCAAGATGAAAAAATATTCAAACTGAGGTTTAGGAAAAAAAGTGGACTTATGCTGAATTAAGAGAGAACACTTTGTAGGGAAAATCTTTACTTGAAACAACTTTCTTATTAAACAACGTGTTCTGTTTATTGTATTTTAGTTTTTTTCAATGGAAGTTATTCATTTAACTTTTATAGTGTTTAACAATAGTTAACTTTCAGTGCATTTAGATAAACATATGGAGTTGATTTACTTCCAAGCCAGCATGAATGTCTGTGTGTGAATTGATAATTACAGAAAACATTTTGTTCTGTGTATCTGTAGGCTTTTATCAATGCATATGTGTTTTTTATCGTAGCAATTTGTCTTGAAATGTTGATAGTGTTAATGTAATTGAGATAGTTTAATTGGAATTTAAGGGAAATGGCATAGTTGATAATCTGCTGTCAAATCTTGGACTTTGGTTTGGGTCATGTGACCAAGTCTATCTATGGAAATCTTTTATAAAAGCCCCTCAGCTTATTTTGTTTGTTGGTTTCTGTCATGCTAAAGCAAACAGAAAGCTAGGAAGGTTATCAAACAACTGTATGTGTGTGCTCAGGTCTATATCACTACCTCTACTGCAGCTGCTGATTGCTCAGGAGTAGCATGGAAAACTAAATATAGTCATCTCTGATATTTTTTTTATTTTTTCAGGAATATAACTTTTTCTTTTAAAAAAAATTGTTTTTCACCATTTTTTTTTTTCCTGGTGCAGTGAATTCTTGAAATATTTTACTGATATAAGCAATTGATAGATAAGAACAGCATTTATTTGGATGTATTCTATGGCAAACTATTATAATATATGCCCTTAACCACAGTATTGGCATATATGTATCTCATTAGGTAGTAAGCATCCTTTGAAAATACTAAATAGTCAATACTAATTGGATTTAACGTTTTCTAAGGATAATTTTGTTATGAAACCAAATTCCAATGATTTCTATTTTAATCTGCTTCATTTGATGCACCCATTGCTAAAATATCTATACAAAATAAAAATAACCTAATTTTAACTTGTGTAATCTTTATCTGTTGGAATTCATAAAGCTTTACTCGCCTGACAGGTAGACAACTCTTTTCTTGGTAAAGCAGCTATAGACAACTTGTTGATCAAAGCAACACATCTCTCTTTATTTGTGTATATACATTATATCAGGAAATCCATTTTGTGTCCTTTGTTTACAATCAGCGCCACCTAGCAACGGCGGCAAGTCACCACGCTGTCTAAGGGTGATAACTCGTATGTATGTAAATGTTTGAACAGGTTGTTAGCTCTAACAAGCTCCCCACGTTTTTTCTCTCTCTTGTTCTCTATTCTCCTCTTGATATTGCTTGGCTGCTGGAAGAAAAACCTTTTTCTTTCAATTCTATATATCTTACTCTCTCAGTATTTCATTTTGGTGAAGGTTTGCTTTTGATTCACTAGATTCAGAATCGAAGGGAGGTAAGCAATTATGCTGGCTTATGCTCTCTGTTGCTTCTACTGCTGCCATACCTTTGATATCAAATTTACAAACCGATAACCAACCTTTTGGCTTTTTTTTTCTTTTTTCTTCGACATGAAACTAACATTATTTGCAAGAGTTTTATTCTCTGCATATTTCGTGATGTTAAAAATCCTTCTTGAAGGACCTTCAGCTATGGAAGGCTCTAAGCACCTTTCTTTGTAAGAACATTGGCAAGCTGTTCTTTTGCTTCTACCCCGAATAATTCCAATTCACTCGTCACCAGCATTTCTCTCACTAAGGACATCTCTATCCTCAACCTCTTGTCACTATTGGCTGCTCGGAAGAGACTTTTATTGCCCGTTCTACATTCAATAGTGAGATGAGGCTTCTTTTTATTGTAGATAATCTCAGCCAATAACTTGGACCTGGAAGGAATCTGAGCCATCAACCAAAGCAATGTTTTCAGTTGCAAGAATTTATTTCACCACTCTTAACTTTTGTTGACTGCCACAAAAGTGAGCAGGAATCATTGTCTTAGCCAGTAAGGAAAGCTTTATGTCCACCCAGACTCCCTCCAGTAGATAAATTAGCAAAGCAAGCGTACATGTATACTCAGTTTGAGATCTTTTCAACTTCTAGATTTTGAGACCATAATATGTGAGTCATTATTTTTAACATGCTTTCTGAGAAGAGACTAAACTATTGCATGTTAATGCTGGTTTCACATATACTGAAGCTAATATCTTGTCTGGAAATACCTGAAACCCAGTTCATCTGTCCAATTTCAAGTCAGTTGCCGTTTTTCTTTTGTAAGTGGACCTGTCTATCTCAATTGATAGGGATGGGATCCAAACTCCTCAAGTAAAAGGTTTGCTTAATACTCACAGACAAGTCTGGATTTTGTTTCATTGTTTGTATACCAATGTATTTGAAAACTGTTGAATCTTCCTTATGTCAAAAGCACTCCATAGCTTCCTCATAATGCTGTGCTGATACTTTCGTTATCCACCCAATAACAGATCAACAAAACAGACTATGATTCTCTCCAAGTTTTGAGAACTGTGCCTGAATAATAAGCCATGATCATAGGTACTCATTTGTGCTTCTGATTTTAGTTCTTTTTCAAGTCTCTGGGAAACATACCTTGAGAGTGTCTGCTTGGCCATACAGTGTTCCTTAGTTTTCATGTATCGGTATCCTATTTTTTTAGGATGTCTCAGATATAGTCATTATACACAGACAAGCCCTTACACTCTCTCTCATACAGGTTAGACTGTGTGAAAATTACATAACTCTTCTGGAGCACTTGTACACAATCTTGCTTTTGTGCACCATTTTCTGTTATTTCAATTTTGGAGTTATGACCCATCTTAAAGACATTTCTGTCCTTCATCTGGTACCTAGTCATATACTTAATGTTTTATCCATCTAATTCTCTTAGCATTCAAGATGTGCTCTTTCATTATCTGATTCTATAGCACAAGCTCTCTTTCACATTGTCTTTCTGCTTCCTGGTACTCCCATATTGTCACTTCTCAGTAGTTTTATGCCACTCTACATAATCACAGTCTACATGAATGTCCTGCTTGTAAGTCATCTACATTTCACTCATTTTTTTTTATTTGCCTGTTCTTTTTCCATCTCTTAAAATCACCTTCTTCACCATCTATTTTGTATCTTACATTCATACCTCTACTTGGATCTTTATCAAAATCTTCCTGTGGAACAGTAGCTTCTGAATTGGGTTTGATTCCCTTTGACCCTGATGGTGAAACAGAATACTCAACTGTAACATTCCCTTGGTCACTGTCATTATTAATATTTTTAATTTCATTTCTGGCTACTATCATGTCATCACAGTCAATACTTGCTTCACCATCACTATGAGAACTGCAACTACAGTGTGTGCCAAATTATTATGCAAAGCCCTTTTCCTCTTAATTCTGCTGCAGTAGAAGAATTTAGATCAAATTTTACATGGTCATTTGCATTGTATTATTATGCAATATCAAAAAATATTGAACTTGAATCTATTGGTGGTCAAGAATGCAAGCTATTAAGCAGAAGTAGAAAATCACAGTAAGACTAATTTTATATTGATTAAGTGATACAGAATGAATTTAAAGCAAGTAATAAAATTCATATTCATAAAATACTGAAGCCTATAAATTAACACGTAATTTTGAAAACAAAAAAACTGATCCAAATCATTTACTTTGGTGGTTGAAGATCTTACATTTCAATCACAGATATTTTGAATTTCTTCTAAGATGAATTTTGAATTTCTCCAGCTGTAACAGCAATTTTTTATGTCTTCTTTGGTTGCAAAGTGATGCCCATTGTCATACACCTTCCTCTTGAAGATGCTCTAGAGATTTTCAATTGGGTTGAGATCTGGAGAAAATTGTAGCCACTCCATCAATTTTCCATTACTAAAACCTGTTTTAGTTAGGTACACTGTGCAAAGAGGTGTTGTCTTGCATGAAGATAAGTTTTGTATGGAGGCTGAAAGACTTGTTCATACACAAAGGCTGAAAATGTCCTTAAAAAATTCAGTATAAGCCAGGGAATTTTTTCTCTCTGGTATGCACCAAGGTTCGACTGACTTGTCTTCTACAATATCTCTCAATATTGATGGCTGTTTTTTTTTTTTTTTTTTCCCTGTCAGTATGCTTTCAATATCGATAGCTGTTGTTTTTTTTCTGAAGGTATGGTTTTAAAATACATGGCTGTTTTTTTTTGTTTTTTTTTTTTTTTTTTTTTTTTCTGACAATATGCCTAATTTGAAATGTTTCCTTCTGTGTTATTACCCTGGACTTGCCCTTATCCGATCTTGTGTATAATACACCAGTTTCTTCAAGGTATTTCTTCTTTTTAAGTGTCCTTGTTGAGCATTTTCACTATTTCGAGGGCTGTACTGCCTTCTTCAAGCTATTTGACGATATGATTCTTCTCAATCAGTGATAAATTACTTCAATGACTCATAATTCATTAATTTTGCTGTAGTTACCTAAATTTGGCACTCTTGAAATGTAAGGTCATGCCAAGAATGGTTTCTGTTTGTGCACAGAATGTCTTCATTTTTGCTATGTTGGTGCAGATCAGTGTCGGCACTATCTGTGCTGAACAATTTTTCTCTATCTTTCGTGGAACTAAATTTACAATAATGTAACGCTTTGGCACGTACTGTATAAACATTTGGTTCTTTCAATACTTTATTCTCATCTTCATTTAGATTATATTTGTCTGGTTAGGTTGTCTGGATGTATCTTCCAAGCCAAGCTAACAAGGGTGTACTCTGAAGTAGATTCATCCGTGTTCCACCAAGACTTGCTAACTATCTTGACCGATCTGATATGACTTGAAGCACTGAAGAGTTTTCTGAACTTTCCCTTTCTATGAAGGCTTGTCTAGCTTTATGTAATGCATTCACATTGTCTCTAACTTTTGTTGTGATTTCATCTAGGGTTAATGGCTCAGCAAAGTAGGTGGAGTAGGATCTAAACACCAACTAATATGGTGAATATCCGTGAATATTTTGCAGACTATTTTTAGTATTCATCGCCCACTCTTTGTTGAGCTACATCCTGTGTCCTCAATCACTTTGGTAATCATTTTGACCAGAACCTGATTATGCCTTTCAAGTAAACCATTTGATCAAGCTCATTCAGATGCAGTAGTTTTGATGTTAATGCTTTTGTTTTTTTCGCCTAGTTCTCTGAACTTTTCATTTGACCCCCTTCTATTGCTGAGAAATGGTGATGGATATCCATAGATTCCAATCCTTATTTTGAAGATTTCTTGAGTGATGATTTCAGGTTCCTTGGATTTGATGATAGATAACCATCTAGCATTATCTAGAAGATGAAGTAAATATACATTTGTGTACTTTTTCAGATCTATTGCACTGCATTCCTTAAAAGTTGTAGCCACAGGGAGTCCAACCATCGGTCTAAGGGGAGATTTTCTCTTTTCAAATTATCGCCTTTGAACAATGAGGAGAGTTGCCACTAGGTGGCGCTGATTGTAAAAAAAACCTACAGTTTAGCCTTCATTGGCCATCTTGACTAGTCAAATACCCCCCCCCCAAAAAAAAAACACAAAGATCTGTACCAGAAGTATTGGGCTCTACAGCCATCTTTCTGCTTGCCGGTTAAACAGGCTATCTTTGATCATAAGCGAAGAATAAGCCAACAGTTGCATAACTTCTTTTAATTATTAACTGCATTTTCATTTCTTTGACTTGTATGTGTGTCTCAGCTCTTCTGGTCATACTGTTTTGTCTAGACTTGAAAATTGGCATCAGTACTCCACTAGACTTCTTCAAAAATGTTGATTTTGATTTCTAGAGGGAAAGCTTTTTTAGCCCTTTTTTAACAGGCTTAATGATTTCTCTTTTATGTTAATGAATATGAAAAAAATATATGAATACATGTGTTGAAGTTTTCCTTCATTTGAACACTTGGAGAAATTTATGAAGCAACTGAGGATCAAAATCCCATTAACCAATACATTAGCATTTATCCTTTGTTGTTTGTTTCTATATCAATTTAACCAATCTTCATTTGTTAATGAAGTCATTTCAAAACTTCGGAAACTCGAGGATGCCTTCTATGAAGGAACTATTTCAACAGACCTGGATATTTTAGCATTCCTTTTTTAAACCAGTAAATGAACTACTATCAAAAGCAATTTTTGATCTTTAAAAATCATTTATTCAAAGTGGAATATACTAGATTCAAATTCTGATATGTGTTACTCGTCTGTGTTCTGTAATTATGTAGCTGTGGAATGGATTGTTTCTCTACCACAAGATTTGTTGCGTTCAGATGGAACACTCTTGCAGACACCTGAGCTTTATTTATCGAACCCCAGTTTCAAAAACAAATCATCTCCAGTGCTGTCTGCTAGTAATGACAGATCTGATCTGCAATTGATGTACAGAATTTGAAATTTAGGCTGATTAAAGGAATTATTGTTTCAGAGGAATTTGTATTTTGAATCATTTTTGATGTTGGTTCAATAAACATATGTTGGCAAAGTATAAGTCTGTGTGTCCTTATGAATAGAATTTTAAAAAAAACAATAAGGGAATAAACAATCTGATTATTATTCCAATATTTTTTTTTTCCTTTAATAGGTCAGTTAAATTTTGAGAAATGTGTAAACAAACTGAAGAATGTTTATAATTTATAATTTTGTGGATCATGTAGGTGTAGGATGAAACCAAAAATGTAGGGGAAATAATATACGAAAAAATTTTGTTGGATTTCAAACAAATTACGAATAGATTCAATAAGATCATGTGAATTTTCTCTTCAACTTTTTATACCTACTCTTGTCTTAAGCATCTACTGATTACTGAATGGAGTGATTTTCTCAGTTCTCTCTCTCTCTCTAGCCATGGACTCTCCCCCTTAATGGTAACAAATTTGCTGATAAAAATATCTCCTACCCACTCATTCAAACAATGGGCTCTTGCATGGAAATGTATTTTTTTTCTTCTTTAATTTTTAAAAATTTTCAAGTGTGCTCTCTGCCACTGTTTCATTCTTTTGAAAAAAAGCGAAAATAGCGTTCAGCTTTTGTTTTTCAGTGAGCCATTATAGAGACAGTGCACACCTGCTTCCTGTTTCCTCTATACCTCAAATTCTTTTACCTCCCATCACTGTGACTTTGGATGATTCAGCCTGATATACCATCATAATTTTTGGGAACTGGGGACACTCTAAAATTTTTCACATTTAATGCTTACTGCTTCTTTGCTTTATGTCATTTCAGTTTGTGTTGGGCTTTTATAAGAATTCTTTACTTCCAGATTGTGGGGAAACTAGTATGTCTGAATTTTTTCATGGAGATTAAGTAGTAACTATAATAAAGGAATGTTGATACAGCTTTATTTTGTGTTTAATTGCAAGCTATTTTCTGTAGGGATTATTTTCTTTGATGTACCAGTTCTTAACACTTTGTATTTGTCCTATGTTTCAGCAGTTTAGTTATTATGGGCTTTGACAATTCATAGCATTACATGTGAATTATTTGATATGCCTATTTCTATGATAAGCTGTCAAAAACTCGCAAGGAAGTTCATAAAGTTTTCAAATCCTTAAATACTACTATGTACTGATTAGGCTCAAGATTGTTTTCTATGCAATCATTGCAGTGGTGAAACAATGTTTTAAATGTGCTATAATTGTATAAAATAGTGAAATAATTGAACTTTTTATTTGGTGAGTTCATTTGTAATATCTCAAAATAAAAAAAAGAATTAGTATGGTCAGAATAAATTCTATTATATCACTGATAAACAACTAAAATGGAATTTACAAAAAAAGAGACGCATCTAGATTCTCCAGAAACTGCTTCCATCAAATTAAAACCCTAAAAAGGTTTAAGAAGCTTATTCCCCCCCCCCTAAAATTTTTAGGTGTCTAGTGAAGTATTGTGTCGATTTTCATTAGACAAAATGGTATGTCCAGGAGAACTGGAATACACACATGCATTTGTAAAAAAGGATAAAACCCATTGACAATCTTTGATTGCTATGTTTGTTTGATAGAATACTGTGTGTGTGTGTGTGTGTGTGAATGAAATC
Source organism: Thysanoteuthis rhombus (assembly GCA_963457665.1). NCBI lineage: Eukaryota > Metazoa > Mollusca > Cephalopoda > Oegopsida > Thysanoteuthidae > Thysanoteuthis > Thysanoteuthis major. The sequence goes on along the minus strand of OY735204.1, from coordinate 69,240,920 downwards.
TTTTCTAATTTGCACATGTGGTAACAAGTCTTGACTAATTAATGTTTTAGCTGGAACCTCTTAGCTATTATATCTTTATTTGATTATCGATCCATACTTGCAAGTATTTAAAACAACTGGTTTTAATAATTATTAGTATTGATTACAGAAAAAGTATAATTTTTTTTGTTTGTGTGAGAGGGGCTGTGAATAGACTTATTGAAATTGTCATAGAATATGAATGACTTCAGTTAAATAGCAGTATTCTGTTATTAATCTCAAAGATTGAATAATTCATATAGTAATTCAAAAATGCTTATCCTCGAGATGTAGATAATACATGCATGTAGCTAATATTCAGTTCTGGCTTTTACAAATATCATGTCGAGAAACCTCAAGATGAAATTTGTAAAAGCCAACACTGAATATTATTGAAACTGCTTAAGCCTTTTCTAATCTAAGATCCATAATACAAAAACATGAATGAGCAAAGAAATCTCTAGAATTATAAGTAATCTTTTTGTTTACTGTGCATAACTAACTCTGGATTAAATAAATAAAATGCAAAAAAAAACAAACTAGCATCAGTATGAAAAAGCTAACATGTATAAGACAATCAAAATTAAAAAAAGTGAATCTACTTACAACAAATTTTCTGTCTTAACTTTTAAATAGTCATTGCTACACTTCAAGTGCATGTTGTTTTGTGAATTGTTAGAATCCTTGACCTGGTAGAATTTTAATGACCCACCAAACTTTGAGTGTCATAAGGTGTTTCTGAAACATTACATGATCAGCTCACATCTGTCTTTCTAAAGTGTGTTTAGGGCAGCTCAAGGCTGAATGTGATAGGTTGGATGATTATGCCAATTTTCCAAGGGCTGAGGAGTTGCTTGCTTCGAAATCAGCATTCAAAATCCTTCTACCTGGGCCCGGATATACAACAGCTACCACACACACACACACTCTGTATACATCAATCTTTTTTTGCTCTTTATGATTATGTATTAAACTGATCTCTTCATATTGTAGATGAATAAAAAAGATATTAAATAATTTGAAATTAAAAGAAATAACCCTGTTCTATGGCAGGTAGTTATGCTTATGTATGTGTGAGAGAGAGGGAGTTATGTAGCTCTGAATGCTTTTACGCAGTGCACCTGTAGTACCAGTAATCACTTATACGACATCAGTGTCTAATCACCATCATACCAGTAAACCTGTAAGAGCATGTAACTCAATTTTAGTCTGTAAAATGGCTCGAAACATAGTATCCAGTGGAGTACTGCTATGTACCCTTAGGAATAGGGCAAAACTAATGGCTGCACCCTTTGTTATAGATCAAGACAGTGATCAATCCAGCTGTTCAGGAGTGAAAAGGAGGCAGGTAAGCTTTGTGAATACTGAAGAAGTGTTATCTAAAGTGCTTGAATCTGATGACGCTAAAATGGTTTATGATTAAGACTATCCATAAAGTGGCTTTCAGTCAATGATGCAGACAATAATGACAGTAGTGACAATGACACCGATCATGACCAGGGATCAAATGAATAAGGGTTATGTTATTGGTAGTGCTGCTGAACAATTTAGATCTGCTAAAGACCAAGTGGTTCTGGGATAGTATCTAAGCAAGTGGACAGGTCTTTGGTTCAAGCAGAAATTAGAGAAATCAGATACTGTATATTGAGGTGACCTAATCTATTTACCTCTTTTGGACCTCGTGTCATACTTGAAACTTATTTATTTAAAATGAAATTCAGGTGGTCTTGCTCATCAGGGATTTACGTGGTAATGGCATAATTTATCTGGCACCGTAAAATTAACCTACTAGCCAAGATGTTCATCATTAGGCATGTCTAGGATATCTTGATGTCTTCATTCACTCCAAACCTTATTAACACTTGCCTTTTATTGGTATATTTCAGTATTAATTTGTCAATATCCATTGTTGGGTGGTTGCTGCTATAGAGCTTCAATCGATTTTGTTTTTCTGGCTTTGTATGTATAACTTCGGTAACAATTGAAATATTAGATACTAGTTCAATGTTTTACACCTGAGCTGTTCCTGCTAGTACATATTAATAATAAAACATCTACACCACTTCAGTAACCATATTTTTATTTTTTTTTTTTTTGTTCATATCAATTTGATTAGCCCCCCCCCCCTCATTTTCAGGTAATGCTATACAGCCCTTTGAGAGAAAATTAGTGCAATCTGATTTGGCCGGAATGAATCTGGAAGTTTTATACATTTATTAAATAAAAAAGGAATACTACACAATAATCAGCATTTAATAGTTATCTCCCTTGACACTATGATGTAGGTGGGAGTAAGCACAAATGCTGACCCCATATATTACTATTAAATTGCACATCACCTGGAGATATATATATATTTTATTTTGCATTTTCTAAGTTAGTATATTTTGGGAGTACCTTAATTTGATACCTTTGGCTTCTCGGACGTCACTAACAAATAAACAAAATCAGACTTTAAGTATCATAGATAATATCTGATGATATTATTCAAAATGGTATTCTTTTCACAATTCAAAACTATTTTCAATGATGAATTTCATTTTCATGTTTGGAAAAGAATTTAAAACCTCTGTTAGCCAACCATCAAGGGCAAGCTCTTACTCACATTTTAGGTAATCCTTCTTTTCTCAGCTAATCTGGGTAGATCAACTCCAATGTTAAGAGAAAGGTTAAATCCTGCCACCTACACGCTTCTCTTGAATCATTCTACTACTTACTTCTTAATCACACAACTCACAAGAATTTAGTTTGTTCAGCATTCTCTTGCCAGATCATCAATTGTGTACCATTTATACCTAAAATTGGATTAATGCAGTTTATAATTTGTAAGTAGGTTTGAACTGGGCAAATAGAGAGGTGTGTGTGGTAGGTGTTACTTAGGGCTGGCTTGTGTATTTCAGTACAACCTCTGCTCTTATGGGATGGCATTATAAAGTTGTGATTATCCGACAAAGTTAGTATGTTAATCCATGCAAATGAGGAATTATAAGCATCAATGAACTGTTGTTGTTTATTGTTCATATCAGAGACATTTGTTGTCATTAATCACTATTACAAATAAATCATATAATAATAGTATGAGAGCAGCTGATGGAAGTCTGGTGAAATCTTTGCAGCAGAATTTATTTTAATAGGTGGCTGGTTATAAATTTCTGTACTTTCAACAAATATAGATGATACTTCTGCTTGCTAAAAGTTAATCATAAATATAACTTTTGTGTGTAGGGATATTATATAAGTTTCTGTAATTTTATTTTTTGGGGTGTTCTTGTGTACAATATAAGTAGAATTATATTTTATCATTAAGAAAATGGATCCGACAGGATTGAGTATAAATGCATTATATTTTGGAACTCTATTTGAAATGGCCTCTCATTAATACAAGGTGAATGTATCATTTGGTCTGGACAGCATAAATAGAATAGATAATTCTAGAAAATGAGGCTGCTGCATGAATCTTCGAAGAGTTTCAAAATAATATAATGCAATTATGATTATTTCTGTCAGATTATATATCCATTTTTCTTAGTAAAATTGTCCATGCTGAGAAACAATAGAGCAGATATAGACAGTGAATGAGCAACATGAAAATATGGAGATGTAGCAGTTATTTGGGCTCTCTCCTTCCTGCTGGCCTGTTTACTTCAATGGAAAGAGCAACACTATGTTAGAGCGGCTACCTATTGGTTGCTAATTTGATTCCTGCAACAGCCCCATTTTCTCTAATTGTTCTGTTTATTCTGTCTAGGCCAAATAATACATTCACCATGTATTAACGGGGTGTCATATCAAATATTTTCAAAATAATATAACTCCTTTATAATTATAGAATCGCATGCATAAATGTTTTGGCTTAATTTATGTCTGTTTATGATAGTTTCAATTCTATATCCATTTTTCTTTTCTATAAACAGGGGTGGTGGTGTCAATTTTATAATGATCAGATTTCTGTTTATGGGTTTGTTACTGTAAGACCACAAAATCAGCACATCACTGCAAGATTTTTGTAACTGCAATACTGTTGAAATGCCATTACTTGAGGAATAACTCGATTTCCAGTCCAATTTGCAACTTGATAAGAATAGTATGGAATCTTTGTTCATGCTCACCCTGTTAATAATGGTCCAATTTCTGCAGGTTTGTCTGTGCTTATTTCAAAAACTGAAAAGATAATCATATCAACACTGAAATGGGGAAAGAAATGGAACGATTACTTTTTGCTTCATTGAAAAATGATACCCATGAAATAATGATACCTTTTATTTTGTAAAGGAAAAAAGTTTCAATATCTTTATATAGGAATAAGTTTTAAATTTGATTTAAAAAAGATTTTTTTCTTTCTCAAAACAAAGGTATCATTATTTTATGCAGAGATTAACCTATTCTTTTAAATTCTTTCTTTCCTCTTCCATTATAAACATTTCAAAACTTTATTCTAAAAAAAAAACAATTATTCTGAATTGTAAGCCAGTATATTGAAAAATTGATCTTTATTCCTCATAAGTTATATGGGTAGAATTGGTGACCCTTCGTTTCAGTTTATAGTATGAGAAATAATTATATAACCTGAGGAAAATGGGTGATTACTGATCAGAATGGAGCGTAAATGACTTGAATCTTATTTATAGACCGGTCTAGTTAGTCACTCAATAGAAACTGTCATGGGCATTGATCACTAAAAAGTCTGAATTTCCAATAAGAGTGAACATTGTTGGACACCAACTAAGTGACCAATTTATTATCAACTCACATTGTAAATTGACTCCTCCCCCCCCACATACACACATTTTGGGTGTGAATTTCAGAAAAAAATGTCTTTCTTGACATTCTTACTCATAGTAAATGTTAATTTTCAGCCCACAAGCTCCATATGCACAACAGATACTTTTTTTTTTTTTTTTTTTTTTCCATAATTAACCTTGGAAAATGTTTTGAAATAATGGTTGAAAAATCTACCATTATCCACGAGTGCTACTTTAAAATATAAATTCAGATATAATCTGTTTTCTTCAAAATGTTTTGACAATTTAGAAATCTGGGTCAGTCAAACCTACTCCGATTCATCTCTTATTTGAGGACCACATTTTAAATAGATTTACCCTTGGTCATGGGATATTTCTGGATAAAAAAGAAAGTTGTAGTAAACATTGCTCATTCTGTAGGCTCACATGCCATCAAGCTCTATATGCATTATCTGTTAAAAGATGAAAGATTGAAAAGTTATGAATTTTATCACATCTTAAATAAAAGTCTGAGTTGAGGTTTGAATTCATTCAAAATAGAGTATTTTCAGTTTGTAGCTATTAATATGTGCACACACTTACTTATGACATTTTTATCAGTAATGTCCTGAATAATTTCTACGAAATGGCAGTATGTCTATTAAAATGAATGGACAAGAATCAATTAAATGCAAGTTAGTATCTTTTTACTTTTTACATTTCATTTTGAAAACTCCTTTTCTATATGAAAGATGTGAAAGCAATTACGTATCACATAATTTCTAATTGAAAGACCTAAGACCCCCCCTGCCAAGTGAAAATAACCTTTGTTGTCCTCCCCAACATTTGCCAGAACTTGTGGGGTTATAAAACTGGGTGATAAATAAGAATTCAAGAAAATGCATCTTTTTTTTCTTCTAATATTCCCTTGTTGAAATAAAGGAATCTCGTATGCCATTAAATCCTGTAATCTAAGCTTTTTGATGTTGAGATCGGATTTTCATTACCTGGTGCTGGCATAATTGGCTTATATCTCTTTCAGAAGTGGTTTCTGATCACTGAAGTGCCTAAGTAGTTGTCGCAGCATAAAGCCATTAGCTAATAAACTACTCTGTAAAGCAACAGAAGATTCTACTGAGCAGGGTAGACTTTTGCTTTAGATTTGACCACTAGTTGAGGTATACTTTTGACCTATTGTGAACTAAAGACTTAATCTCTTTAATTTGCTTTCTCTTGTCATGTCATCTTTCTCCTTTAGTTGTGTTCTCATCTTTGAGTAGACACAGCATAAACAAAGTGAGTTGGTTCTGGAGAATCCAACCCTGGGTCAGCACATCTTCACTTAACTATAAAGGAAGGTTATGGAGTCGCTTTGATGTTTTTATGTCACTGGTTGCAGGCCCTGGGAAATTATTGACCTTGCCCACATGTACCCATTTGAGACCCCATGTAAACCTGACCATGTGTTGTATTTGTCCTTGTGCAGAGGATAATAAATCTCCCCCCTTCCTTGTTTAGGTTAGGCGCTGTGGCTTATCTGATAAACAAGTTGGTCCTTTATCCAGCTTGAATTAGATTTTAATTCAGAAATGAGCATTTTTCTTCTCCAATTCCTATTGTAATCTGTCTTGTAATGTGTTGTGAAAAATTTTAATGGAAAATCAAAAACAAGCTTTGCTGCTCATAATTTATGATGATATCCAGGTGCCATATCTGTTCCCAAACATATCTGAATGTCTCAAACATTCTTCTATTAAGTTGTCCATTAAAAGAGAAAGAAAAAAAACATTATCCCACTGGTGATCATTTTTACCTCCATTACCAGACTGCAGTAGTATACTTACTATCACAAAAGCTCTATTCCCATGAACCCTAATGAAAAAAAACCCAAACTACTAGATCATTTTTATAAGTTAATAGACCTACTAGGTTATTTCATCACAAAATGAATGAAAATATCCTAATCTCCTTGTAAATGCAGATCTTTTTTACTTATTGCTACACAAAAATCAGGTTTGGCATATCTAAAAGATTGTTAATTAAACAAAAGAATTGTCACCGTGCTAATCAGTAATAGAAGTGTTGTGAACTTTTGATTGCAATGCCTGTTTTATTATGAAGAGATGTTATACAAACTTCGTACTGGAGACTTGATATTCAATATGTTTATAAACTTTTATATAAGAAGCCATAAATAGTGATATGCCAGAATAGTTTGATCATCTGAAGGTTTGGCTTTGTATTTTTTCAGTTTTGTTTTCTGATTATATGACCAGAGAACTTTGATGTTGAATGAATGTCTCCTGTCTCTATACTTACAATATTTTCATGTTAGAAACATAAGGTTTTGCATTTTCAAGTCTTTAATCCAAAGAGAAACAGGATATTTTTTTTATTGATTTTCAGTTTTGTTTGCTGTATATTAGCATGAAAAGAAGCTATTTATGTTGAATTATTACATCTATATCGATTTAAATTTTTTTTCATATTTTTTTTCCCTGTACAAATCAGTGTTTTCGATGAATATGAAAAAAAAAATTGTCTTCTTGACAAATAATCAGTTGTATACTTGTATTATTTAACACTTTGTTGTTCATCCAAGGTGGGTAACTTATCTCTTATAAAGATTAGAAATCAGCCCTGATGCAAGTTCACTTAGCTGTGACTATGAATTTATATTAAACAGAATGATTCTGCAAATTCTGCTCATTCCTAATGCTATCAATGATTAGTATGCTATGCACATTTATGGGTTAAAACATCCACTTTGTATTTTTCCACTTTGGTCTCACTGTAACATTAGATGAATACAATCATTTCTAAGTGGGTTTCAAAGGTGGTTCAGTGGTTAACAGCATGGAAGATTGAATTGGTTAACAGAGTTCAACTGCAAAGCGGTCAGTTTACATTCACCTTGCACTAATGCTTTTAGGAAAGGCATGAATCCATCTCTTCGTCTCTCTCTCCTAGCTATGGGTAAATAGCAAGGCAGTCAAGGAAAAGAACTGGTGAAAGTCCAACACGTCATTGGCAAACTGCTCAGAGGAAACCAAGTTGGTTCAGAGGGCAGAAAGGCAACAATCAGCAACACATTATGGAGCCTGAAGAGCGCAGCGTGACACCCTGGTCTTTCTCTAATTATCCTATGTCTTGCCCCTGGATGCAGTCAAATGGGGATGAGAGAGTAAAGCTGATGATATGCACAACCTTCTCTCTCTTTAATCCAAATCAAGTGTAAGTCATGACTCCAGACCTGCAGTGAAACTGTACCACTCAATATGGAAGCCATTGTTATCTTTGACTAAGAAGGACAAACATCATCACATCTTGTCAAGTGTTGCTGCTTCTCAGCATAACTATTATCTCAATACAATGAATCTGATTCTGCTTTAACTGTTATTCATCTGTCAATGTAATTGGCCACGACTGTCCAGAGGTTAGGATCCAACCCTCCTGTACTGTGGCTGTGATAACTATGGTTTAAATCCTGGTCACTGAAAGACATTGTTTATTTAATTTTTTTGTCTTGTTTTTTTTTTTTTTTTTTTTTTTTCTTGAAATATATCTATTCATGCCATTCACTCTAATTTTCCACTCAAAAGTTCTCAATGTATTTCAGTGAGATAGTGTGCAATGGGCTATGGAAGAAGTGATCAAGTTTTAATGTGGATCCTGAAATGTTTTTTTTACAGTTACTTCCCCTGCATGGTAACTTTTTGTGAACTGACTTTCATCCAGTTTCTACTAACAATGGGGTTGACAGAGGTATTGAGTGCTTTCTAGCTACTTCTGCAATCTTTTATAAACTACCACCTGAAGCATCTTTTACTTCTATGCTCTAATCATAAGCTGATTAATGTCTGCAAATGTTCAACTACTGGTTCATTTTTTTTTCTACCATTTAGATTTTTCATAAGATAAAAACTAAATAAAACAGTTTTTAAGAAGTGATAAAGTGACAGTTTTGTTCAAAATGGAGCCATTGTTTGCAAGTTATTTTTATATAAAACATTAATGTTAAAGTTGATGGTAAATACTTCAAAACTCATCTAGATTATAATGCTTGCAAGAACAACAATTATCATAGAAAAAAATCCTATTTATTTTAAGATATCATAGCCAGTATTTCACAATATTTTATATGGTCTTGATGCTCTGCATTTATCACAATGCCATTCCATACTTCCTTATAGTAATGTAATTCATCATTATCTAGTCTTTATGACCTATACAATTTACTTGATGTCTATCTTGAAAAACTACCTATCTCTTGAAGTTAGAATTCAGATTAATATTCCATGATTCCATTGTGAATTTGCATATCCTCAAGTTTTATGGATTTTGCTCAAATTAACTTCAGCTGTATGCAAGATAAACACGGTTGAACAATTAACCTCCTAATGAGTCGAGACGTACATTTTTTCGAGCTCTATAATAAGGTCGCAGTACAATTTCTTTGGCTGTTGTCTGAAGAATCCTAAAATAACATTTCTATCTGGTTGATGTGTCTGTGAGAAGCCACGCTTTTCTGCTGTGTGGATGAATAAGAAAAACAAAACTGAATTGGATATGTTGCTTTTGAATACCAAGGTCAACTTCAAGAGAATTCTTTTGCATTACCGCTGATTTTTTTTTGTTTTTTTTCTTAATTCTTTTTTTCTATTTAGATTGAGTTCCAAGCTAAGTATCTTTTTCTTGTTCTTTGTAAAAAAAAAAAAAAAGAAAAAAAAAGTGTTTTTCTAGAAATGCAGAAATTTAACATTTGCCCTAAAGGCTGTGCTGTTTGATGAATGCTCAGATTCCAAAGATTCAATGATTCGGTGCACCTTTTGTCTTCATCACAGAGAAATGCATCATCTGCATCAAATAATTTATTAAATGACAAGTGTGATGATAAATGCAAAATTGAGCATGATAACTTTGTATGTCCTCTAATATCATTTCTTTGTGGAAACTATAATTTAAATCCCCACTATAAATTGTCTATTTATTTGATGTGATATCTTCTCTATCACCATGGGTCCCAAACTCAGTCAAGATTAGTATATTTTAAATGGAGAATGCTTGTAAAATGTTCAAGGTCAGTATTTCTTGCTATTCACAAATTTTGGCAATTTCATCTCCATTTGACTAGAAGTTGAATCAAAAAGGAGAAAAATTCCTCTGGGTTAGCTATTGACTTGTTATATTGACTTTATGCATAATAAACAAATTACCAAATTTTAAGCAAATTGCAGCAAACATTCACAAGCCTTAAAAATGAAAAGTAATTTTCAGGAGGTGCTTTTTTTCTATCACTCAAGAACTTTTCATATTTTCTCATATGCTTTATTTAATGTCTTATAGGATACAAAAAAAATGAAATCAAATACTGCCTATTGTAAAATTTATTTTGGTCACAAAACTTCTTAATCGAGAACCATGTGTAACATGAGTAGGTACCACTGGTAAATAATTAATGTTAATGAAGGTTCTTGTCTAACATTATTTGCATGAGGTGCTTCAATCGTACTATTTTTGGTTAGTCTGAACTTATAACCACTGTTTTTGTTTTGTTTTTTTCCATGACATATTAGCCATTTTACCCATCCAATCAAAACATCCAAGTGTTAAGAGTTTCTTGGTTTGTATAACTGATAAGCAGTAAATGTTTTTTAAATTGAGAAAAAAATCTCATCTTCAATTCCATTAATAATTCACCTTCAGTAGGTATTGAAATGGTGTCCATCATCAGTGTAACATATGCTTTGCTGTGATGTTTAATGCAACTCACACACAATACAACTCGCAAACTGATATTTCAACAGCTAAAGTTTTAGTTGAATGTATAATTGTCTGTTTCTTTTTAAAGTCTTGGTTGGAGAACGTGGATATTTTTTGCTGTCAGTTTCAATTTATTTTCATAACTCTATTTTTATCGGTTATTAATCATTTTTCAAGAGAACTGTAATAATTTCCTCAAAAGGGTTGATAGGTGTGCGATAGCAAGATAAATTTATATTATATATATAATTTCATTATCATCATTACCTTTGGATGATGTTGTCAGATCCTATTTTGATCTTAGGAATGATTGAATTGATAAACATTGAATGTGACTTGAAGCTTTATTTCACTTGATTATATAAACTGTTTACTTTGAATTACTGATTTTCATTTTCTAGTTTGAGTAAAGATCAAAGTTAATCTTTAAAGATTGTTTCAGAATGTATATAGAAAACTGCATGCAAAAATTCTCTGTTTCAGTGCAGTAGACTGACTTGAAAATCTATTTTTCATTATAGATATATACATATACATGCAGTTAAGAGCATATATTGGTAGCTGATGTGGAAAGTAAACCCAAATGAAACTTGAGTAGGTAGTGACAAAAGTAAATTTACTTTATTAACAAGAAATACATTTTTAGTCCAAATTTAATTTTCTAACTTGCCTCTAGCAGTAATTCATGAATTCCTATTCTGTTATAAGCTGGGGGTAGTGTTGCCATGCTAGTGTCACTTTAAAACCACAACCTGAGAAACAAGGCCAAAATTTAGACTAAAAATTTATTTCTTGTTAATAAAGTAAATTTACTTTTGCCACTACCTACTCAAGTTTCATTTGGGTTTACTTTTCAAATCAGCTACCAATATATGCTCTCAAAAGACATCTTTTATGATCATGTTGTTACGAATGTCGAGTATATAACCTATAAAATTTGTGCAACAGATGTTTTGTGATTGATTTAGAATTAAAAAAAAAAATTGAATAATAACTGTTCAAAATCTGATTAAAAAAAACAAAAAAACAAACTATACACACATATATATATATATATATATATATAACACCACATTATATATGCCTCGCAATTATCATTAATGTCTATTCACAATAGAAAACTAAATATTTCTTGGCTTCTAATCAGCTGTCTCATGGGTCTTCAAAGTTTTCATAATTCATCTACCTGCCAATTTTCAGATCTTAAAAAAAAACGAACTTTTTTTTTTTTATTTCATTGTAGTTCATTAGTGTTATCCAGAAGAGTGTTTCTCTCAATTATTGATTTTCAACGTAGATATTTGTATCGCTTGAATATTGCACACTTTGCAGGTACCAGACTTTTCATGGAGTGAGGTGGGCATTCTTATCCAATTTTCTAGTTGAAATTTTTTTTTAGTTTCGTTAATGTCTAATTCTATTGATACCAAGTCTTCTTCAATTCAAACTGAAATTTGAGACACTTAATGGAAAATATCTACACCAGTTTTATTAAAACTATTCTTATTATACTATATAGATTTTTGGAGGGTTTTCCACAAGAACAGGATCTTAAATGACATGACTTATAATGTGGAATACCCTCCTAATCTGCACAATGAAGTTTCAAGGTGAAGTACCTGTGCAGGGGCGACCCCACTCGCTAAACCAAGTGTTGGCATCCTATGGTCCTCTGAGGTGGCACGGATAGAAGCAAGGGGCCCAATGGGCATAGGTTTGACAGGAGTTTCCTTCTCCTAGCAGATGCCTGAAAAATCACTTACTCACCTATTTTCCGCAACTACTTTTGTGTATAGCCCTTTTTTGAGCCAGTCTAGCTGTCTATTTTGCTATTTAATCATTCTTCAAAAGTTCATCCTTATTCTTTTCACTTTTTTATCTGAAGAGTTATGCAGTTCAGTAGGCTTATAGGTCTGTAGTAGTTGAGGTCTTTTGTTTTTGTTTTTCTTTTTAATTTAATTTTTTTTTTTTAAATATAAGAGCATCATGATTGCAGTGTTCCAATCTGCCTGGACTCTACTTAGGCATAAGTTGGATAGTATGGCCAGTTTCCTAGTGATGATCTTTCTCGCTTTTTCGAGTAGGTCGTTGATGGTGTTTGGTCCAGGGGCCTTTCCAGTCTTTGTTTGTTTGATGGCTTGTTTCTCCTCCCACGGGGGTTACTTCTGGAAAACCCTTGAGCTGATTGCTCACTTCTTGCATATCCTGTTCATTGTTTTGTAGTCCTTGTTTGGAGGAATGAGGCTCTTAGTTGAATTCTTGGGCACATTCGACAATCCTGTCTCTGTTTGGTTTACATTTTCCTCGAGCACACTGGTTATTTGCTTCCATCCTGTATTTATGTTTTTAGCTTTGAAGCCTCAACCTTTTTTAATAGTTGATTTGATGATTGCTGCAGTGTTTTCTTCTGTCATCTCTTCGTTTCTTTTTGATTGTTTTATTCAATTTGGTCTCTTCAATGATCTCTCTTGTTATTGGCGGTGGCGGCTTGAGGTTTCTGCAGTTTTCTAGGAGATTCCTGGCTTCATCTGAGATTTTATTGGTTTGTGTGCTTGTTGGTTTAAATATAGTATCGACTTTTGTTGGAGAGGCTGTTATTTTGTCGTTGTGTTTGTTGACATTGGTGTCTTTTTCTTTTTCATTTTAGAACTTTATATCTGTTTTCCAGTTCAAGCTTGAAGGATCGAGTGTGTTCTTTTGGTAGATTTAGTGGTCATGGTTTGTTTTTGAACATTTTTCTGCATTCTTTGTTGGTGTGTACTTGCATTTTACATCTTAACATTCTGTGGTCGCTTCCTACATTGACTTGATTTAGGACTTGCTGTTATCAGATTAGAAAGATGATACTTGTACCATGTTTGCTTCTGAAGATCAAAAAAAGAAAAATCCTACTTTGTAGAAGAATTACATTGCCTTCATTTGAATTTTTTCTTTTTCTTGCATAAGTTTCTAGCAGTTTCTCCAAAATGGAATGGAACCATAAATTTCTTTGCTGCTAATCGATTGCTCTGAACACTGGCTCAAACTTTTGTGTTGAGTTGGTAGTTCATTTCCAATATTTCACTTGGATAGAAATGAAAATATAAGTTTGGTTTCAAAGCCCAACTCGTTGCTTGTTTAAGAAAAAGTAATAATCTGGAAATGTATTGGCACTTGTGTCAACTTGTTTATAAAGATTAAAAGTAGATGTACTAATTACAGTTTGACTTGCTACCTGATTGTACAAGTTCTTTCCACTGTTTGCAGGATATTTTCTCTGTTAGCAGAGTAATTATCATTTTATGGAAGGAAATTCAAGGTGGAAGTTGTTGCCCATAATCTGTTGAACGTCCCTTGGATTTCCACCCCTGGAACAATACAGATATTTCATTAAATAATCACTTAAGTATTGGTTGCATTCTGGAAATAGCCTTTACAATAAATTTGTGAGGGCCTTCAGAGTAATGATACAAGTGTACTCTTTTATGATCTGTTTTGTGAAATAATAGAAGTTATTTTGACCCTTGATTATAAATATTTGTTTTGGAAGATATTTGTATGTCTGATATCCTAAGTAATCTCTTAGAGATTCCTATTTTTAGAAAAAATGTATTGATATTGTAGTTGTATATACTCTACAAAACTTGAAAATCATTTAGTATTGAATGATACATCATTGTTGATATTCAATAAAGTTGTTGTTTATGCATAGATGTTGATCCTGGTCATTGTAATTAATTGTATAATATAAGTGTTTTTACATGCATATATCATCACAAAGACAATATGCAACATTAAGTGTTAATCTGACAAGCATCATCATCAGCCAGAAGCTGTGGTCATGGTGATTTTCAAGGCTATCTCTATTAACCTTTGCACATCTGTCCATTCCACTTCACTGCATCACATGATGTGAAGATGTCAGATCATCCAAGAATGAGTTAACAAACATTTGAGACATGCTCAAAATTCCTTTGTCCAATGTACTTGATGATCGTTGCAATTGGAAAAAGTATAAAGCAGCAAGAAAGCTTGATTCAAAAAAAAGATATTCAATTCCAGTTACGATGACTCATAAATCACAGCTCACATGCTAATTCCTAAATCTCTAGAAAATTCATGTGTGTCAGAAGAGAAATGTGTATAGGTCCTTCTTTTGAATCTGATTCAAACTTGTGAGAATATGCAGTCAAATATTTTAGAATGAAATTTGGTTCTACTCAAGTTCTTTTAAAAAAATTTAAAAAAAAAAAACTACCAAAAGGTTTAAACCATAAGAAAGTAAAAAAAAAATTATTACAATATTGCAGTTAGATTATTAAAATCAAAATTTAATTTTCATTTTAAATGTAATGTGAAATGTTTTGAGAAATAAAAGAAAAAATACCCCAGTTAGGTGAATAAAGCAACCTTAGATGAGACAAGACTTCAATGTCATCGTTTTAGCTCGTATCCTAACCAACAATACAGTGATATACCAATACAATGAATTAAATACTTGAATGTATTATCAGTAATATATTGATGTATTACCTGTAAATCATTGGAATTGTCTGTAGATTATCAGTTGAGCAATAAGGTGAATAGACTATCATCTGTAATAGTAGTATAATGAAGGTCATTGATGGTTTGTTTACATACCATATGGGTCATGCGGTATTGACTGAGCCGGCGGGTGTGGCTGGTAGGTGAGTGAAGCACCTATTCATGGGTCATGCGGCATTGACTGAGCTGGTGGGTGTGGCTGGTAGGTGGTTGTAGCTTTGATTCAGTCTCCAGTCTGTTGCTGTCTTAACCAGTTTGAAAATTTTAATGGTTTTTTCAGTAATAGTTAGCAATGTTCATGGACATTCGATAACAAAAAGACATATGTCAATTAAAATGCCCGAAACTTGTAACATGTCAATTTTATTGATAAAACTAAAATATTATTCATATGGAAAGTTTTTAGTTACTTTTTTTCAAATTAGAACATAGCGTAGAATTTTGGGTTATACAAAAAAAAATATCTAGTGTGTATTTCAAAAGTTTTTTCATCATCATGAGTGTTTATACTAACTACTATAACACTTCTGGAATAATGTCATAAGCAATAATGGTATTGATCAAGACACTTGATATGGTGATAGCTTGAAAATTTGTTATAGGGTGAGGTCTGGGAAGGTTATAGTCACCAATCAAATGGTATTTCAAGGTCACTTAGTGGTGGGCAAAGTAAATTTTTGATGGGAAGGGGTTTAAGTGTTAAATACATTAAAAATGTATTCCTTGTTTTCAACTAGACATGTATTAATGAATGATTGCTGTTATTGGTGTGTGTGTGTGTGTGTATATATGATATATATATGTATATATGATATATATATGTACTTGTACAATGTGATAATAAAATTGTAAAAACTCAAAATTCTTGTTCAGTATTTCTTGACATAGAATCAATGAAAAAATATCAATACAGTGGCACAAAATAGCTATTTAGAGAGGTATATACTTGCATGTGACTAAAATTTATAAAATGATATTGTTCAATTTTGCCACAATAACCAACTGTGCCATGGAGACACATGAAGAAGGAATAATTTAAAAAAATCTTTTTTCTTTTAGTATAAATCATTTTGCCTGATTTTCTCATTTCTCTCTAAAACTCTTATATGTTTACAAATTGGAGAGTCCTTGGTTCGAGAAAGAAAAAAAATTCATTGTCAAATTAGGGGTATGTGGGAAGTTAGGTGTAATTCAGTTCTATGGTTAGGGAGTGTATTGCGTTACATCAAATTTGAATTGAAATTTTCCAAAAAATTTGTATCTTACGGTTTTCAGAGTGATTTTGGAGAGTTTTTTAAAATTTTTTTGATTAAAAAGTTGCTCACAATAAAGTGTGAGTAAAGATGATACCTATTCGCTTAAAATGGGTTGATTTTTACAAAAGTTATTACAAAACTAAAGTTGCCAATGTGTGTAAAAACTTGAATTATTCATACAGAATACTAAACGTGCCTGCCCTATTATCATCTTCTCTCTTGAAGAAAAAAAAAATGAACTCGGAGATTTGAATATACCCATGAATATTTCTTAATGGTCAATAACTAGTTACAAATGTTTTTCCTTCTGAGAATCGGTAGCAATTCATCTTTCTGAACTTGGCTGTTTATATTGCCAGCAGCTGCGTATGCAGATTGCAGTGTGCAAATGTTGAGCATCCAACCAGTTCTGTGTCTGTTTGCATAATGCATCCTCAGACACTGCTTCAATCATTTCCTCCAATCAAACAGAAATGTGTCGGATATTGATCCGCAATTTGTTTTCTCAGGATTCCAGGAGAAACTCTAGTTCACTTGAGAAAATTTTTGAAAAAATATTTATTTTATTCTATTTATGGTTAATCGGTATGTGTGAAGATGGAGAAAGGAGGATTCTGCCACTAGATAATTCAATTATGTTGGCATACCATCACTTATGGATTTATTATGCTTTAGGCATGGTAGCATTGTGAGAATGGTTATTTATTATAAACATTCGTTTAAATATTAAGTCTCCAGTGTTCAAATTCTTGCTAATAAATTGTGCTGATGAAGCATGCAATCACTTTTAGTGTCTGGGTCAAAATTTATTAATAACTAAAAAGCTGATCCAGCAATGACTGTGAGAAATGCAATAGGTAAACTATTTATAAAACTTTGTCTATTCAAGTAACAAGGGAGGTGGATTCAACCCACCTCACATTTGTACTTCTGCAAGAATATATACATTTTTAGTGCACTGGTTCATGAAAGCAGTAAAATGAGTCCTGTTTATTGTATATATTTCAATGCAAAAAATTTGAACTGTAAAATTTATTGAAAAGAATTATAATAATTTTATTCAGTATGCGTAATATTTCAAGAATGTTGTAGGCAAGAATAAACTGCTCCTCTTCCGCTGGCTTTCAATGAATGAAAATGAACAATAATGAACATTGGGATTCAGGTTTAAAATCTGTCTGAATATATGGTTGTGCATGACATATGTAGGTGTGGTTATATCCAGCCATATCAACCCCACTTTTTCAAACTAGTAATAGGATAATTTATACAACATTCTTTTTATGTACATATCTCCAGATAGGTTTTTAATAAACTTTATTAAAATAATTAATGGCCAGATAAGTCAATTTGATTTTTATATTATTTGCATGAGATAACATGGATTAAGGAAAAATTTATTTATTTTAAAAAAATATTAAAACTTTGGGAGGGATACAATTTTTACTATTCTGAAGCTAGGTTATAAACTGCTAAAAATATTTTATTTATGGTATTTCAAATTTTCAACTAAATGGATTAAATCTTTTTGTGCTCATATTATCTGGTCTTTGCACTGGTTTGATATTATACCTTTCTCTCTCACTTTTTAAAATCTATTTTTTAAGAGCAGAATCATGGTTAGGGTTTATGATAAAATGTAATTTTTAAGATACTTTTCAAAATAATTTCTCCTATTTCAGATAAACATTTACTCCTTTTGTATCAGTGTCATTATTGATCTGGTGTCCAATCAGGGAAATTATGTCAATTTTTTAGATTTACCTTGGGGGATTTTCCAGGCTGAATTTAGCCTCTGAATACGATTATCCTTTGCTATTTGCAGGGGTTAGGGACACCAGGGGTCTGAGAGTATGAAAATCTGAAAAATCTTTGCTGACCCTCCCTACTCAGCCTTTTTAGTCCCTCAAAGCCCATATATCTTGTTCCATAAACAAGCATTTTACCATTCCCAAATTGTAATTGTACAAATAAATAAATGAATGTTGTGAAGCATAGAGTAAAAATTAAAAATTTTAAAACTTGACTTCATTTCTTCTGGTGATCAAAAACGTAAAATGAGTCTTGATCTGCTCAGAAATCCCCTGTTAATATGCAAAGCTTTTTTTTTCTCTTTCTTACAACTAACTTCATGCTATTTTATAGCAGTTATAACCAGAATTAAACTTTCAAAGAGAATATTTAATTATTGCAATTCGTTGAAAAAGTGCGCAGCAGTTACTGATAAAAATAAAGTTTGTCAATGAAAATCATAAATTACATAAAACTACTGTGCAGTGATTATTAACAATTTTTTTGTTCCTTTTTATGCTACCATTTTCATTTATAGTAATATTTTTGTGGCTTTTTTTAAAACTTTGTATCCAGTTTGAGGAAAGTTGTGATAAAAAGCAACCAAAATATTAAGATGAAGGTAAATAGTAGCATGAAATTGAAAAATATTTTTAATGATTTATAAAACTTCACTTCAACTGAAATAAATACATTTTTAATGTCTAAAATATTGTTCATCTCACTAGTTTGTGAGTGTTAGAATTGAACAAGTTTAAGTTTTCAACTACAATAAATTTTCAACCAGGTTTCTATTGTCTACATGAATAAATCAATGACACAAATATTATGATGCATTTATGATTTCCTGAACTTTCCAAGTTTTGTGTAAACTGCACTACATATTTTCTGTCGTGTGTTTTTCACAGCCTCTCCCCATTCCCATTAAATTATTCAAGACTAAACTGCTAATAGCAAGGGATAACTGTTTTTTTCAATTATTTCTTTCTTCCTGGTATGACTGCTTGGATGATAATTAGGCTGTGTTCAGTGAACTTATGACCCCGTCCCAGAAGATAACTTTAGGCACTCAATTTTGCATATCTGCAAACGCTATCACTTTATTATAGATCAGTTGCAATTAGTTCGATCTGTAGTCAATAACTACTTACAAGTCATAGTTCTTCACAAATTTGCTTGCCTACATGTTTTACTAAATGATCCTTGTAAAAACCTTCAGATACTTCAAATTCTATCAGACTTTTTTTTTTTCCTTTTTCTTCCAAATGTTGGGTAGGGGATATCTTTATTTACAGAATTGTTAGCTTTTAGTGGAAGAGTCCATTATTATGGACATATAGACAGAAAGACCATTCTGTTCATCATATAAATAAACTTCATGCATTTTTCTCAAGCTGAAACAGTGTGTTCTGTGGAAATCAACTGGAATAATCATTTATCCATCAGTTCACAAGATTAGTAAAGTAAAAATGAGCTTGAAAGCTGAACTTTCCATTTTTTTAGTCTAATATAAATTCTTGTATATTTTTTTATCTCATTTGAAAATCTATTACTATCCTCCTGAAGAACTGTTGCTAATGAACAAATGAAATATAAACTCCCATGTTGGTACAAAAAAAAACAAAAAAAATCAATGAATTGTTAAACTAAATGTTATTTTTGGAGATAAATCCATCTCCCTCCTTTTCTTTACATGTGATAAATTCTTGAAGTAAGACTCCATTTCTTTTTACTAATTTATTTTTTTTTATAGCTTAATCATATACATTTGCAGTTAGCCAGAAAGGGAAAAATTTGAGAGGATATGGAGCAGAAAATCCAGCTGAGAGAATTGCTATGTCATGAACTTGGTCACTCACTAGAATCCACCTGTTGATAACCAGTCGATGTATTGGGATGGGGGTTAACAGGTATATGTAAAGATGATAACAGACCATATCAAAGATGAGTTGACACTCCTGCTTGATACCTGTCAAGATCAGCTGTGTACCTGTCCAACCTGGTTAAAAATAATCTATCGGTTTCCTGTATAGAGCAACAACCTTGAGCAAATATATAACATTCTGTTAGACCAGTGATTGTCAATGTGAGCACTAGTGACCCCCAGTGACACACCTACCCATCCGGTGTTGTGAACTTTCAAGGGGTGGTGGTAGGTGTTTAGGATATTAGATTATTAAATCCTTTTATAACAGGTGCAACAAATCTTGGAACCCTCTTTGGGCTTAGTGATAGCATTTTATAGAGTGGCAAACCGATGAGAGCCTTGTGTGTAGACTAAGGTGTAGGACTGTGAACTTACTCCTACTTATGGTGAAGAGGTGATGATTAATCCAATTCTCTTGCAAGGGTCCAATAGAGAGCTACAGATGCTAAATTCATTACCTGTGATATTTTCATGAAATTTTTCATTCAGCCTCAAAAAAAAAAAAAAAGAAAATTTGCAGTTGGGATTTTTTTTTTTTTTTTTCAACATAGAATTTCTGCTGCAACAGAATAAATATTGAAATTGAAGTTATTTAGATATTGTTATCATTTATAGCCCTTGAGAATGAGTGAGCAAAAGAGAAAATGTTGTCAGTACTCAAATGAATACTTGAAATCTGTAAATAATGAATAGTTACAATGTGCTTTTTGTGTGATGAAATAAGATGAATGAAACCTTTGAGGATGATTAATTATTTGAAAAAATAAAACATCTGGCCAAAGCAAAGAAGGATGTCAGTTACTTTTGTAAGTTGAAAAATTGAATTTGAAAATCTTTCCACAATTAAAAGGCTGTCTTAGAAAAAAAAAAGGAGGGATTTATTGCATCTTATGAAATTTCAAAGATGATTATCAAGTTTCATTCTACCAGCTGTGAAAGTAATTTGAAAAACTATGATAGATTTTACTGCATCTGATGTAACACATTTAATTCCACTTGATGATCATTCAGTAACAGCAAGATTCGATGAAATAGCAAACAATATTGAAAATAAACTCTGCAAAGACTTGAAAACAACTGAGTCTTGGTCAACTTGATGAGACAATATTATGAGAACAAAGCTTTGTTATTGGCATTTATACACTTTTTAAAGAACTATCAGGAAGTTATAGAAGAGTTCTTTTCTTTTTTGCTGAATGATTGATAATTAATGCTAAAGGTTCAACAATTTATAGTGAGAAAGCATTTCACTAACGAATGTCATGTCATGGCATATTCAACATATTGATTATCTTCAGTGATTGGTCACCATCATGGATTTTTAACATGTATAAAAAAAGAGGAAAAAAAAAAAGCAGTTTTGACCATCTTTATTATCCATTGTATCATTATTCATTCCTGAGGAAGGTCTATGTCCAACGACAGACATTAAGAGACTGATGATGATCATTATTTATAGACAACGTTTGGCTTCAAAGCATCTTGATGATTATATGAAACTTTGTAAGTTGCTTTCAAGGCAGTAAACAAAATGAAAGCCTGTTTGTTGAAAACCTGTGTATTTTGGCAACTTCGCTAGGAAAATGAAAAAAATTGAGCAACTTTTACCACATACTCAAGCTAGATGGCGCTTGAGAGAAAACTCTCTGCAATGTTTTTATGATGACTATGGTTTATTCTAGAATTTTTATAAATCAGTTGATAAAGTATGCATTGAATTGGAGAGCAAGAGAGCTGATACTGCTTATCTCTCTGGTATCTTCAGCTAATTAAATGAGGTCTACATTAAACTACATGATAACAAGATGTTCCTTATCAAAGCAAAAGTGATAATAATGGTATTTATCAGCCAGATAGCGGTTTATTGGAATAGAAGAGCAAAGCAGGATTTTTATCAGTTTCCAAGTCTGCAAACATTGGAGAATTTCAAAATTGATGATTTATTTTTGTTCGATACAGATCTGGACCTCTATTGTTTTCTTCTTTTAAGCATTGAAGGAAGACATGGTGACAAGATTTACGGACCTTGATAAACTGAAAATACCCGACTTGGCTATAAATCAATTTCAAGCTGGTGCAAATAATACCGATTTAAATATAATTGAAGAGCTAATAGACCAGCAAAATAACTTTGAAGCCCAAGTACAGTTTTATTATTCTTGCTCAAGGAACAGAATATATATATATATATATATATATATATATATATATATCCTTAGCTATGCTAAGAAACAAAACTTACTGCTACTAGCTTTTCCATCTTATTTGGTCAGAAAAGGATTCGACACGGTTATGCAATTGTTAAGCAAGCAATAAAAATGATAGCAAATAAGAAAGAGGTAAACTTGAGACTTTTTCTGTCAAATATTGACCCTGATATTAGGGAAATTATCAAAATCTCACCAAGCTCAGTTTAGCCATTAGTTATATTTTAAACTATCAAGTGTTAGTTTGAAAATCAAATTGTACTATTTTACTTTTTTTCACTTTTTTGTTGGTACAAATGATATAAAACTTCATTGCATGACTCATCGGACATGGCCATTTACCAGGGCAATTTTAACATAGCAAATATCTGAAAAGGTGGGCTGGGGAAGAAAAGCTGTGTTAGCCACTACTATAATTTTATTGTTAGTTTATCATATAAAAGATTATCTTCAAAGGCCGAGACATTGAGATGTAACATGAAGTACTAAATTAGAAAGGTTTTATCACTCATGATATTTCATATTTTGGACTATAACCTCTATAAAATATTACGAATCATGAATGACAAGATTTTTTTTTGTTTTTCTTCAAATTTTTATTTAAAATTTTTTTTCTTCTCTTTTTTTTTTCTTTCAAGGCAGTCTTGTCAAATAACTAGTGATTTAAGGATTTCATTTACCAAAATAATTACTTTTTGCAATAATTGTAAATTGTTACTTATATAGTACTGAGTAAAAGGCATTTTGCCCATTTTAAGGAAAATAGATTGTTTAGATATATGATTTTACTCTCAAATTCATTTTTATTCCACACAGTTTTAGAACAAATGATTTTTTCTGGTTTGGATATTTTGATGAACTAGTCATCAAAAAAAGTTACTCTATTTCAGATTATTTTTGGACATCATGAGTTGAGGGAGGTGCATTGAACTAACAGTTAACATGGAAAATAAAAATGGTGAACTGATTTCAAATATTGGCTAAAGCAGTTTGTGTTCACCTCTTCATTTCACATTAATGCCCTTAGGAAAGATATGAATTCATTTCTTCTTTCCCTAGCTACAGGTAAATAGTAGGGTAGACTTGGTTCTTCAGCCTTGGTTGGCAAGCAGTGTAGGAGACTGACAATAAATCAAAACTAGGAAAATCCTATACTTTGCTCAGCATTGTGAGTGGTTGGTAACTAATAGCATAGGGAATGTCCTGAAATATATGGTTTACAGGGCTCTGAAGGTTTGATAGGCCTAGCAAGCTGGGAGTGGATTATGAAATGCTCATGACGGAGATTGTAAAAAGATGGCTGGAATAATGCAACTGCGGTCTCCACTCCCACTTGCACTCAAGGCATTGTGGGGAGATATTTTAAAAAAAAAAAAAAAAAAAAAAAATGAATGTTCAAATGATTCACTGTCAATGACTTATCAAATTTGTGCAGTCTGAAAGAAAGGAAAAAAAATGGGGGGGGGGTGAAAGTCATTAGTTCAATGGGGTGGAAAAAGTCAATCTCTGACTGAAAAATATTTAAAAAAATTTTTTTCCTTGAAGGAATGGTTCTAGAAAAGGTAAAGTGAAACTTGTGAGGACAGTTTATTATTGATCACATTTAATTGCAAAATATAGAAAATTACAAACTTGTATTCTTATCAATTATCATTATTCATCAATATGCATTCTCTTCAGACTAAAATATAGGGAAAAAAAATAGTATATGTATGTGGCTAAATTGGAAACTTCATCATATTAATTAATTTCCTTGATTTGTGCTTTATTACAAATAAACAGCAATCTGGAAAAAGAAATTACTATAAATCCTCTCTTGTTTGTTAGGTTCAGCTTCAAAAATTGTAAGGACCTGAAATGTTGTGTTTTAACTGCTTCCTCTTGTTTATATTATTGAGACATAGCTGACTTACATAGAATACCTGCAATAGTTTTAGCCCTAGTATCACCTTTGTCTGACTGATAGTTATCTAAGAAGTACAAAATTGCATGAGCAGCGTTTTTGAGTGACAGCTTTTGCTTCTCTCACAGATGCAATTGTACAATGAAAACCACGACTAGCAGTCAAGTTTTATCTGTTATTGTTAGTCATCATTCATCTCTGTAGATTGATTCTGCTTCAGGATGATGCATTTTGTTACTTTTTCAAAGCAAAAAAAATCAAGTTTGTTCGATGTGAAACTTATTCTTATAACTGCTTTCAAACATCAGGAGAAGCTCAAACATTAACTTATAATATGAACAAGCTTTAGAAGAAAGAAAGATGTTTATAAAAGAAAAAAGATGCCTTTTCCTTGAAAAAAGGTTAGTCTGCAACAAATTGATTTGAAGTGCAGGATGTGGATTTGAGTTATGGAGAGTATAATAATCTCTGAAGTTTGAGAGACGGTTCAATTTGGCCTAGCATCTTCCACCTCACTTATTTCTGAACTTTTTTTTTACTTTTGCAGCAAACAACCAAAACTCTATCTAATCAAGATGATTCTCCAACCAATCACTTGTGTCTTTATATAACATCAGTGCAATCATTCATGTTTGATATTTTTTCACCCTCCTCAAATCTTTCAAGTTTGGAGGAGAGACTGTTCTTTATATGTATCAGATATTTCAGCTATCTATCTTCCTTTTCAACTTGTTCTTTTCACGATTCTTTGCAGAAAAAGTTATGAGCTTTCTTGTTTTATTCCTGTAATTCTGCCAGGGTGTAGGAAAATAGACTATCATCTATTTGTTTCATCTATGCTCTGTGATAAAGCAGAGATTCCAAGAGGTTAGAGGATGATATTCCCACAAAACTCATTGATAACATTTGAGAAAATTTTTTTTCTCTCTGGGCTATTTGAGAAGCATAGGGCTACTTTGCACTTCCCATAGCAAATAGTTGCTAGCTTGAAGCCCCAAATGGTCTGCCTTATAGAGCTAACTGGGCTCCAACTGTCTTGCTATTTACCCATAGGGAGAAGTGGATTTATGCCTTTTCCAAAAAGTATTTGGTAGCCTTGGCCAATTTTAAACTTGTTTGCCAATTCTATTTTCTCTCTAATCATAGCAAGCATTATAATTTGAAATTGAGATAATTTAAACCCACAATCAAACGACTCTTTCTAAATCATTTTATCAACAGAACTTATTTTTGATATCAGAAAAATAATATGTTCCCAATATTTTTTACTTATGCTGAAAATTGATCTTTTTCAAAAAAAAAATTTCTACATGGTCAAGTCCGTAAAGACTTGATATTTTTCAGAAATTAAATAACGAAAACATGTCTTATTAGATGTAATCCATCAAGCAAGTTCCATCTGCATTTTATCTCCATGACTAAGCATTAACATATTGGAAAAAGTATTGTCAATGATATTTTCAGGCTTTCAATCTTATGGAAAAGAAATAGTAAATGCATCCATTGACTGAAATAAAAACTGAAGGTTTCAATTCACAGGATAGTTACATCATTAACAAAAAAATTTTGTGTTCTGGAAAAATGTTTGCTGAAGTAACCAAATTACGCAAGAGCCTTAGTTTTGTACAATGGACGGGAGCCGAGGGTCTAGTTAAGCTGTTTAGATGCAACATGAATAAAACTCCTATCCCAAATTTAGTGTTTTAAAAAAATGATTCCTCAATAAAGTAAATAACTGAAATACTTTGAAGCCATAGATTTATACAGTGGATGCGAAGAGAGGCTCCAGTTCAGCAGTATAGTAACATCATGTATAGAAACATGTCCCTTTAGGAAAAAAAAAATGATTTTTGGAAAATGATTTTGTCAATGGGGTAAAAGGAAGTAAACAAAATACTTCAGGGTTATAATTTTGTAAGATGGATGGAAAGGAAGGGTTCCTGCTATTGCATACTCTGGCGTTCTTCAGATATTTGTCGTAGTTGGTAACCTTGTGGGGGTTTTGAGCCAAAGCCACTGGGTTAGTGTTTACATTCTGGTGTCCAATCTAGAGGATATCTTATATCATTTAATTCTTCCCTAGTAATATTGTTTGTCTGCCTTTTTCCCCTCTGAATCATAGTATTTGTGTTTTTTCTTCTTTTTCTTTCTTTGTGCATTATCTAATCCAGGCATTATGACTGCCATGCAGGTTACTGTATACACTTGAACAATGCTTTTATCCACGAGGACATTTCAAATTTGAATACTAATATATGCATGTATTTGTATAAGGCTGTAAACTTTTAGAATTTGCTATTCTTTCTTTATACCCACCCTCTAAACAAATAAATTTTAAGAGAACATGACTCCTTTGTACATGGAATGTGCAAACTGAATGAAAGACAAGCTCAGCTGTGTCAATTTGAATATTCTATGGTGATGAATGGAAGTTGTTGTGTAATTTTTTATTTAAAGTCCTGGATCCTCAATAAACTTTTTATAGATTGTGCTTATTTCTTTTAATTTTCCTGTGAATTGTCTTGTCTCCTCAAGTTATGAAGTAGTGATCTGAAATCCTCATTTAGTAATTTATAAAAACTAGGGCAGTGCTCATTCCAAAGGTGCAAGGGGTAGACTTGATGGTGTGTAGAGCAGCGTGTCACAATTGTCATGGAAAATAATTTTCCATTCGTCATACCTAACTATGGCTTCAAAGTATTTCAGTTATTTCTCTTCATTGTTGCTGAATCATTCAAGATATTTTATATCTCAATTAATATTTCTTATCTCAGGTAAAAGATCTATAATCTGTAGTTTTTAAATTCATTTTTTGCTAGATTTCTCAAGAACCACTGATCTAAAAAAAACTTTGAACTCAACACTGCTTTGTGTGCTGATTAATATTTCTGGCAGGTGTCAACTTTGTACAATGGCTACCTGTTGAGTTATCTTGATACATGCAGACACAGATTTCTCCAATTATAGTGAGACTAGCAGGAGTACCGAGCACAGCATTGCCTTAGGGGGAGGGGAAGGAAGGCAGTTTTATCATGCATTCATATTTATAACCACATCGTGTTATTTAGATATCATTGTTACCGTGGGTAATTATGTCTCATTCAGAAAATTAAATTCATAAAGAATTTTATCACTAAAAAAAAAACGAACTGTCTATAACAATGAACTGATACAATATCAGATGTATACAAATGTTTCTGGTGCATAGTGCTTCGAAGAAAAAAAAAAATCATGTATTTGTAAATGTTTCCACTGAAAAAGAAATAGAAAAATCATTCATATTGATTAGCACTCAATATTATGTAGATATCATTGTTACAGTGGATAATGATGTCTCATTAAAAAAAAAATAAATTCATAAATATTATTTGAAAAAATTATATCCAAAAATAAATTTGATAAACTGTAATTTTTTAAAATAAAATATCATGTGCTTGTAAATGTTTCCAGCTTAAAGCAGTAATAGAAAAAAAAATCTTGTGTGTAACTGTATCCATTGAAAAATATTGCCTGTTCAAAAGTTTCTGAAGTATTCCTGTGAAAAATTGTCATGCAAAATTATCCAGTGAAAAACTATTCAATTATGCTTCCAGTCCTTCTATAGTCACATTTAGGCAAAGGTTTTATCATGTCAGGGTTACCTTTACCACTTCTGAAAGACTACTATAAGATACAAATAGTAATAAAAAATAAAATGTTGATGTTTCACTAAGTCACTGATGTCAACCTAAACCGAAAGACCACTAAGATACTGAAATTTATTTCAGGTAAAATGCAGAATTTATCAGGATTACCTGTAAAATTGAGTCAAAAACATGAATATAAATATCAATTGGAATCGAGATGAGAAAAATCTTAGAAAAAATCCAAATTCAGGAATAGAATTACTTCCCTTCAAAAGTATCACTTCTGGGATAATTTTTCATTTAAAATGGGGAAATTATATCAGATATTACCACTGGGCCTGGACCTGTATCTTTTTTATTTAAGCATTATTCCTGGGTGCATCTAGATCTCTGTACCAACAATGGCAGAGAATTATTGAGAAATGGTAATGTTGCCACTCAAAACTGATAAATCAAGATCAGAAATATCTTTAAAAATCTAAATAGGAATAAATGAAAGTTACAGTGGGGAACTTGAATGGTGATTTTTTTTTTTTTTTTTTTTTTTTTTTTTTTTTTTGTCTATCCATTATTCTCTGGTGCCTCTGGAATGGTAAAATTCAAGAAATGGCAACATTATTTTGTGACTAACAAACTTTCACACTTATTATATAGATGTCAAAATTGTAAATGGGCCAATGTTATTATTCACAAGTACAATTGAAAAAAAAAAAAAGTATGCTAGTGATATCAAATTTCACTTGAGTACTATTTTCCTCCTTTCTATCATATTCTCAAAAAGGTCCTTTTTTATTATTTATTTTCTCAAATATCTAACCATATCATGAGCCTGTATGCAAATTTTTCTGTTTATTTGTTTGCACTCAGTTGTGATGATCTCATTGGTTGATTTACCTTCTTATCATGTCTTGGCTATAAAAATGACGTCATAAAAACTCTCAAGGCTTCATGTCTGATCAAATCACATTAATTTACCTTGAGATGAGCTGAGACTTCACTAAAAACTTGAAAAATTAGGATACTTGAAATATCAAAAATAGATTACCTAATAGAATAGCTTTAGGCCCCTTAGTGCCAATCCATACACTAATAACTCCGTCATTTTGGACATTATTTTTATATGGAGGTTGAGTTATTTGGGTCTATGAATTATTAATAACATATAATTGACAGCAAACCTGAAGGGAATTCAGTTGACAGCAGAGATCTATAGGTCAAATTCTTCTGATATTGATTAGGTATTGAACTGAAAACTATATAATTCTAGTCTTTAACCTATGGGCTATCTCTTGGTAATGAAATAGCAAATAATTCTTAAGTGAAAGTTTTTTTCCTGTTTGGTTAATATGTACAACAATTATTCTTTTTGTTGATAACTACTTCTTTGGTTAATTGGTCTCATTAAATTGTTAATTTCCTATATTTGCATCTTTTTCTGAGATGTGTTGTTTCTATTATCCTCTTGGTTATTTTATTTCAATTTTATTATAAGTAGAAATGTATGGATGGTACCATGTTTGACTGGCTCGGAGGAATCGATGCTGGATGGTGACATAGGGAGGCTTGTACAAGCGACAAGTTCAAATGCCATCATATTGGTGCCCTTTTTTTATAGCTTGTTATATAATTGGTAATTCAAATGTTTTTGATGGGGTTGGGGGTTTCTATTAAACAAGTCTTGCATATTGAAGGTAAAAAAAGAAGCTTTCACCACACGGAATTAACAAAAAAAATCTGATTGAACAATTAGTAAAATACATTAAACCCTTGATTTAATGGACCAATATGGGTGGATAGTTAATTACAACTGTCTGTTAATTGGAATGTTACAGGTAAAAGCTATCTTTTACCATTTTTTTTCTTTTTTAATTTTTCAATTTTTTTTTTTCAATTTTTTTTTTTTAATCAAAATTTTTTTTCACCCTTTTAGAATTCAAATATTTCAAAATAAAAATAGCTTCAGTACCATACTGAATATAACTTTATTGAATTCTAATATAGAACAAGTCAATAAAATTTACAAAGAAAAAGTGTTCAGCTCTAGTTGTTAGACACTATTATTTCTTAACTGAGGTAATTTGGAATGGCCAAAAAAGTTTATATTAAAGGAGAATTTTTTGATTTAACTCTTATTTCTGTGCCATAAGTCCACATGTTTACTTTCAACTTCTGTATCAGTTGATGCCATTTTGAGTTGTGAAGATTCTGAAATTATTTAATGAATAAAGTAAACATTCAGAAATCTCATGATATTCAGGCAAAAGAAATCCAAATATATCTATACCTTTTCCTAAGCTAGTTAAAAATTAATTGAGCACGAAGAATTTTGGTGAACAAAGTTGAAAAATTAAAAACAGTAAGAAAACTGAATTGATGAAATGGAATAATCAAATAACATTTACTACTTCAGTCATTCAAATGTTAATTTGCTTGATCTAAGATATGTCAAGTTTATTACAGTTCTCTCTTTGGGTTAGGAGTTATAGTTTGGTTAGGGTTTTGGATTTCATGTTGGGGACTCACAATAAAGACACAGCATTTTGGGTCTCCTCCATCCAGAAAAAAAAATTCATTTTAATGGTGGGAGAGATGTACTTGAAAATTAAGGACTTTAACTTTTGGTGGGCACTAACTAAAAAAAGCCTATGAATTTTATTCAGAAAAGTTGAAATTGATTAACACAAAAAATGAACATATAAGTGCCCAGTTTAGCCTTACGGTTACACTGTACATTGCCCCCCCCCCAGCCCTCTAGATTTTTTTTACTAAAAACTAACTTCTGGAATGTTTTAGGGTCTATTGGGTTGAAAGCATCTAAAAATGAAAGGGAAAAAAATTCTCTTGAGAACTGCAAGGTTGAAAGATGAATCTTGACTAAAAATTGGAACTCTAACCCACTACATTTCGTGCAGACTTAAAACACTAAAAAAAAAAAAAGTGCAAAGATTTTTGACTGCGCAATGTTTTTGTATTTTCTTTTTTTTTCCTCTCACTATTTTACTTGTATGCTGTTGAAAGCAACACTGAAGATTTAGTTTTGATGTTCTTGTTTATCGGTATAAGTCCAGGGCCTGAATTTTATCAAATGTCTAAAACCGTGGTTTCGAAACTTGGTCTGTCAAATGGTCGAGGGGGTGTAGCAGTGTTCTTTCTAAACCTGACATTGTGAAACTTGCAGCTGAGAAACACCATATCAGAATTCAAATAGATATAATCCATTTGAATGGAATATGGTCTTTGAAGGCTGAAAATTGCTTGTTATTATAGTTCATTAATTGCAGTCTAAAAATTAGATATTAAAAGTAAGTGTCTCCCAAAATATTTCGTTCATGGAAAAGGTCCTTAAGTTTTCAAATTATTGAAACCACTGATCTAAAAATTTCTAGATTTTTAAAAGAAAATCTAAAAATATCTGTTATTGTTAAAAAATATCTAAAATGATATCCACTATCTAAAAACAATTTCTTAGATACTTCTGTTGAATTTAGATATAAATTGGCAATGTGGAAAATGAGTCTATTGCACTGTTGTAATGTCTGCTAAATTTGATAACTATTATGTTGGTGTCTGTTAAACCAAAGGTTTTATTGTATCATTTACTTTTCAAGTTTGTTCCCTGAGTATAGAAATCAAGATGAGAATATACAGCTGTGGTTATTCTGCTACCCAGGCCACCTAATTCTTAGAATTGACCTTAGACAGACTGAAATTTGCTTCAATATGAGGTTTGTCTGGAAAGTATTCAGCCATTTGATGTTAACAAAAAAAAAATTCCACCTAGGGCAATGGTCCCTGTCAAAGTACTCCCTTTGGGACCTCACACAATTGTCCTAGCCTTCTTACTCTCCAAAACAGTCTGCAGAGTCCCTTTGGGGGGGGGGATCAGCTGCCTTGTCTCAAACATGGTCTCTTCCCTTTCAAAGCAATTTTTTTCCCCCCAAAACCAGGAGTCGCAGGGAGCCAGATCAGAATTGTAGAGGCGGGAACTGACAATGAGATGTGGAGAATAGGCCAGTGCATTGTCATGTTGGTCATATTGCTTGCAACAGTCTTACATTGGTGTATCACTGATTACTGAGTAATCTTATGGGGGAGTATCTGTTCATGCATTCACAGTAAGGTCCCCTTTGATAGGTAGTGTAACATTCTGGACAAAGCTTATATATATATATATATATATATATATATATATATGAGGAAGGATTTGCTACACATTCATGTTTGTGCACTGTTTGGGCTTCTTCAGGCAAGTCTGAAGAAGCCCAAATGGGGCAGAAACATAAACGTGTTTGGGTAACGAATCCTTATATGTGTGTGTGTGTGTTTGAAGAAAAATGTTTTTCATTATTTTGTACCTGTAATATGAAAATAGGATTGTCAGTGACCATGTGATATGGGCATTTATTCAACTTTGTGTCAGATGAGAAGTTCCAGATTCAGTTTCTGGTGTCAAAGATGCATTACTCTATTGCAATAGAAATGTTTCATTTGCAACTGCCAAGTATAAAGTGCCCTGAACAATTAGTTTCATTGTAGATTCTAAACATGGTTACTCTATTACATTATTGTATTTATAATAATCTTCTGCAAAGTGGGCAATATTTTTTAAAATTTATTTCTATTTTTTGTAGGATGAGATTCTTTTAGTTTGTCACTAATCCTCACTAATATCTTGGGCAATTTTTTTTTTTTCATGTAAAAAGAAACAAACAACTTTAGTGCTTAATCCCATAACAATTTTGATTAGAAAGAAAAAAAAAATTCTGTTTTTGCCACAACTCAAGGACAAACAGTAATCATGATGGTGTTACACCAAGTATTCTCTCATCTCATTTAACAAAGGCCACTTCATATCCTTATTCATAGGAATTGTGCCAAAATTTTCAAGTTTTTTTAATTCTTTTAATTTCCTCTCTGAATTCAATTTTCTTCTCTATTTATATGCAATTTTTCTTCTTTTTGAATAAAAAGAAAATTGTATTCGCTTTTCACTGAACATTGCAGTGAAAAAGTCTTCAACCTTTTTCTACCAAATTTCCAAATAAGTATTTCATGGATTTGTTTGTGTGTGTGCATATATATATATATATATATATATATATATATATATATTGTGTGTTTTTTATTCATTTTTTTTTTTTTAAGTGGTCAATTTTTTTTCCCTGTATATCTTTGTCTTATTTTTGAAAAAAATTTTTTTTTTCTAACATCTGATTTCTGTGGAATGACATAATTGTTTAGATCTTTTCAACTTCTAATGCACTTATTGCATTTCTGATTCATGAACCTTTTTAGTTATAAAAATATGCAATGTTTCTTTTTAAAGCTTTTTTTCTTCATTCTTCTTAAACACTGGTACCCTCCCTGTCATCTTCAGGTGTCTGTAGTTGGTAACCTTCTTGGATTTTCAAACCAAACCCATTATTCAATTGGTGGGTTCATGCTTGTGGACAATCTATCCTGTGTCTTGATTAAAGGGTTCAGAAGGTTATCACTGACAAGAGACCAGGAGGTACAACGGCTGGAACATAACAAAGATTTGGAAATAATCTGGTCTTATTGTTTCATTTCTTCTTTTTGAATCTTTGAGAAAATAACAAATTGTCATTAACTACTTTTTTCATGATACTGGACCAATTTCTTTCTTTTATACTAAATAGCAAATGAATCTTTGTATTTTGGAGGTGGCTGAAAAAGCAGTTTCATTTGATCAAACAACAGATGTCAGTAAAATGTTACTTATTGATCACTTGCCTCTCATTACACCTGAGAACAGGTAAAAACACACGTAAATATAGTTATCAATATCTGAATTATATACTTCAGTTTATTCATTACAAAAATCATTCTTTAAACTACAATGCCGATATTAACTGGGAGATTTCATATCAAAGTTATGCAAATTAATAACCATTATTATTGATTTTGATTATTTTCATTCAACTTTAGTCGCCTTTTGCTACAATTTGAGCTGTCAACCTATGGGAGTGAGTAAGCAGTGCAAATCAGAAATAAAGTATAAGCAATTGGTGGGATTTAAACTCGCATCCCTTTTGGCTAGAAAAGCCTGTTAAATGCCCAGCTGCTCTTAATCCATCTGAGCTGTGAGAATTATGACTAGAAAAAGAACAAAACCTAACCCTTAAACCTGCACTCCATTTCTGATCTCTCCAATGCCATTTTTTGTTTCTGTCCTGGTAGTATGAATGAAGCAATTATCTTTCATCTATATTTATTAGATGAAATATTGTTAATGATTTACATACAATTTCCTAAAAATTTGCCAAATGTCTCATCGCAGTGACAATATTTTCTAAACTTGTCTAAATTATAATGCTGTTTTATTTTTTGTCAGTCGTTGGAATTTAGAATTTTCTTTGGGAATTTATAAAATTAACTGTTAGGCCACCTGCACCTCGTAAGGTATAGATTAAGTAGAATAAATGATTGATGTGCATAAAAATAGTCTAGGTTGTGAAAATTTAATTGATTTTATATTTTTTCATCTTTTGAGTTGGGAAAGCTTTTGGTGGAAGAGTAACTATTCTTAATTTATCTATCTTTTGAATTTTTCTTCCTGATAATGGATGCAGGCTCCAAACAGATTAGAGAATTTAACTTAGGGCCATGTTTATTTAGCCTAATCATACTATTAATCCTTATTGCTGAGAGCAAATATGAAGAATAAAAAATGTACTTGAACCAAACACAGAATAAGAAAATGGATCAGAATGTGAAGAAAAAGTAGTTTTCTTCAAATGAAAGTGTGAAAATTTGTTTGGTATTGTAATTACTTGAGGCAATATTTCAAAATATTTTCCAGATGTTTGATCCCCCCTTTAAATATAGAAGTTGCTTTCTGCAATCACTGTGGGGACAGGATCTTTTATATAATAATAACCATATAACATTAACCAAAGATATAACAGTCAGAACAATTTGCCTTCATTCCTATAAACAATTCTGTATTATAGAAAATTGATATGAATTTTAAATTTATTTTAAATAATATGTTTGGGATGGACTGATTAATATTTATGATAAATAAGTTCCTCTGTATTATTAGGAATGGGTTTTTTAAAAAAAAAGTTTCATTCTAAGAACTTTCGTTGTACTAAATCTATTATAGAAGTTATCCCATATGTGGTCTTTTCCCTGGACATGTTACCTTCACAAAACTACTTTTTTCACTGATTGCAACACTCATTTTCTCATCAGCAGTTTTGACAAGTTCAAGATCTTGAGAAATTTCCAAAGAATTCATTGAATCAAAGCTGAAATCATTCTTCAAAATGGAATATACAATTTAGCTGAAAGGTGGTCTAAAGTTATAGAAAGCTATAGAAAATTCTTTGACTGAATAATGCTATGAATCTATATAAAAAGAAAAAATGTCCCCCCACCTCAAAAAAAATGCTAGAAATTTGCATCAACTGAATTGGTTGTTTCTTTGAAAAAAAATTACATGTACAGAAAACAAAATCTGAAATAGTTTGATCGGTGTTGTTTTCTCCATAAGACGTTATTAAGTTCAGATTCTGAAACAGAAGACACTCTTTGAACACTGGTTTAAGGATTCTCTATTTTGAATATTTGAATTATTTTACTTTCAATGTGATAATCACATTAAAAATAATTGTAATCAAATCCTTTTAAACATTTCAGATGATGATAGTACATTCTAAATGTTATTGCATAGAAATGGGCTGCTTTAGTTTCAACTCAATTCTTGTACAGAAGATAGATATTTAGTTTGGTGATATTTTTCAATTCATAGTCCTTTACCCTTTGAAAATCAAACAGGGATCCACCTGGAATGATTGCAACTCTGTTATGAACGAGTGAACTTGACTCCCTTTGTTAGAGATTTGAAAAAAAAAAAAGAAAAAAATCCATATCTAAACGTAGATGCTTGTATATCACTTCCCCCTTAAGGATAAATTTAAACAGATTGAACTAGATCAGGGATGGTGAACCTGTGGCAGACATGCCAAATGTGACCTGCAAAAATATTTTATGTGGGAGATATAATTTTTTGTAAGTGATTTTATAAAAAAAACAAAAACGGGAACCTTTTAATTTATAAATTGTCACCTCTGTTATTGATAGTCTAAACAGACTCTCTTTGAATGCTTCTCAAGCATTTCGTTTTCTTTCTCTATCAAATATTGTGTGAAATGAAAATATAATAAAAATGATAATCTGCTGCTCAAAAATTTCTAAGGGAATGTGAGATTTATTTGAAGAGATTATCACCCA
Organism: Thysanoteuthis rhombus; assembly: GCA_963457665.1. Classification (NCBI taxonomy): domain Eukaryota; kingdom Metazoa; phylum Mollusca; class Cephalopoda; order Oegopsida; family Thysanoteuthidae; genus Thysanoteuthis; species Thysanoteuthis major. The sequence continues at coordinate 69,204,925 of OY735204.1, read as the reverse complement.
TGTGGGCACGTGCTCTCAAAAAGGTTTGTCACCCCGAAACTCGATCCTATCAAATCCTTAGGAAATATTATTGAATGTTTTGTGATTCAATTTATGGATGTTAGATTAAGGAATTTTGCCACTCTTGAAACAAAGAGAAAATGTATTAATCTAATTTGTATACACTTCTGTATCAAGAGCTGATAAATATCTCTGAATTCCAGTTTGGTTATTTGATCCATGTTAGCTCGAACAATCTACAGAAACATTTACATTATGAATTTGGTATTTTAGGAATGCCTTTCGAGGAATAATTATCTTGTACCAAGAGCTTATATCCTGAGAAGAGAACATTTTACTTTTTTATTTATTCTTTTTAGGATTTGTTTCTGTTTCTACAAATTCCTTAACTTTAAAACAAGTCTATTTATCTCATAATACTCAATGTTGTTGACAAAATTGTATACATATTGAAATTGTTATACCTAGTATGAATTGATTTAAAAAATTTTTTATTTATTTATTTAATCCACTTTTCAAATATGTGGTAAGTTTGGGAGCACTGGTATTGAATTTTTCCTGTTCACTGAAAGGATTTGAACCTCATAATTCACAATGTACTCTGCTGGTGTGTCCACATTCGGGAATTTGGTCATGATACCTTGCACACAGAAGCAAGCTGTTGCTAAATTCAGTTTTAGGTGACCTGGAACTATGTAAAGCCAGTGGCATTGAAAATATTGTGTATTTTGCATGTTTATTCATTTATAGAAATTGAATTAGCCCGAAGAGATCAAGCAAAGAATCACCCTAGGATGGCAAGTCTTCGATAGAGCAAGCTCAACCTTCAAAAACAAGTCGATCCCAATAATCCTAAAAAAAAGAGTATACAACCAATGCATCCTCTCAATAATCACTTATGGAGCTGAAATATGGAACCTAACCAAGAGACAGACTAGCAAACTGAGAAGCATGCAACGTGCACATGAAATAATCATGCTCAACCTCACATGGAGAGATCAAAAGACAGCACAGTGTATAAGGAAGAAAACAGGAGTCAGAGACATAGAATCTATTAGAAAACTCGAATGGCAATGGGCAGGTCATGTTGCAAGAATGACAGACAACTGATGGACATCATGACTCACAACATTGATCCCTAGAGATCACATGTGAAACTGAGGCCAACAGAACATAAGATGGAGAGATGAACTAGACAAATTTAGAAAACACTGGCTCCGCAACGCCCATGATAGAGAAGTGTGACGAATCCTGGGGAAGGTCTATGTCCAATGACTGATGATGAAAGATTGAGATGATAGCATCGCCAGTCCTGAAAATTCTTTTATTTTTCTTGAAATGCATATATCTTTTAACATATGAGCCCACAAGCCAGATAATCTCTAGTTCAGGAGAGAAGAGCTTTTTGCTTTGTTTTGAAATCTGTTTCCCTTCTTTGAAGTGAGTTTGCTCTAGTGGTGGTGAGCTTGCATCAATCAGGTATTGCAAAAAAATGACAGGAATTCTCTGTACTTAATTGACTGTTCTAACACTTGAGCCAAACTAATGAGCACCTTCTTCTGGTTTATATTTTTCCAATTTTTATAACCATGTATCTTTTTTGGACTATTTCCTCATATCAGTTCATTTCTTGAACACAATGTTTCAGCCATTGTGCCCTATGGACTTCAGGTGAATGTCATTATTTGGTATTTTTCCTGATGCTAAGACAGGGAGCCTCCCACTGAAGCGTTCTCATTTCACTGTCTAATTTCTGGTGGGGCAATTCCTAGGTTCGAATAATATTGAAGAAAGCTGTAGAGACACAACAACTGAAATGCGTTCAAGAAATTAACTGAGATGAGGACAATAGTCTGAAAAAATTTAGACTTATTAATTCCTTGTCTAAAAATTTCAAATTTTATAAGTGTCAAAGATCATTTATACGTAGAGCAAAATTTACATGTCTTACAATTAATATGTTGAATATATTTTGATAATATTTGAAGTTTTTGTATTCATGAACATATTGTTGAAATGAAAAATCTAGCCGAAGAAAGTACTTTAGATGAAGGATTCAAAGATTGCAAACTATTGTGGTCAAATTATGGACAGAACCGTAAATGGCAATAAATAACTTGGAACTAAAATAAGATGACTGAACAGGATGGGATTTACAAACCTAATCAACAGTAAAGCAATTTACAATGAAATTGAAGCCTCAAGCTATAACATCGATTCCAGTGTCAAGATCTATTGATAACAGAAGAATGGATGACACTCACAACGTAGAAACTGGAATAGACACAACAAAGTTATATTCTGTAAAAGCTTAGCAGTGAATAAATATTTGCTGTAATGATCTGAATGAAATATCTATATTTGACATTTCTATACTTGCCAAGTGTAGAGATAGAATTGATATGTGTATGAAACTGAACGACAGAATAGTATTGATATATGCTTATGATTGTAGAGAATTGATCTAGAATGGATGCGACAGATGAAATCGCATTCGGTCCTTTTGACTGAATTGGTAATAAGGGCACCTTCAATGATTTGTCGATATTAGTTATTTGCACTCTGTCATGTGGTTGGTAAATTTCTAGTTTCTTTTGAAAAATGTTTAAGATAATGTACTAATTATTTGCAAATTATAACAATAGATGTTACTGCCAGAAAAATGCTACAAATTTCACACTTCTCTTTTTCCATTGTTCTTAGATCTTAGTTTTCTGGCATTTGAAGATTCTGTTCTCCTTCCAATGCCACTTTGAGCCGGACATTAATTTGTCCTTTTTTAGTATAACTAAAAAACTTCTATAAATTATTTCATATATACTTACAACAGTAAGAACTGTAAAAGATGTGATTTCTATATCTTAAAATTATAACCTGATTTTATTATATAAAGTTGCTGCTTATGAGTCACAGTGTACGAGTCATTAATGCTAACATGTCATAGAGGGGCAGTCTGCGATGCTCTCCTTTTTGGAAATTTGGTTACTTTACCGGACATAGAACTTTGGCTTCTTTGTTGGTGTTATTATAGAACCTCATTTACCCATTGTAAATTAAACTACTTATTTGTATGCTTAGACTAACGTAATGAATTAAAATGTTAGGAATGATAATAATTTGAATTTTAGAGGATATTGATTGTTTCTTTGATGATTGATAGTTGCCTGTGACCATACAAGGGACTGTGACAAATATAGATGTAAGAGTTATCTCTCACACTTGTATGTTGAGTTGAGAGGGATGCAAAGATATCATGAAGAGGGAAAGAAGCTAACAAGAAATGTCCTCTACAAAAAAATTGTCTTTATGCATTTAAGTAAATGGCATGATATATGTTGATCAAAGATCATTCAATCTTTTGAACCAACATGATGTCATTTAAGTGTTGTTGGGTGAGGGTTGAACTTGATTTTGCCCTTAAACAGTGTATTAATGGTTCTGCTTTTTAAAAATTTTTTTTACTTTAATTCAAAAAATATGATAATTGTAGAATTCTTGCTGTTCCACAGTGTTTGCACTAGCTGTGTCTCACCAGATACTGCGTTGATGTTATCTGAACAGGTATGTGTGTGTGTGCCAAACATTTGATATCACTTCATTACTTCCATTAAAAAAATGGTTATTCGTTTCTATTGCTTTCTACAAGTGGGTGGTGGGAAAATATTCAATGCGAAGGTGGGCAGTTGTTCCAAAAAGGTCAGGAACCCCTGATCTATATATACATCAATATGCCATTATATTTGAAGAAAAAAAATTATTCATTTTTTTTTTTTTTTTGTATGCTTGACCTTTAGGGGTCATCAGAGGTCAGCAGCATCTCCCCTTAATTCAACCTGGGGTGTAGTTACCCTAGTACCCAAATCTGAAGCCTATTGGGCGCAACCATTTAAAGTTTGTTCGAAATAGAGAATTATTTGTCTTAGTAGTGTTTTATAATGAAGAATCAAAGACACGGTAAAGGAGAGAAGGAGGGGGAGAGAAGTAGAGATGGATTGCTATAGAGGAGGAGGGAATTTTATATCTGCCATCAGGTGACGGTTAGGTTTAGTGTAAGCTGGTTAAAGTAGGGATAGACTCGAACAGACTAGAGGTATTGATTGGGGAAATGAACGTTGTCCTACTCATATTTCAAGGGGTTATCATTTGTGGGGAATGAGGTCGGGAGTGAACCTCTTGGCTTAAACTATTAATTTTGTTAAATAGTTGGTGTCACAGTATGAGTATATCTAAACTCTTGTCATGTGTGCCAAAAATTTCCACAAGACTTAGTATAGAAGAGAGAAAATATGTTGGGAAGAAAAAGAAAAAAAAATATGATGGGTGGGGGGATGGGAGAATAAAGTCTGATCAATTGTATACACCCCTGGTCAAAATACTGGTATTCATATCATAGACAAATGATTACTCATCACAATATGATTATTAAAGTATTAACTTGAAAAAAAAGAGACTTTAAAAAAATATTCAGAGCTCTTTGTGGCAAATTGTCAATTTTTGGTGCAGGAACTTGAAAGCCAATGCAGTTCTATACAGAGGACACTTGCTTACACAATCTGGTCCACTTGGATCCCCTGTGTAAACTACTCCTAATAAATTTCTGCTTGGCAGATTCCAAATGCTATTAAGTAAATTTACTGTTACAACTCGGTTGCATGTGAATTGAATACTTTTGCTAATATTTACAAATTGCTGCTGCTTGCAATGTACATGTGAACAGGTGTGAACACTTGAATGCTCTTAAGTGATGCATGGGTCACGCACATGCCTCTCTCATTAATCCTATTCTCGGCTTTGCAATAACATGGAACAAATTAGCGATAACTTGTTAAATGTTATCAACAAACTGGTCTCTTCAACCCTTTTGAGATTCCTGGGATATATTCTGAGGTTTCTATGACTGCTGGGATATATATATATCCCGTAGATTGCTTTTAGATAAGTTTTCTAGCTATTACAACTGCAGACAATGTTGCATTCCAAGATATGGTATTTATCTGTGAAAATTTGATGTTATGTTCATTTCTGTTCAGAATGACGGTAAAACCTAAATAACAATAAATGTCTATTGAGACAAATATATCAATCATGATTTTGGTTTATGAAGATTTCTGGCATTAAGCACCTCAAGTTAAGACTTGATATATATTGTACAAAAGTTACACATAATTTATAATAGGGTGGTTGAGATTCAACTCCCTGTGTATATGTTTATATTTTTATAGTTTTCGGTGGCTACCTGGGAGGTTGCAAATGCTGGAGCTATTAAAGTGTTTTTCATTGAATTTTATATTTTGATATATTGGAGTATTTTATTGGTAATGGTTCGAATTCTTTTCTTGAAGTCTTCAAATTTAAATGGACAAATTATGTTTTCATCTTTGCCCAAAAGATTTTATGTGACATTATCAAAGTAATATGTACATACAAATATGTATTTGAGAAATGGATATATTTGGTCCTACAAAATGAATTATAAATTGCATTATATTATATTGAAACTTATTTGAAATGATCACCTGTTGTGACACGGTTGATATATCATTCAATTTAGACAACTAAAATAGAATAAAGAAAATGGTGCAGCTGTAGGAATCGAACCTGCCACCAATAAGGTAGCTGCTTCAATGTAGCAATGTACATACCATTATGCTAAACAGCTTTCTGGTAATGCCAAGGCCAAATAACTGCTTTCAACTCGAATTCTTTTCCACATTTTCATTGATTGTTTAGTCTATTTTACATTTTCTTAATTGAATGATATATTAACCATGTAAAGAAGGAAGATCATTTCAAATTTGTTTTGATATAATATAATGCAATTTATAATTCACTCATAAATATCCAAGTTTTTCCAGTTATATTGAAAGTGACTGCTGGAAAATATCCAAGAATACTTAATCTTGATTTTAAAAATAATTTTAAACCAGGAAGCATCAGCTAATTAGTATTCCTGTATATTCAGATATGATAGTAGGTGTAATACCAAGCTAAAAAACTGTAATCTCTGGACTTGGTTCTTTCATTAATTCCACAATGATGAGCTCATCTAAATGAAAATTACTAAAATGAAGAAAAATGCTCGTCTTTGACTCTTCATCAAACTTTATTTATTACAGTGATTGACTGTTATGTCCAAAGGAATGGATTTTATAGAGCAAGGATTATGTTGATTTCCTCAATAATTGACAGGAATACTTAATTACAAAGAATTTTTAAATTGTTTAATATGTTCACTGACACACAATGCACATGTCTTGTGGCATTTTATGTTTTGTCTTACCTCTGATACACGTGTTCATTCCATGGTTTTATTTGAGACTATGTAAATTTCTACAACAACGTGCTACACTCAGTTTCTGCCTTACTCTGTTGCACTGTGTGTTGTGTTTCCCAAGGTTGCAGTGAAGGTGGTGAGTTATTAACTATTAAAACTATTATTACTACTTCTTCTGTATATTTACCATATTATGTATGTCTATTGTATGGAACTAGATTGTTAAGTCTTCACTCCCTGTCAGGGTAAAACTGAACAAGTTCCAGTTACATTTCCTGTCACACACCCTGGAGCTATTTTTGTTCAAATGTAGCCTGTAAACTACAAGCTTGGGGAAATGTCATCATCATCAGTCTTTCAACGTCCATGGTTGGATTTAGATCTTCTCCAGGATTTGCCACACTTCTCTATCACGGGCCTCGTGGAGCCAGTTCTTTCTGAATTTGTCTTGCTCGTCCCTCCATCTAACATTCTATCGGCTTCGGTTGCACATGTGATCTCGGTGGATCCATGTCGTGAGTCATGATGTCCATTGGTTGTCCGCCATTCTTGCAATATAGCCAGCCTACCACCATTTGAGTTTTTTAATGGATTCTATGATGTCTCTGACTCTTATCTTTTCCTGGATGTACTGTCTTGTAATCTCTCCATGTGAGGTTGAGCATGGTTATTTCATGTGTGCATTGCATGCTTCTCAGTCTGCAAGTCTGTCTCTTGGTTAGGTTCCATGATTCAGCTCCATAAGTGGCTATTGAGAGGATGCATTGGTTATACACCCTTCTTTTTAGGATTAATGGGTTCTTCTTATTTTTGAAGGTTGAACTTGCTCTGCCAAAGACTTGCCATGCCAAAGACTTGCCATCCTAGTATAATTCTTCGTTTGATTTCTTCTTCTTTTGATTGTCTCATGGAGATTCGTTGCCCTAGGTAGATGTAGTGATCTCCTTTCTCTAGTTCTGTGTCCTCGATTTTGATCTTAGTGTTTTTATCTCCAATTTGGTTGTTGCACATGATCTTCGTCTTGCCGACTTTCTTGCTCTCTTCATCAAGTTCATATATTATCAGTTGGAGGTTGTGTATGTTTCTCAGCGAAAAGGGCAATGTCTGCAAATCCGAGGTTGCTCAGATACTCTCCATCTATTCTTATTCCTTTACCCTCCCAGTCTAGTCTTCTGAAGATCATCTCGAGGCAGGCTGTGAAGAGTTTGGGTGAGCTAGTATCACCTTGTTTCACTCCTTTCAGGAGCTGAAAGGGGTCTGAGTCTTTATGTAACCTGATAAGAGAGCTGCTGTGATTGTATATATGTTTCCGCACTTCGACATATACTGGATCTACACCTTGTCCAGTGATGGCCTCCATGACCTTAGGGATTTCTACCGAGTCAAACGCTTTTTTGAAGTTGATAAATGCTACGGCGAGTGGTAGTTTATATTCTGCTGCTTTTTCTTTCAGTTGATTTATCAAATGCAGGTGGTCCATGGTCAAGTAGCTTCTTCTGAAGCCAGCTTGCTCTCATGGTTGGTTTTCATCAAGTGTCTTTGTGATTTAGATAGTGATGATCTTCTTAAAAAGTTTGTATATGCAGTTGAGTAGGCTTATAGGCCTGTAGTTGTTGAGGTCTTTTGGATTTCCTTTTTTGTATAAAAGCATTAAGCAATATTGTATATCTCTGATTTGAGTATCAATCTAGAGTTTTATAAAAAGTGACATGAGGACAGTATCTTTTAGTGTTTATTATTCTTGAAAATTTTATAGAAAAGTACTGATGTTTGTCATTTTGTGACCATATAGCTTTCAATTTACCTAAGAACCTTCTATTTTAGACATTAAACTTTCGAAGCCTTCATTTGGGTATCCTCAATGTTCTCCTTGCATTCACTCCCTCTTGATAACATGCTCAATGAAAGAGTCTCCAATGAACATGACTTCTATTTATTTTTTCTCTTTCATCACTTTTTCCAATCTAAATGAAGTTTTATATAGTTTGTCATTCCATATCCATTGAGTGGATGCACGTGTCTTTTAGTAAATGCTTACTTGTTATCAATGACATCTCTCTTTTCTTTATTTCTGGTTGATTGATTATCAATATGATAGTGTTTTCTTGTCTTCCTTAATATTTGTCCTTTGCATTGCTCTCCTCATCAGTTCTCTTCTCATTCCTACTTGCATCTCTCTGCATGTTTATTCTCAATGAATGACTGCAAATAGCAAATTTCATCACAGAACAGACATTCTATACACTAATTATCATAGCTTTTGTTATGAGTTTACTTTCTTTTTATGAATTTTTTTTAAACACAACGTTCTCTCAATAGTTGAAATAATCAGATATGTACAATATACTCATCATATAATTTACAGCCAATCTACATAGATATTTACTATTGAATAAGACTTGTGCTGAGAGAGATGACTCATATTTTTTTTTAGTGGTCCTAAGCTTGAAAAAAAGGTCAAACTGGTTGGTTATATACGAGAGAATTCCATATATTGAGAGCAAACTAATCCTGAGCGAGAGAGGTTAAGTTTTGTTCGGCTTTGTATTGGTATTTCATTGTATTGTTAGCACAAACCATTTGAACAAATCTGAATGAATAGAGAAACTAAAATTTGCATTTCTGCCAGCAAATTACTAATCAATTTTATGTATAGGTGTGAACTTTCCTGGCATAATTAAGTAATTCGCTTTAGAGTTGGAAAAAAAAAAGTCTGTGTCAACAAATTTTCTGTAATCAGGTGACCTATTCTAAAAAGTGAGCGATTGTGATTTTTCTCTCACTGTATCAGCAGAAAAACATTTTGCATTGCTTTGTTACATGGAAGAAAGTTTTTTTTTTTTCTTTTTTTTTTTTTTTCATATAATGAAGTATCAAAATAGTGTCTGTCTTGTAGAAAGTACATTTTGGCCTTTGTAGCAGACAAAATCATGATTTAATTTCAAATATTGATTGGCTTAAATCAGCTATTCTTTTTTTGCTGTCAACTGTTATTTCATTTGTATGAATTTATTTACTTCCAATTTATGTATGTAAGGTATTCTGGCCTTTACTGTCATGGTCCCAAAGTTGCTGGATCAAAGGGATTCAACTGAACATCTTTTAATGTTTGCAAACATTAATAAATGAAACTTAATCATGTAAAATGATATCACAAAAAAACAATATTACATCTTTATGCAAGTATTGCTATTACTTACAATGTATGTTTTACTGAACCATTATCTTGTGTCAGTTTTTTACACTAAACCCTGACAGTTTGATGCTGAGCAAAATTCTTTCATTTGATATTGAGATAGTAAGTTTGATAGTTGAGGGAGCAACCTTCATCCATGATGATTACAAAGGAACTAACCAAGTAGTTCACTACCATACACTCATAAAGTTGGACACAAAATAAGGGGACAGTTTAGATCATAAATCAAACCCCCACTTTAGAACCAGTTGACTGGCCTGAAAACTTCCAAAGTTAAAGAAAAATTTCTGGGAAAAAATGGAGGTTATATTCATTCAAAGCACATCAAAGTATAAGGAAAACACATATTCCTTTAATTTACACAGGTCTACTAAACCAAATCTCTTCCCCAATATGCAAGTTTTATCTTAATAAATTGGCCAATCAAGGTAACCTTGAAGTATACCTACATTTTTATCTGCTCGACTATTTATAATTATGTTAACCGGAACTCTGCTCAACTATCTGTGGGTAATAATTCTTTTGTTTATTTTCTATGGATTAGTAAACCATTTATTCACCATTACCTCAAAGAACCATTCTGTCTGTTTCATGTCAACAACATATTTTCCTTCAGAGATGGAAGGAAATCCTCTTAGAGTATTACACTTTTTTTGTTGTTGTTGTTGCAGATCCATTTTAAGTGTCAAAAAAAAAAAAAGCATGAAGGAAAGTTTAAAAGCTTTCAAGTGTTCAATGGTTTTTCTTGCTGTGAATTTCTAATGGAAAATGTCAGACTAAGTACTTCCTTGTAATTGTGTTTATTCTGAAAACAATTCATTTCATTTAAATTAAATACCATTCAATTTGTGACTTAAATTTCTGTTGATGACTGATAAAATGAATTTTAAAAAATTTTAACAATGTTCTTGAATAAATGAGAATAAAAGGATCAGTAAGTGGAATACACACTACTAACACATGGATTTTTGTTTTCATTTATTTTTACTTTTGACGTGGTGCAGTAAATTCCTGTTAGCCATGTGAAAACATACTGACCATCACTGAGGATAGAAGGGCTATCTCTCCTTTGCCATTTCCAACATGGCAACAGATAAAGTCAGTAACTTTTGAACACTTTTGGGTTGGAATAATCGATCTAACTCTCCCAAAGCACTTGCATAAAGAGATATCACAAGACCTCACCCAGACATATCAGGACAGTCTAGCCTTGTGAAAGGTTGTTGGACTGACATACCGACAGTAATAACCATTTTTTGCCTTTTTTTTCTTAATGATATAAAAATGATAGGATTTGTGATTCCGACAGTAATAATGGTAGTTGGTTCTGTGTAGCGGGGAGGGGGGAATGGTTGTAGTTGCTGAGGACAAAAGAATTTGTCTCCATGTGCTTTGAATTTACTGCCATATGCTGTGATGTCACAATATGAGTTGAAGAAGATGAAAGTGGCCATCTTGTTCAGATGTAAACATCCAGTAGCCATTCTTGTTTATTCGGTAGGAGAGAGAATTTACACTTGTCATGTTTGAATATGGACGCTGAGATTAAATGCTGTTCATAATCCGGATAAATACAAGTACAAATGTTTTGACAAATATTTTTTAATGATTTGACAAATGAGACCTTTATAAACAATAAATGTAATGCTGAAAGGGAAATAAATGTTAGAAGTAAGATCAATTGTGAAAGAGGTCTGTTTAGAATTGATTACTACATAGCAGCCTTTATGAAAAAGATGTCAAGAAAGTTGGTTATTAGGTTATCCCTACACACTAGGATGTAATATAGGAGAGAATGATTGGTTTGGGAAACATGTGACATAATGAGTGTAATTTTGTTTGGCTTACCTATTGTATGAAGCCCGATTAGGGGTGCCAGTAATAATAAGAGGTAGGTTTTACAAAGTTGGATTATCAAATGGCGGTTGGTTCAGTTCTAGCAGTGATTAATTACTCCTTATATCATGAGAACTTTATTATTTGAATTTTTATCAAAGAGTATTCCCCCCCCTGGAAATAATCAACTATATTGTATTTAACTTTTGATACTTTTTTTTTTTTTTTTTTTTTTCTATCATCATAAACTTCGAAGATGCTTGTAGATTGAAAAAAAAAAAAATTCAGTTGAGAAGTGAAGTAAATTTCTGATTTGGTTTTCAATTTTACTTGTTGAAACAAAAAAAAAGGAAGCCGATTGTCTTTTCTCAGCTAGGATGCATACATCTTTAAAGGAAATATGGGTCTGTATGCAGCCATAGATGTTTCATTTTTTTGGATACAATATATTGAATAACATTTGGACTTTGATGATGACAAGATGTCATATAATCTATCAACATATAAACTCTTACATAATCTGACTGCAGAAATCTCCTTACCAAGCTTTACAAATTACATTATTTTTGGATTCATCGAAGCAGCCATTTTCCTATTGTCACTTAGTTCATGTGAATCCATAGCTTAAGTGATTGATCATTTTTAAAAGTCAGAATTTTGAGGATGAAGTATTGCTATTCATGTTTGGACTAACATCCTTATCTATAATGGGTTTTATCAAAATATTTCAGCTACCCATATCCTTTGACCTTTCTCAAGGAGGGGGGTACCTTTGGAGAATTGATTGGAACTGTCAAGTTAGTCCTTGTTCTGACCTCCTTGCTTTCTGTCACATCTGGTGTTCTTCATGGAGATTTATGAACTCGCAACTATTAACTTTTTTTTCAATGGTGCCACTCAGCTTCTTTGAGCAAATGTATTTCTGCAATGCTGACCTCTCACATAGAACTAATGATTCACCGAGAACTAGACTATCTTATTGATGTTTTTAACCACTATGATGTTCAAGCAATGGGATTTATGAGATTGAAACCTTGTCGTCTCTTTTGTAATTAGATCCATAGTGTTCATTTCTATTGTTGGCTTACTAATTGGATCTTTGTGGTGTAACATGTGTATTGATTATTTGAATCACCTTATTTTACAATATTGTTCTTTATTTATTACTGATTTGGTACCCAATTCCTGCCAAGGATCGGACTTCAGTATATGCGTTCATTAAAAAGTATTACACACTTACATGAAAATATATTTATGGATACACATTGTTTTATATATGTGGATTTCAAGTTTGTTCATCTGCGTTATGTATATCCTTTTCTATCCATACATATTGAGCCATTCTTGACTTTATAGTCTCTCCATCGACTATGTTTTTTTTTTTGTTTTTTTTTAATGCTCTTGAAACTGCATTTCTAGTGATATTCTTGACTTTATAGTCTCTCCATGTATGTTTTTTGATTCTCCTGGAACCTTGTGTCAGATTTCTCCTGGTTATTCTGTGCTACAACTTCTTGGGATGTTGTTTACCTTGGTCATATTTCCTCTTATTGGAAGTCTAACCTTGCTGAGGCAGCTATATACTACTGTGTTTATTCTGAATACAATTGTATAGGCTCTGATGTAAGGTGGGGTGACTGCTGTTATGTTATCTTTTAAACTTGTGCATCTGCTAAGGAATGATGCACATGGATTAATTATTTTCTGAAAGGTATCCATTAAGTGGATCATCTGTCAATTGCCTATGTTGTTACATGATTTTTTCTCGGTACTGTAGGCAATGGATGATCCATATCTTTACATTGTATAATGAGAATCTAAGTTCACCTATTATATGGTAAATGTTAATTTATATAGACGTCTTGAATGCATGATCTGTACAAATGATCAGCACTTTAAAGGCCAGTTTATTGTTATGTTCGTTTTTCATCTTTATTCATTCATGTATGCGGCTTCCAGTACTGGTTCTCCATTTAACTCCACAAAGTGGGTCACATTCCTCATGTAAAATGGGAATTTGCTTGACAGTGGACTGAACATATCAACCCAGAATCTATTCAGTTAACGTCATGCTGAACATCGGCAACTGATAATGAGCTCTAGTGGAAAACCTTCGTGCATTTTTGGGAGACTACTTCTGTGGTAACTTTATGATGTTGGTTCATTTGCCTGTATTAATTTTTGGTGAAGTTATCTTCATTGCTTCATTTCTATTTTGGGAGCAGATCCTCCTTTAGTTTGCAGTAACGTCTTTAGTAAAACTCACTAGGTTAATACTCCAATTTGTCTATTACTGTGGTTGAGTTGCCTTTGTCTATCAATTATATGATCATGTCAGTATTATTCTGGAGGGTTTTCATTGCCATTCTTTCTATTGTAGTGTTCATTTTGAAAGGTCTGACTTTTTTAATGCTTATCTCACTTTCCATCTTCAGTCATTTCTTTGGTTTGAGCATCTTTATGGTTTTAGCAAAGTTGGAACCTTTGAGCAGTATTTCTTCAGAGATACTTGACTGAAATTTTCTGGGGTTGACAACTGTTTAAATGTGTTGATGCTGAGCCACATTGTGCCTAATTTCCTTAGTCATACATGAGATTATGTAGAATCGGTTTCAAATCTCTAAAAATACATAGGAATCATACGTGGTTTTATATCCTTAGGAAGAAAATTGATCTCAACAGTAAGCTGAGAATGAGAACAATGAACTGAAAAGATTCAGTTAATTTGTAAAGGAAGCCACAGAGTACAGCAGCCAAAACATTGTGATAAAAATAAAAATGAGTAATATTAAATAATTCTTTATCATTTTTAGTTTTAACAATATTTCATCTTTATAATGTTATTAGTTAATGATCTTCAATTAGCTCATAGACATTGAATCAAACACTCAACTGACTGGAGCTATCACATTATACTTATTGAAAAAACTTGTCTACTTTAAAATGATATAAAAATCCAATATATATTTCCCACTAAATATGTCAAAGCTGAGAATGACTATTCTGCTTTAATGTACAGTATAGATTTATTCATTAGCTTTTTAACCATCCAAATGTATTCATAACTATACACTCATTGCAGCTCCTTTGAGTTCAGTCACATAAAAATCAGCTAGTAGAAAATCATTTCTATCATGTGTTTTACATATGCAATTAGTAATGGGGTGTTTTAATCTATTTTTTTTATTGATTAAAAGTTGACCTTAGCATCTTTTGTAATTATTCTAATTACATCTATTTTTATACACTCCCATCACCTTGGTGTTTATTGTTTATCCAGATAAATCTTGATCAAATTCACTCATTGCTTCCCATTTTCATTTATGTCCTCGCCTTAAATTATGGGGAGCTTATATTTGTTTTCTAAATGCTTATTCAGACCTTGGACAGTTTCATCAAAACAACGTTGACAATTATTCAGCAGCTAAATTTTGTTAATTGTTTCAGTAGATTAACAATGGTATAACTGAACTTGTTTTATTCTACTTCAATATCAAATACTAGATCATTTATCTAGAACTTACAAGTTTTGACAATTTGTAGAATAATAATGATCAAATGACTGGAGGGTTTGAAGTTTTCTACACTGCAACAATGAGAAAATTTTTAATCAGGACAAGCCTTCTTAAACATTGAGGAGCCAGGTTAACTAAGTAACAACTCACTCAATTTAAGATACCAAAAAATGTAGATGGAATTAAAGCTCATTCTTCAATCTATTTTAGAGAACATGACAATTAAATTTGGAAAATAGCTGTATTCAAAAGTTTTGTAATCATGTCTGAAAATTTGCTACAGTTTTTATAGTTTACAATAGGATCTTGCTTTTTTCTCTAAATGAAACTTGTCCCAGCACTACCCTATTTCCAGTAAGCTTAACCAAAAAGATTTTTTCTTTTTTC
Organism: Thysanoteuthis rhombus; assembly: GCA_963457665.1. NCBI lineage: Eukaryota > Metazoa > Mollusca > Cephalopoda > Oegopsida > Thysanoteuthidae > Thysanoteuthis > Thysanoteuthis major. The sequence continues at coordinate 69,189,717 of OY735204.1, read as the reverse complement.
ACACTTGCTGACAATGGTTTGTTCAGTTTTGATGAAGTAGTGAAAGACATCAGTTTTACTGGATTTTATATTAGTCATTGTGGCTGATCCACATAAGGCTGTTCTTGGTATAGGTAATGGATGAAAAGCAAATTTTTTTCTGCATCAAATCAGATCTGATATTTCTAATGTTTGTATAATTGGTGTCTGTGCTGTTCTCATAAATTATACATCAAGAGTATTTTAGGGTCTCTTATGATGACTCTTCTTCAAACTCTGTCCTTTGTATTGATGTTGATATTGCAGTTAAAAATATCTTGTTTGAACCAATCGCAAGTATCAAAAAATCTTCTGAAAATTGTTAGTGGCTGTATCAGCCATCTTTGAAAGCAAGTATGGAAGGCTGGAACCGACTAAAATGTCTACATCTTGATATGCATAAATTGGAAATACATCAATTACTTATTTTTCTTCAAGATAAAAAAATCCTTCAATTTCTTTCTTTTCTTTCTCACTGAATCTAACAAGCTAAGTTCTACAGGAATTCAGAATTATTTGATTTGCACAAATTGAAAGATTTCCCCTTCATTTTGAAGAAAAAGAGAAAAGTAAGATTCTTTGTTTTAGTTAATTCATTCAATTATAAATGAATATATATTGATAGATAAATCCAATGTTGTAAATGAGCTTAGTTGAAACATTATAACTTTGAACTGAAGAAATTTTTTATTTAGTTAAAATGCCTCTGTTATTGAATTTTTTCTGAGTCTTAAAATAATATTCCTATTTAATTTAGATTTGATTTAGTCTATTTATTGAACAACCATAGCCATCAACGGTGGCGAAAGGTTCTATCCTTTTTTGTGTGTGTGTTACCATGTTCCAGTACAACTGGCCTTACTGTTTTATCTACAGACTTGAAAATTGGCATCAGTACTCCACTATATCCCTTCTAAAAATGTTTTTTTTCGTTTTTATTTTTTGAATAAAAAATATTTTAATGGTTTTAGTAATAACGTCAAGATTCTCCAGTATCTAGGTACTATCTAATGTTTTTTACTCTTTTTTAGATGTTCGGAAAACACCACTGATATCGTAAATAGTATTCTGGCCATACTTATTCTTCGATTGAATATATTTAGATGACTTTAACTTTTGATGCTATGATGGCAAGTTTTAAATATTTTTGTTCAGTATCAATGAATCTTGATCTTTTTACACCAAAATCGATAAATGCAAACCTAGAAGTTGATTGATTTAACATTTAGTACTGATAATTCCCTTAGCACAGACTGAATTCGTTAATAGTGTCATGTTCATTTTACTGCTGTCAGAAAACTTCATATAATGAGATTTAATTGTCTCCTGGAAATAATGCCACTTTTAGGATATGAAATTTGCTAGAGATGCTATCTCTTAAAAATAAAACTTCCAAGAAATGGCTGAGAGAAAATGATTACTTGTTTTACTTTAGTTCATTGTGATTTCATCTTTATTTTTTACTTGTGTTTTCGTATCAAATCTCAACTACTTGGCATTTGGTTTGAAATAGTAGGATTTGTGATTGAAATTTTTAATTCTGGAATATTTAATTTCAAGTTGAATATTTTTTCCCTACTTTAAATTACTTTATCAAATGGACTTGAAAAATGTTGAACTTTCTAGGTTTTCCATCTAAATTGAATTTGGATGGTGTTGCTTTTTTATCTAAAATTTAATGACAATTAAACTTCTCATTTCTTTAGAGACTAGTAATTACAAATGGATAAGCACTTGAGCCTACTATCAGAGTATTTGTGCTTTCTACCTAGGATCAAAGTATTGCTCTCCTGCCTTAGATCAAAATGTAGTTAGAAACTCGTGTAAGTTATGGACAGAGAAACAGTCATGCTGTTCATTATATAGATAGATCGTCACTTATTTCTACCTGCTTCTTTGTATCTAACCACAATTTTGCTTTCTCTGTTAGAGGCTCCGTGGATAATATAATATTCCTTGGTTTCTTCTCTACTCTACTGTGGAGAGTTAGTTTCTTTTATCTGACTGACTAAATGATTAAAGCAAACCGACTTATTTTGCTGTAGTTCCGTCTCTGCCCCTTGGGATTGATTCTCCTTTTGATACTATCTTTGGGTAATTATGCAGTTGTGCAAATTCTACTGGAGTCTACTCATATTGGTCTTCTAAGGCATGGAACTGTGTGATAAATGGACTCTTAGTCCCATGTACCAACCTTATCCTCAGAGCTGGCAAAACCTTCCATCCTGGAGTTCTGAAGTTCAAACTTTCCTACATAAGAACCAAAAGTTTGCAACGTAGCATGCATGTGTGTATGTTAAAAAAAAAATGACACATCCACTTGATTGACAACTTAGGAAGATCTAGCTGTCAACAGGGTTCAGTTGAAACTGCATCAGGACTAGCTTCATTATAGTATAAAAATGTTATAGAAAAGAAATATAGTGCAGCAAATGAGCGCTCAAATTATGACAAATTGTGAACTCACTCGAGTTCTGGTAATCTCAAAAGTATCACCAAATGAATATTTTTCTTTGTTTGATTCCCAAATTTAACACATATGCTCATTAGACCCAGTTGATTGGTGACATCTTAAATTTGACATCTCACAGTCTTCAGAGGTCAGATCTGACCCCCCCCCTGCATATGAAAATCAATGTTATGGTGTCTACTATGTTAGAAATATTGTGCATTTTGGGAAAAAAAGTGCACGATCATCCTGGTTATCTACTGCACAAATAGGAAACTTGTCAGTTTAATGATTTATTTACTAATAATTCAGCATAAAATCCTTTCTTTTTTTTTTTTCTGCCTCTTGGCTAATATAAAGTATATACAGGTTAAAGTTTGTCAAACGCCTGTCCAAGTCAGAGACTGGAGTTGACTTTATTCTCTTACCGCAACAACGACAAGAACAATCCTTACCTAATCTAGGGGAGGCAATTCACTGATTGTTTTTCCAATATCTTATCATTAAGTAGGTGTGGAGTTTGATCTTGCAGCAGCCAGGCTTGTCAGTTCTAATTTTGCAAACACATTACATTTAAGTTTTCTTTAATACTAAACAAAAATTTAAAAAAATTAATTTTTAGACACACCCCTTTAGTATTTTGAACAGTTTTGGACTTCTGTAATTTACTCTAGTTTCTCTTTCAAATTCATTCTTGTACATTTTTGTTTTTTGAGCAATGAAAACTATCCTGTATTTAATTGACTATCTTCTTATTTCGGCCTTACATATTTAGTATTTTCCACCTCGGTAATCTGTTATATTTATTACTGAACTAATGTGCCACCTCAAAAATTCTATTAAATGAACCTAAAATATGCATTTGATCTCATAATTTAAGATTGTTAGCCAAAGGTAAAGTAAAGTATCAACATCTCTGGCTTTCTTTTCAATAATGATCTTGTCTCTTTTCTTTTCCTGTTAGGAAGCACTGAAGCTTCCTTTCTTCAATCTTTCTTGGTGTCGCTAAATATTCTTATCTTTGTTGTAATATTTGAAATCTTTTTTTTTCACTGTGCCTGTTCTGTGCAAAATCAATACACTGCCATATCAATTCCACTCTCAGTTGTGCATTCAACTTCTGTTCCTGTAATGTGCAGTGATGTGATGTAAGGGAGGAAATGGAATATCTCGGTTGTGTTCATCTTTTGAAGGGTTCCTTTTACAGTCAAAGTTCAAATGTAAAACAAGTTTTTATCCAGTGGAAGCATAGTTGTTGCTAGTGTGTAAATTGCAAATGGCTCTAACATTGATTGATACCCACTCCGATTGAAGAAAATGAAATTTTGGCTTGGCTCTCAGTTTGCTTTCTGGCTGACCAGGTTCTTGGTCTTGGATGTACTAAAATAGTGTTTCTATGATACTGATTTTCATTGGAAGCTTATGCTCCCCTGCTTCTTCCAAAGTATTGGACTAATTGATTTTAATAATAGATAAGGGAGAGGCAGACATTTCTACATTTGGTTTCTGGTGTTCTCAAATGTTTTTTTTCTGTTTAAATAATGGACTTTCTACATGATTTTATAATAAGGAATGACTGTTTTCAATATTAGTATATGAATTTTACCAGTGTCAGTGTCTACAAAAAACCTTGTACAATTGAATTTTTATCAATCATTCATATAAATCATAAAGCCTGCAAGTGGGGATTTTTTTTCTATTTTCAATCTTGTTTATAAAAAAGGCATTAGATGAATTATTTTTTTATATACCTTATTTGTTTGCGTATTACATGATTCTTGTATAATATAAGTACCAGATTTCGAAGTGAAAAATAGGTATGAAATAGTAGTCTTGAAAAACACTGGTGCTACATTTCGGCAGTTGCACTTATTTTTTTCTGTCTCAATATCTCAAAATTGCGTACTGCAATACTACAGTTTTACTATAAGTACCTACTATCATTAGGTTGTGTGGAGGTGTGGTGACTAGGTTTTAAATTTTTCCCTGAATGTTGTAAACTTTTTACTTGATTCTCATTCTACATAAAAAGGAAAAATGTTAGTTGTGAGGATTGGCTAAAAATGTTCATTGTCAGCAGTATTGAAAATTGAAGCAGTCATCTCTGTTCTACTTATATGTATTCTCCTTGTCTAAATATAGCTACAAGTTGATAAAACTTGATGCTTCAGTATTTTGTATAATAGTCATTTGTGTCCATTGCTTTGTAACATACAAAACTGGTCACGTTATGATTTAGTTCATATTTACTAGTGTAAACTAGATACACCCTTCATATTTTATATATATAACCTAAAAAATATGCCCAAATAAAAAGTATAGTTGAAATGCATTTTGCATATTTAAAGCAAGTCGGTAAGAAAGGTTGATTTTCTGTGGTTATTAAATAAAAAAAACTGATAAGAGAATTTTTATAAAATTTTTAAAACTCACTGCTGTAAATTGAATATCTTCTTTTGATGTTTTAATTGCAAAAAACAAATTGCAGTTAAAAAAAGTTGGTCATAAAAGGAAAAAAGAACTTTCATGGGACAGATGAAGTATGGACGACCAAAAATGACAAAATCTGATATTACCTACAATGACAAAAGTATATTCCAACATTAAAACACTGTTGTATGATAAGCTACACTCTAGTTGAACATCTATAGCTGTCCAAGATGGCGAAGGGTTCTATCCGTTTTTATATGATTGTGTTTTGTGCATTTGTTGGTTTCAGCTCTCCTGGTCATGCTATTTTATCTACATACTTGAAAATTGGCATCAGTACTCCTCTAGAATCCTTCTTAAAAAATTTTTTCTTCTGACCTTTTTGGAGCCTTATTCCCATGAGTTTATCAATTACATCTAGATTCCCCAGATTCTTGATGTTTCTACTCTAGTTTAGATGTTTTCCAATGGAAAACGCTAGTGATGTCATAATTAGAATTTATTTTAACCATATATATTCTTTGGAAATTTTTTTTTTCTCACATGACTTCTGATTTTGATGCTAGAGTTGTTCAGTTATTGACTGTGATGGCGAGTTTTCATAATAATCATGAAATTGTGCAGAGTATGTCTCTACAGCCACATGCATAATCAATATCTGAATTCTATCTCTAATGTAAAGGTGATTTTTTTTTTTTTCAAAAATTGACGTTCAGGAAATAAAAATCAAATTATACCAGACTAACAAGGAAAATGTATTTAAATATCAGGTCATATTGCCAGCAACAACAAATGAAATAAAATCATCAGATTACATTACATTATATTTGAACAACGGATGAAAGTAAAATCAGGTTTTAATTTTCAGCCATAGGAAAGATGAGTGAAACAAACGCAAAAAAAATATTTCACACGTAACAAAAGAAAAAAAAATCTTGAGTCTTTTCAAATAAATCTTTTCTATTCTTGTGAAAGTAAATGATAGGCTGAGCTTGCTTTCTCAACTCAAAAGTAGGATTTGTGGCTTGTATGTTTATACTCCTTGACTTTTGGAAGTTCTTTCTCCAGCCTTTGTGCTATTGAAAATTTGTATACTTGTAAAATCCATGATGATCATGTAGTATGTATTAGTTATAATTTAACAAACTTTCTTGTTATTCTGATATGAAGTGTATATTGGATGCATAATACTAGCTATGATGTATAGATGTGAATCCTGAAAACTAATTAAACCAATTGAAAACAGAATGAGAATCAGAGAGTGAGCTATGGAAAGAGCAATTCTTGGGCTAACTCCAAGTGATAGGAAAAGATCAACATGGATCCAAGAGCAGACCACAATGAAGGATATCATACAAATAATTGATGAAAATAGAGATGGACAGGACACTCATCAAGAAGGACAACAGATGGAGCAAAAGTTTAAATGATGGATGCCCATAGGTCAACTGACATAGTGGGAAAAGACCAGACAAAATAGTGGTTTGCCAGTAAGACATGGCAGAGATTAGCACAGTCATCATGGAGGGAGCTGGGAAAGGCCCTTGTGCAGCAGTAGACAAGCAGTGGTTGCTGCTGCTAATATATAAACAAACATCTTTCAGTCACAGCTTCTAGTACTTGGTGAAGATCCCAAGAAGATTCTTAGTTGATACAAATGGACTGCATGGAGAGCATCTTAATGAGGCACTTGAAGCAAAGGCTGGCTTTGGGATCTGACTACAAGCTTCACCTGAGCATCTACAATCAGATGATACACATTTCAAATTGGAAGATATTATAGCAGCAGACCCCCCCCCCCCGGTGGTGATTCCAGTAGGTAGAAGTTTGGTGAACTATGAAGTACCTGAATACATTGAGGGATCATTTTGAGGTTGCCAAAAAGATTGGTTGAAAGCAGCTTCTTAGGGTAAACTAGAGTTAAGAGTAACTGCTGATATAGCACTTTGTTGTCAGCTATTTCTTGTATCTTGTTGTGAGTTTATTTTTATTTGTGTGGAAAATAAAGATTTTTTTATTTGGAGGATATTGAAAGTTATAATCTTATTGAGAAAAGTTTTCTAGGTAACTCAAAAGATACAGAGACAGCACTTTTTCTTTTGTTTCTTTGTACCTGTATATCATTGAATTACTATGAATTATTGGATTCTGTGCTGATTATCTGTTTAAAGTAGCAAGGATGAGATACTTACCTCTTATAAAATACTAAACTTGATCACAAAAATTTAGGAGCTGCTTTATGAAAAATTGTTTATAGTCCATCAAAAATCACCATTTTGCAATAGAATATGAAAGGCTATAATTATCAGTTTTCCAGAAAGAGATAAACTTTGTGTATAAGAAACAATCAGTTTAGTATTTTTGTATTTTCAAAAAATCACCAAGTGATATCTCTGTATCTTTTGTGGTACATGTAACTTCTAATTTTTTCATTGTTTTCTCTAGTTGGTCAATCCTATCTTTTTCTATTGAATTTAGTTGTGTATCAGTCACCTTACAGCAGGGGTGGCAAGTTTACGGCAAGTGTACCCAAAGTGGCTCTCAAAAACATTAACCTTTTGTAAGTGTTTTTAGGAAAATAAACCCCGCTAACCTTTAATTTATCAGCTGTCACTTGATGATTGGATGTAAGATCTCAGTGATACTGCTTCAAAAGGAAAAAGAAGCAAACAAAAATGTTCATTAGTAACAAGTGGCCATCTGCTCAAAAATTCCAATAGGTATGTGAGGGAATGTTTCTTTAGTAGATTGACAATGTGCGCAAAGGGTGACAACAGATGGAGCAAAAAATTAACCGATTGGTGCCCATGGAACACCTAACACTGTAGGAAAGGACCAGACAAAAGATAGTGTTGAAATAGAAAGGTATGCTGATAAGACATGGCAGAGATTAGTACAATTGTTGTCTTTATAGAAAGAAGTAGGAAAGGCCTTTGTCCAGCAGTAGACTTATGATGACAGCTGCTGCTGCTATGGTATCCTTTTTCATGAATAGTCATATATAACATCCTGGCCATATTATGTATCCTTATTAGTATTTGCAATATTATGAGATGTTTCTCAATATTTCTGAATCTATAAAGATTAATCAATAGTAAGGCTCACATCCATTCCTAAAAGCTTATATAACTTCTTTTTTCTTTTGAATTGAATTTTATTAAGACTCCTCTCATAATTGTATAAGTACAATAGATTTTTACCGTTTTTATGTACGCTTTGAATAGCATTTTCTGGTTGTCTCCATAGCACGTGGCTAATGTTAAGTGCTATTGTGGGAAAATAACCATACTTTATGGTAGGCTGCCACCAGGTCTGTCTCAAATTCAATGTGGCAGAGAATGACATCTGTTAGTTATTAATACATTAGTAAACAAAACACAAAGCTATTGAAATCATTTTATTAAGCCATTTCATTTTTTAAAAAGTGGTTAGACATCTGGATTCTGCATATTTTATGTGAATAAATAATCTATATATTCGTATGAACATTTCATTTTTATAAACACTCACAACTTTTCCAACAGAAGTTCTTATTTTAGGTACTAGTCTCTGAACTTTGCTTGGTACTTACTGAATGTTCATTTAATGTGCATCTTTTTAATCTTATTGAATTAAAGGAATGTAACTTTTGGGTCCAGTTATGCTAAATATAGATTACAGAGGTAATTTCAATATCTAGAAAAAGATGAACTCTACCTAGTAACTGAGATAACATTTTTCCTACGAAAACTACAGAACATTTCTTGTTAGTATCCCCCCCCCCAAGTAATTTCAGTTCAAACTCACTCATAAAAGCATGTTACAATACAAGTTATATAAAAAAAGCTCGGAGGAGGTATGTGTTGTCTATGCAGTTTGTGTGTCTGTGTGTGTGAGAGAGAGAGAGAGAGAGAGAGAGAGAGATGGTAGATTTGAATAAAACTATAGAATAAATTGATTAAAACAGTGTTGTAACAAAAGCAGCTAAAAAAATAGTACTGTAGTTCGAGTAACTTTTGGAATGATCATGACTCTTGAAGATTTCAGAGGATATATCAATGGTTTCTTAATTCACATGATAAAACCATTTTATTCTAAAAATGGAAAACTAGAAAGTTAGCATTGATGCCCAGGGGAAAAAGTACAAAGATATTTTCCATGTTTGTGACAGTGTTTGAATGTGTTGTCTCATTTTAAAAAAATGGTTGAACATTTAATGAGGAATTTAAAAAATTATTCATTTTCTTAGTTTGCTGCAATTAAATTAGTCTCCTGCTTTTGTTTTTATGTAATCTATCTGCATGTTGAAATAGTCGTATACTTTTCTGATTTACAAAGACAGTTTCTGGTTTGTGCTTATTCAATTTGTTTAGTTGGTTGACCTGAAGTTGCTTGGACAGTTCCAATGTCTGTTTTTGTATTCCTTCTGGGCCAGTTCGCTACATTCAATTATATGATTAACTATTTCTTTTTTTTTTTTTTTCTTGTACACAAATGACATTTACTACTTTGCTGTTGTTGTTTTTCAACTTCACATAATTGGTCCTAATGCTTTTGTTTTGCATTGCTATTGTGATGGGAAGTGCAAGTGGCCTGACGGTCAGCAGCAGCACTGAAGATGAAATCAGTGAACTGAGCTCAAACTCCAGCTGATATAGTTTGTGTTCACTCCATACCAATGAGTTTGGTAAAGGCATCAATTCATATCTTCTACCCCCCCCCCCCCAACTATGGGTCAACTATGTTCTTCAGTCATGGAGATGGTCAAATCTTACTTCATATTTAGAAAATCCAACCTCTTGATCAGTGTCTTGAGAGGCTGACAATGGAGAGAGTATGGAACATGTTCCCAAAATGTACGGTTAATGGGACACTAGCAAACCAGAAGTGGATTATAATAGAAATTGTTTAATAAAAGCAAAGAATAAGATGGACACACTACCATCTCTACCTTCAAGAAACCTTGAGTTCAAATGGATGATTTGGGGGCGGGGAAGCAAACAAATGAAAAAATTTTGAGTGACCAGTAGCTCTGTAAAGTTTGCAAGTACTAAACTGGAAATAGGCGCTTTGCCTTTTTTTTATTATTAATTTTGTTTGGGTTGATGAGTGTGAACAATTTTATACATTGGATGGACTCTCAAGCCACATAGCCTTCAGTTCTCTCTTATCTTCTCCAGCTAAATCTGCAAGTCGTAACTTAGGAATTTTATATATTGCTGATATTTTTTATACATACATATATACAGGTCTGGATTTCGTATTGAAATTGTATAAAAATAATTTCATTTGCATATTAGTATTCATTCATTCTTTCCTGGAGTTGCTGTTGAGCAGTTCAGAAATATTTCTTACAAAAACCCATGTGGAAGAAAATCGCCAAGCCTTTGAAGTCTATTTTCATCTGGTAAATTTTTTTGAAGATTGCGGTGAAAATAACCACATCCCATATAGCTTGAAGATTCAAATTTAGCTTGCGCTATCTTTTTTAGTTATTTTTTGGAAAGAGAGGGTGAAAATATGTGAATACAGTCTTAGGCTATATATTGGTAATTACCTTAGTTTATATCAGGAACATTGTGCGCAAGCAAAATGAAGTGTGAAGTTATATGTACAACTTATTTCCATAGAAAAGATTGTTGAACTATAAAAATTTGTTTTACAAATATACGTAATTATGGGTGATGACCTGATCATCGCTAAAATGACTCATCTTTTTTTTCTACTCCTTGAATTTGTATTTCTTGGATGTATAGTAAGTTCAAAAACAAATTGATGCCATTTTTAAAGCTAGTCAGATCTTTTTAGTATATTGTCTTTTGAATCTTTCATATATAATCTTTTTTCTATTTACTAATATCTATTTTCTTTTATAAAGTTATACTGAAAGATTTATTTCCTATGTACTGATCCAGCAAAGTTTGAGATGCCAAATTATTATTGAAAAAAAAATGCTGCTTAGGGATTTTTTTTCTGTCCTACTTTTAATTCACATTTTTAGTATTTAAGGGTTGCATTAAACTTATTTTTTTGGGGGGGGGGGTGACATTTCAAAGAGTCCAGCAATGAAAAGAATTAAAAATGTTATTGTACGATGAAATATCTTATTCATGTGTTAGGTTAAGAGATAGCTGCTCTCCCTATTTTCATAGAACTTGAGACTTACTCAATCAAACTTCAATCATCTCCTTTCAGGATTCCATTTACAAAAATCTATTGCTGGAAATCGAGGAAGTTCATGACTAATAGCAAATCTTTTGGATTTCCTCAAAGTATGACGCAAAATATCTGTTGATAAAACTGATCAATAACCATAGCTAAATAATCAATAATTCTTTAATTCGTGGGTGAATACACTGTAGGGGTTAAAAACCTTAACAGTAAATTGATGACACTAGACTTTGGTGAGATGGTTTGATCAGGATATTATGACCCACTCATGATTGGTTTATCTTTTATCTATGCATTTGGTAAATAGTAAAGTATTAAATGAGAATAAAATGAGATACTTATGGCTCTTTATTGAAATAATAGGCATTGATATTTTTTAACTAATTCTCTTGCTTATTGTTTATAGTTTATCAATAATTCTCTGAATGAACATGCTTGCTATGTTTTTTTGAGTAATTTACACTTATGCCACGATTTTAATATTCTCAAAATTGTTGTATCAAAATCCTCTTATCTATCCCCCTCCTCTCTTTCTCTCAACAATCTTTTCCCTTTCTTTTCTCCTCACTATTCCTTTGTTTTTTTTTTCTAATCTCTTACCCTTTGATTCTCTTTTTCACCAACCATTTCCTGTACCTCTCTTTAGAAGCAATTTGCCAGACATTCATTGAACCATAATAAATCAATAAGTTTTTATCGTTTGATTAGAAGTTCATAAAGTTCAATGCAAATAATGTTAAAGTACTTAATAATTTGATTAAGTCCAACATAATCTAATGGTGACACCTCCCTCTATTTGTAAGTCAGACAAATGAAGCCATATCTTATCTTTCAGAAGGGTCTGTAATGTTGTAAAATGTACAGTGTAATACAAAACTTTATACTGAAGTGAAAATTTTGAATTTTGTTTCTTGTCTGAAATAAATTCATTACTGCTTGTGATTTTTTTCAATTTAATTTGCTCATTTACAAACACTGTGCAATAATAAAGACTTGAACAGTGAATATAAGTTCCGTAATTTTTATAGATTTTCAATTGCTGAAAATTTTCATGGCAAGTAAACTTAGAACTCGTTGACAATTGATATTATTCAAAGGGTTCAGAGTTCAATTTATCATCTTCTATTGTTGTTAAAAACAGTGTCAAGTCTACACAGTTTTTAAAGACTAAAGCTATCTAATATTGAATGTGGTAGGATTGTTGACTGTCTGTATTATGGGCTTCTATAGAGGAGTGAATCAAGATGGATAGTTATAAATTTTTTTTTTGTTTTTGCGTGATTCAAAATGTCATGAAGCCAAAAACAAGTATTTGACCTGAGAGGATGTCTGATCATGATGAGAGGGCAGTTTCCATTGCACTGCTGCAAAACCCCAATCAGTCATTGGCTCGTTTAAAGGCAGAAACAGGACTTCAAGTTCAGACCAATAGATGAACAATTGTCAGGATTTAGTCACTACAATCCTTTTCTCTTTCTATCTCTGAAAATGATCCACAAACAATGTAGACTGGTATTTGCAAGGTTTTATGAAATGTAGGATGAAGGGTAGTGGAGGATCCTCTTCACAGACAAAAAAAGATGGCATCCAGTATTATTGGTATGATCTACAATTACCAAAATAAACCTTTTTGAATCATACTAGTAGAGATGGTGGGCCCATGGTTTTGGGTGCTATAGGATATAGCAAGAAGATTTCAGCCCAGTTCATTAACAGGCAGCTAAATGTGGCAGGATAGATGGATACATTGAGAAATGCCCTTTCAGTAGCTGAAGCTGATCCCGTCATCGGTCTACAGTACATGTTTCAGTAGGGTTATTCTCCCATTTATGTTGGTAGAGTCGTGCAATGATTTCTTCAATTGCAAAATATGAATGTTTTGGTCTGGCCAGCCAATGGCCCTGATCTCAACATCATTGAAAACATATGAGGATGATTGGCAAGGAAGGTTTCCGAAGATGGTAGGAAATTTAATCTTGTGGTAGGAGCTCAAAACTTGGAGCTTGGAATGAAGTGTCTGATGAATTCCTCCATTTGTTTCAGAGTGCTAGATCAGATTTTCCTAATAAACAATAATAATGGTGGTCTAATGAAGAATTGATAACATTTTTCTAGTTTAGTTTTGGGCAACTTGTTCATCAACCAATTGATATCTCTGATCTTGAATAATTAATTGTTTTGTAAAAGGTTTGAATAAAGACAATGTGTATAACTTATAATCTTACTATATGCACATAAGATTATTTTGAAAGATTAGAACAAATGAATTAAATGGAAATTTTTGTCTGATTTTAAGGTTTAGTGGCACACTCAATGTTGTAATTTTTCCGTCCATCTCAGGTTTCATTTTCATTCATTGGTTGTGAATTCAACTACTTCACTTATTGTTATATTCATTTGCATTTGAGTAGATAGTTAACATCCATGTTGTACCAAAAGCTTGATTTTTGAACTAACTAAAACTTATGTAACCTACCGGGTGCATTGGCTGTACTTATCGATTTAGATCTGTTTTTAGTCTTGTCCTCTCTGTAGAAGGGTCAGGTTCGAAATACAAAGCCTGGATTCCAAATCAGAAATTTAATTAGTTTAATACTAGTTGATGACATGAAATCTTTTCAAGATTCATAGAAGCAAATTACTTGCTATTTGATAGATTTAAAGAAAAAAAAAGAGAAATAACCAATTGGCTCATAGGATAATTTCTTTGGGTAGGTTGGTAACTCTCTGAAAATAATTTTTTTTTTCTTTTTACTGTCATAGATAACTAAACTTCTTCAAATTTGTAACTAACAAAATAGGTATTTTAAGACATTATGGTTGCTACAGTGAAAACATGATTGCTTTTCAAAAATTACCACAATGATAAAATATGTTGTATCCATAGTCTTGCTTTCTGGAGATCTTCCATCAGAAAAACTGTTGTCTCAATGACTTTAGCAAATATGTAAAATTACTTTTTATGATTATGGATTTTGATCTTCATCATTTAACTGCTTTCAGCTTTGAAAAAGTTGATAATTCAACAAAAATTACCTTTTCAGTCGTGTGGTAACATTTAAATATTTAATTATTCCTTATTCATTCTCTTGTGTTTTTGCAAGAAGTATCTAAATGAACTACTGACGATTTTCAAAGAGTTCATTTTTAGCATTTGAATATGCAAACAGTTGGTAATATAGTTATGCAATTGATTTCGGGTTTCTTTCTCCCTCTCCTCATGAATATGCATTACATAAGGACTGTTAACAAGGCCTACTTCGTTCATTACATACTTTGAAATAAATAATCATAAGTAGAAAAAAAATATGGCATTGGTAAGTAGGCTATAGAACTTTCTATGGAAACATTCACTAAAGGCAATTGCACCAAATGATTAGATGATTTTCCTGTAAATGTTATTTCTACAATTGTTATATTTTTCTCTCCTCAGTTAATATACTCTTTATTTTACACTTTCCCTTCTTTGACATTCTTTTTCTCTGAGAATTCTTCTTACAAGTTCTTTACAACCTGGGAATGACCGAATAGAGGCTTGAATATTCTAATTGATGTTATAGCCATCATCCCAGCATGTACTACTGTCTCACCTGGTTATTATACCCAATTGGACGATATCTGTTGACCGAGGGAATCGAAGAAACATCTGTTCTCTGTGTCCATCTTTTGTATCCAATGTTCCTCTCATGCATGCATGCAATCTTGGCTATTACATCGCTTTGTTCATTATAAAAATCAAGTCTTTTTGTTATCCTGAATCCCATTTGTGCCAAGATCTATTGTTTATTGATATTTGGCGTAAACCAACAGATGGAATTTTGTTGTTTATTACATTTAAGATAATGCTTATTTTCTATTTGATACTAGCATAGTACCCATAAAAAAAATGATAGGATTATTTACGCATAGATTGCTACTTTTGACCACAATCAGAGTACCATCTGTATGATGACGCTATATATATATATATATATATATATATATATATATATATATATATATATATATATATATAAATAAAATGAACAATAATAAAATTTACAAGTATGTGTACATGTTTTAAGTTGATCTTAGTTCAAATGAAATGCTCAATACTATCTGTAGAGTGGTTATAAAATGAGTAGATTCTTATTTTTTTCAATGGTTTATTTGGAAAAAAAACTTGACTCATAAAATTTATATTTCAATGAGTGCACAGATACTACACTACACTCCTAAGTAGAAGTGCGTGGGAGTGATACACACGCACACATATATATATAAAGCTGAATAATACCACTCTAAAGATATGATTCATATCTGCAAGATAAAATTGGGTTTGGATGTGCTATCAGGAAATAATTTTCAATGTTGATTTTCAGACGTAGCTGTATTCTCAAAGAATTCTTGTAATTCCAGATTTCTACTTTTTTTGTTTTTTGTTGGTATATTCTATTTTTAAGTCATTATGCCTGTTTTTATCTTTCACAAACACTCTATGGCCATTCATTAACAGCTGATCAGAAATAAAGAATAAGCTTTTATCCAGTCTTGAACTCACATCTCTAGTTGGAAATAAATAATAGTAATAATTGTAGTAACGGTAATATTAGTAACGGTAATTATATTAGTAACGGTAGTAATATTAGTAATGGTAGTGCATCATTTAATAATCAAATTCAAGATAATAAGAGTTGCTTGGTTGTCCAAATTTTCCAAATTATTAATTTTTCATTATCCATTCATTTACTAGGACCAGTTTTTTTGCTTTTGTTATGTTTTAGCCAATGTTCATATTTGCTTGCCTTAGGGAATGCTTTAAAAAAAAAAAGGAAAAGAAGCCTTTATTCAATCTGTAGAAATGTATTGTTTTCAAACCAGTACGTGTTACTTTGTGTGTTCTTCCCAAAGTATTGATGGGTTCTATCGAATAGCTAACCAGACAAATTATATATTGGGATTATTGGGAGTAGTTCTAAGTGGACCTAGAAACATGGTTTATAAAATTCTGATGAAGCTTCAATGGTCTTAGCAAGCATAAGTGGATTATGATAAATTACTCAGTTAAAATAAAGCAGAATAAAGACCAAAAGATCAATTGGTATGACTAGCCAATTCACCTCTCCACAACACCAATTGGAAGTGGAAAATTTTGAAAAAATCAAGATAAACCTAAGATTCACAAGATTTTAACAAATTGACATGAAGCTTGGCATTATGACATGAAGTTTTTTAAACATTCTCCTGAAAGCTAGCAAATATGAACATTGGCCAAAATATTGTAACAAAAATAAGAAAACTGGTTCCAGTAAATGAATGGATATGAGTATTAACTATCAATTTTTCATGATGAAAGAGACTGGTTTGGTGATGATTAAATGATGAAACGAAACTGATTTCAGATTTCTGTTTAGATGTATCAGCATTGATCTTTGCATAACATTTGATCAGAAATATATTGATTGAACATTGTGGACTACTATTCATTCATTGGGATACCTACTGCTGCCTATCTTTCACAAGAACTCGTGTTCATTATGCTTTGGAGTTTTGTCTTCTTGATTTTATGGAAAGAAGAAAAAGTTTTGATTTTTGTCTCTCTTAGTAGAGTCTTTGGAATTAGCTCGTAAAAATGCTAAAAATACTTGAAACGATGATTGAATTGAAAAGTGCTACCTTCTGTAGATGGTTAGTAAATTAGATTTGCAAGCCATTGCTAATCAGTTTCCTGGTATTTTTGCCAAATCTCTGGTTATTTATGTCCACAGATCATTTGTTTAGTTTCTGGAGATCTGTCTCCTAGACACCACTTCCCCATTGTGCCAGTGGGTCAAGTATACATTCAGTGACCTATGGCCATATGCCAGTGGGGCTGGGCAATTTTTGTACTTTCCCCCTTACATAGAAGTGTGTGGGTTCCTACATAGAAAAAAGCCTTGTGCTGCATTTCATCTTCATGGGAAGATGACTAAATACTCATTGGTTGTGCGTTTATTCTTCACAGGGGGGGGGGGCTGAGTAATTGTAGCCTTGAACTAAGCTTCATAAATATTTATTATCTATTAGCTCTGGTATTTTAGTTTGCTTATTATTCCTCATTTCTCCTAATTTTACCCCTCACTATTGGCACTTATACATACAAAAATTATGTTGGCGTGCGTTGATTAGAATTGTAACCTGGGTGGGGAAATTTGTTGCGGTCCAGACATAATAAGTTGCTATTATTGCTAATCATTTAAAGATCAAGTTACATACTAAATACTTTCGGCTCCCTTCATTCAAGTGGTGCTGTAAGTTAAGTTATTGTGCGAAGTATCAGTTTTCATCGCCCGTAATAAAGTGTACAGTCGATTGCTTCTATACATACAAATTCAAATCATCTATATATAAAGAACTTGAGCATGCATACACATGAAATTTGCGTGCTTTAAGGGATATCTACAAAAAGGAATTATCATAACTATGCATGCTTTTGTCAGGTACTAATGTGTTGATGATTCTGCTAATAAGTTGGTCAAAGCAATTACAACTAAAAAAAAAAAATAAGCAGTTCATATTCCATGCTTGAAGGTAATTGAGTGAAGAGTATAAGATGCATTATATCTTTGATCTAGTGAAGCTGTTTCCCTCACTGTATTTCTACTTTATCTGTCTTCATTTATCATTTTCAAGTGCTACAAAGTATGTTATGATTATTTTTCCCTACTTATATTGATGTATAGATGAAATGAAATTACTTAACTATTACACCACATCCATCACTACTTTCTTATTCTTCATGGACAGGTTTTTATACTTGTGTATTTAATCACTTCGGCAACCAAGGGAGATAACTGAAAAATTGCCTTTCTTACTTACTATGAGAAATTGTGCAACATCCACCATACACCACTAATATTTTGTATCTTGTCATGAACTGCTATTATGTTATATGTATTTGAAAATTTGAGGATGGTTTTGATTACATTAAATTTGCTTTGGTTGTTTATCTGGAACATTTTTTTGAAAAAACTTTTCTTTAGTACAGTATTTTTGAAAAATCTCCTGTGTACAATAGACCAATTACATTCAAATTTTTTCTTGTAAATACTCCTAGGAATTTAAAAAAAAGAAATGTTATGACGTATATACAGCACATACAATTTAGTACATTTCATAACTTGTTTTTGTACACATTCACACACTCCTTGAAAGTCCATATGCTGGTGATATTGTGGTTCATTTGGCAAGTTTTGATACCAAAACTTGGTATAAATTCTTAACTCGTTCAGGCCTGTTTTCTTTCAAGGGTAGCAATGGATGAACTTGATTTTCCTCATTTTCTGAGAAACATTCAGAAGATGTATATCATTTAAAATGTTAAGATATGCATTTTATCTATGGCAAGATTATTCAGATATAATGGCCTTATGTATTCAAAATGGCCAACATATTCATAAAGACTGCAAAATTTGAAGTGCACATGTGAACTCTCTATTTGAATGAGTTAATACATGATACCAAACTTGACATGACTTGCCTATTCTATTATCTTAATAACTCATTTTATTTACTTTAAAAATACTTTGTTTACATTTTAGTTTCTATATATTAATTACTGTATCGTTATTTAATTCATCATTATTTGAATGTAGTTTTCATTCATTCATTAGTTTAGCTATTGGAATAGTCTCCATTTGGAATTGAAAAAATTTACACTGAAACATGGATGCCTTTTCTTTCCACTTTGGAAAGCAAAGGTAAAACATCCAAAATGAGTGTTTGTTTTTTTTTCCCTGCAGACTCAATAAATGCAGATAAATTTGAGTACTTTGTGTTTGTAAAGACAAAAAGACAGTTTTGTTGGTTATAAAATTTTTGATTGCTTTAATATTGAATTTTTCAAATGATTGAGCTGCCATCTTGTATTTTTATGAACAAATAGACAAGATCCAGATTTTTTTTTTTTTTTTTGCATTTGAAAAATTTTCTTAGAATTCTTTCTACTGATCGATAACCATCAGCAAAAATTATACATAGAAACAACCAACATAAGCACTTGATCAGACAGTATGGCCCAATGAGCTTTAGTATATTACTTGAATTTGATAGTCTTATGACCGTTTATACAGGCTTGTTCATTTCTGTTTCATTTTGTCTTATGATATATAATAACTCTGGATCTTTTTAGAATGATAATCTAAAATACAATACCTTTTTTCTTAAATAAAAATAAGATTACAATGAAGATGTTTCTTCATCTTTATTAGTTCATGTTTCTAATATCTGTTTATGAATCAAATTGACTGACAATTGCTATTCTAAGTGTCATTGGTCAGTGAAGCATATCAAAATATTGAAAAAGTTTTGATTTTATTTCTTGCAGAATAATTCAGTAGAAAACTCAACATGCTTATTGCTTCTAAATTTGCAGCCCAATGTATTATAATGTAAGCACAGGTTGATTTTACACTTCTTTTCACAAAAAGTGAAAATAGTGTTCAGTATCTCTTTTGCAGTGAGCTGTTATAGAACTAATGCATGTTCACTGTCTTCCCCTCTCTTTTTATGCCCCCATTTTCCTCCTATTACTCCAACCTCATACTACTTGGCTTAACATACCATCGCCATTTTTAGGGTCTGGCAATACTAAAAAAAAAACTCTTCCCATTTAAGTTAATGGTAATTGCTTTATTCTATTTTAACATGTTCTCCTCTCAGATAGCAGGAAAACCTCCATCTGTAGAGTTGGTTGAACTTGTAAATGTTGGAGAAGGATATTACGAAATATGGATTCAGAATAATTGCAAGAGTTTATTTGTTGGTATAATTCAGTGGTATAAGTGTGGAAGTAGTAAGCTTTTGGGTTTCACTTTTTGGGTTGGGTCGTTGAGGTTCATTAGTCACAATCCAGCAATAAGGAAAACTTTCACAGATTAAGCTGACTGCTGTTGATAATGGGGGAATCACAATTATTATAATTCTGAGATTAGTATTTTTGCTGTCAGATTCAAGGGTCTCAGCTGGTAGTATTAATTATATTTATTTGTGTATGTAACGGCTGCTGCTGTTTGGTCATTTGTGTTCCATAAATAATCCATGTACTCCTGCTCCCCTACTTACGGCCAGGTCCCATTCTGACTGGTCGGTCGTATCTTGAAATGTTTGAAAGTTGGACAAGTTTTATTTTCATTATGATTTATTACCTATCTTTTTTATGCAATGGTTAGCCCTGTTTGAAAAATTGCATATATACTTAAAAAAAATTTTTTATTTAGGAGTGTAATTTTTACATGTACATACTCTTATTTCTTAATCTTATTCATGCATATAATGAAGTGTAGTATTTAGGGTATTTACATAGCATGTATTTTTTTAATGTCAAAGTGTAATTTTCAGACAATCTTGCACTTATACAGCTCTTATATACACTTATGATTGAGCAAAATTTTATATTTACTTGTTAAATTTAGAAGCGTGAAGTATGAGTTTTATGTTCATTTATTTTGGTTGTATCTACGGATGGGTGCTAATCAAGTAGGTCGTAAGTTGGGGAGCAGGCGTATAGACAAATATAATCTCTAATCTCAATTGAATTAATGATTGCTTAATACTCAGGTTTTATAATCAACCATGAAATCATGGAAATAAGCTTGTTCTAGGGTTTTATTTACATGCTCTTTTCATCATTTCACAAAATTCATAAGAAAACTCTAAAACAAGCTTCTGTCCCTACTTAACACACTGGGAATATTGTTTTATAAAAGTTAATTCGAAGGTCATGGTAGTATTGTCAATAACAACAACAGATGTAACTTTTACCTATATAACAATTGGAGCATCAAAAGTATTTTGCTTGGCCTGGTCCCCCAGTTCATTTGCACTGGGAGAAAACCAGGTCATCTCTCCTTCTTTAACGGAAGTGTATTTACAGTTCTTGAAATTCTGTAATAGTTATTCAGTTTAATTATAGTTTAGTGATTTGGCGGGCAAGGTAGTACAATGATTATTGACATGAAAAGTGGAATCAGCAAACAGAATTCAAATTTTGGCTGAGGCCAATTGTGTTTACTTAATACTAATACCCTTGGGGAAGGTATTAATCCACCCCAGAACTCTGTATCCTCACCAGATATCTTGACCAAAATGTCTTATCACTGGTATGCTATGATGGAGAAGACTGAGTGAGTGCCTAGGTGAGTCACTCTTCTATAACTACCTTACTGCACAGGCATCAATTGCAGTAAGATGTTACTCCTTCAGTCAACCTTGACAGGCATCAAAACTAGATGAAGAATGAATCCTCTGTATCTCCATGTTAGAATAAATCCTTTTAATTCAGATGACAATTCTGATTGATATCTATATCTTTTTTTTTTCTTAGAAAAAAAAATGTATATAATACCATCTTGTATTGACTTATCAAAGGACAAGAATTGATTTTCTTATCGTAAAACATTTACCAGCTTGATTTTGGTATATGGTTGTTCATGAAAATTTACTTGGTCTAACTTATAGGTAACTGTATATTGCATGTTGTATTTTCTTGCTGTAGAAGAGATGTAATGCTTCATTCATAGCTTATTTGAACAAGAATAAAAACATTATTGTATTTTGTAATCTTGAATGGTTCTCTTTTATCAAATGTGCTCTGAAAAGATCTATGCTCTCATAGGAAAATCAACATTTCTCCCCATGCATCCATCACAGCCATTTTATTCTTTTATTGATGCAAATTATGTTCTGGCTGAAACTCGATGTATGTATTAGGTTGAGTTATTGGTTAGCTAAAAAATAGAAAACATGTGTTTGTACTAATTAACTATATGTTTCCCTAAAATATTTCCTCAATTGTTCTTATAGTTTTCTTGTTTTGCTGTAATAACAACCCTACTTTATGGTTCTGGAACTTGGTTTGCATGATATGATGGCTTGGCTCTGTGAATGAAGATTCCTTGAAAGAGTCTCCATAGACAGTAGGACCATAGACAGTGGGTTCTGCGTGGAGATTAATCCTCCAGCCTTAGCAGTGGAGTTTTATGGTAAAGTGCCACTTGCCCAGGGTTGACTCTCACCCTTTAAACTAAGGGTTTGCATCCTATGGTTCGATGAGGTGCTATGGATAGGAGCCGGGCCCCTAGGTCCTATGATAGGAGTATCCTTCTCCTGGCAGATGAAGGAATATTCTGACAGTATCACTGGCCTGTGCTTAAGACTACGGGATGTGAACATTCCGTAGTTGGTGGATGCCTAAGCTAGCTGTAGAGTTCTACCATCCTTTTTGAAGTCTGGCTGCCTGCATCTTGAAGTACAGATTTTCAGGACAGTATAGCTTAACACTCTGACAGATGTGTGCTGACTGTAGTGGTCTGCTACCCACTCAGAGAAGTGACCCATTGACTTAACAGCCTTTACAGAAAAGTGCTCAGGTCTGGAGTCATACCTCTAAAACAAAACCCTTATTGCTAACTTATCTAGTTTGAAGTTAGTCTGAACTTTCCCTCCCCTGTTTGAGGCCAATTTAAAGACCACCAACGGTTGAAACAGACTTGTGGACCTGCAGACTATGGCCTTGTGGAGGGGGGGGGACTTCAAGGTGTGAAAGGTCAAGTTTTAATTTAGTTTAGGTCCAGTTGTAAGCTTTCAGAGCAAACATTTCTAGGCTTATCTAACTGACTCCTCATTCTAGAAATTACCTTACTTTTACTAGAGGGCAATTTCTATTTATGATCATAGATATTATCAGTTTTTTCCTCTTTTCTTAATTGGATGGTGTCTCTATGGGTATAGAATTAAGCTGAAGCTGATTAGAATGTTGAAATATATTAGAGCATACAACAATAAGCATAGATAATCATGTTGCAGAAGTTCTTTAGCCAGCAAAATTCAGTGATGCTGGAAGAATTTTCTTTTCTTTAGTATTGTCAAACAAATTACTGAATAATACTACTAGTAAGGCTAGCTAGTTCTTCCCTGGAAGAGCAACAGGGCTAGCTAGCTAGTTCTTCCCTGGAAGAGCAACAGGGCTAGCTAGCTAGTTCTTCCCTGGAAGAGCAACAGGGCTAGCTAGCTAGTTCTTCCCTGGAAGAGCAACAGGGCTAGCTAGCTAGTTCTTCCCTGGAAGAGCAACAGGGCTAGCTAGCTAGTTCTTCCCTGGAAGAGCAACAGGGCTAGCTAGCTAGTTCTTCCCTGGAAGAGCAACAGGGCTAGCTAGCTAGTTCTTCCCTGGAAGAGCAACAGGGCTAGCTAGCTAGTTCTTCCCTGGAAGAGCAACAGGGCTAGCTAGCTAGTTCTTCCCTGGAAGAGCAACAGGGCTAGCTAGCTAGTTCTTCCCTGGAAGAGCAACAGGGCTAGCTAGCTAGTTCTTCCCTGGAAGAGCAACAGGGCTAGCTAGCTAGTTCTTCCCTGGAAGAGCAACAGGGCTAGCTAGCTAGTTCTTCCCTGGAAGAGCAACAGGGCTAGCTAGCTAGTTCCTAGCAGAGTTGACTTCAGTTTAATTTTTGGTTGCAAAGAAGTTTCATTTATTTCTTTCATTGAGGCTCTAACAATATTTTCTCATAACTATCATATTTAATCCCAAAGTAAAATGGTTAATCAGATTTCTTTGAATTACATTGTCCTATTCTCATGTTTTATACAATGCATTAGCATAGTACCCAAGATAAATGACAGATTATGTATGGATCAGCACTTCTACCTGAGATTATGGTATCTTTGCGCTCTGCCTAGGATTGAAGTATTACTCTGTGTGCTCAATGAAAAGGGTTACACCCAAAATATTTACGAATACATGTTGTGCTTTATATATGTAGATTTTTTACCAAAGCTGCTATCAAGCATGTGACGTTTTACAATATAATATTGTATTGATAAAGTATTATCAATTTTAGTATATGGAGGAACGTGTGCATGTGAAACACTTGAAAAAAAAGAAGTAAATGCTTCTACTGTGTATGGTTCCTTCTCATCCTTTGAGTAAGATGAAGCATATTTTTTATCTCATCAGTTATGCTGTTTTTTTTTGTTTTTTTTTTTTGTTTTTTTTTGGATGGGGTAGCTTAAAACATAAATCAAGAAAATTTAGCCATAAAAATATATGCTCCCTAAAGCAGTTATGAATAATGGCAAAGCTGAAAAGGAAATACCAATTGTGAAAAAATGTTTTTCAATTATCTTATGTTGAGTTTGAAAATTACTTTGGTAATTCTATTTCCTTGATTTAGTATCAGTTTTCTTTTTCGTAGATGACTTATGATGAAAAACTTGTATAAGGAGTTATTCCCTGAGCCCGTCCAGTTATACTGAGTGTTTAAGCTATGCTTAAAATAAGCACATATAACAATCTGCTCCTAGCAAATATAGAATGAACAGAAAATTGTTGCTATAGCAAATGTTTTTACTGTAGTGTGAGGTTTTCTTCATTATTCATACAGTTCTGTTTTTTCAAAGCTTGTGATTTTGATGTTGTAAAGCCTCTCTCCAAGAACAAGTTTTATAATTGCCATAGCTATTTATGTAGCCTTAAATACAAACATGGAATAGATGCACGTGTACATCAAAGGCAACATGTCACAGAACCCATGTGTGAGTAAACGTGTTGAGCATATGGTACTAGATTAAGTAAATAAAGCATTGTAACATGAGGGGTCAGTATTTTTAATGTGACAAGTTCTAAAGGAAGAAACAGGACATGGAATTAGGGATGAATTATAAGTTTCTTTCTTAATTTGTGAATGAAACACATTTTGTGATTGATTCAATTTTTTTTAATTTTTTTTTTTTAAATTTCCTAGAAATTGCTAATTACCTACGATTCTTTCCATATTTCTTTTTGCTTCAATGAAGTGACCTTTTCCTTTTAATTTCATCTGATCCTCTCTGGAGGAAACAATTAAAAATTATTTTTTTCCAGTTAATTATCGCTTTCTTTCTAAGTGTGACTCCTATCATTTTTGGAAGAATTAAATTATTGCGGAATTAGGTAAAACTGCAGACTTGTATGCGATTGCTCTATTTTTCTTGAGAGTGTGCAAGAATAGGAATGTGCTTTTTCCAAAGTCATTGATATAAAATGCCAGCAATGATTCCCTATGGTGCTACAATACCTTGCTTTGTACACTCATTCAGTATGTCTTGTATATTTCCTTTCATGATCATTAATTTCCTTCATTTCCTTTTACTGGTTTTAATTTCCTTTTTTCTTCTTTCTTTGCAGGTAAGAAAATTATTTTTGTCTTGAGTTCATGAGCTGAATTGGGTAGGTAATATTTTGTTCTGTTTCAGTTTGTGAAAAGCCAATACAGCTGCTAATGATCATTTATATTAGCAATATTAATTTAATGTTTCTTATCAATAAGCGAACTCTATAATGAGAATTCTACTCTGAAGTAAAGCAACGTGTCTCCACTAGACCAAAGCACTTTCTCCAGAACAACAGGAGGATATGGTATAAGCTCTGTAAGTCTTTTTGCTATGATGACTGTAAAATATTGGAAACCAATAGGAATTGAAAGATCAAGATATATGTATATTTTTTCTCTTTTTTTTTCTTTTCTTTTTTTTTGTAAAGCTTTATTCATCTGATAGGTCAACCTTACTAGATTTATTTGAACATGCTGTTCTTAAAACTGAATACCTCAGGCCATAAAACATGTAATATTATGATCAAGAGACAACTGGTTAATTCCTTTCCTGTTTTAAAATTTGTGTAAGGGTACCATAACAAAATTAACTGAATCAGCTATACTACAATTCTACTTTTCATGATCTACGTCCATTATGCCTTGATTGGTCAGTTATTTACAAACTGACCAATCATACAAGAGGATTTTACAATGCAGAAATTGGAATAAAGCATATGACAGAGGTATCTTTGTGGAGATATATTGAGAATATTACTTTATTTGGGGAGAAAAAGAAGTTTGGTACTTAATTGAGCGAGTAGGAAGAGAGAAAGGGGAGAAGAAATAAGGTAGTTTAAATAAGTGGGTAGGCAGAATGAGGGCTTGAAAAGGAGGTTAGGTAATTTACTGGGGTTGTAGAAACATTTCTGCATATAAAACTAATCCATATTAGTATAACATTTGGATAAAATCATGAACTGACAATGGAGATTAGAAAGGATAAGGGGGAGAATAAAGGGAACAGTGGCAAGAGATAATGGATAATCAGTTGTCAACATTTGTGGAATTTCCACTGGTCCAGCTGGTTGTGTAATTCATAGCCAAAGCAGCTTATGTTTACTTACCTTTAATTTGTATGGGAAAAGATCTTGAGCATTTCCAGACCCTAAAAATGGTGATAATGGTATTTTAGGCTGAGGCCACTTTTTCACTTTTACAAAAAAAGGTGAATATAGCATTCAGCATTTGTTTTGCAGCAAGCCATTATAGAGGCAGCTTGCACCCTCTTCCTTTCATCATAGTCTCTTTGAGTTCCTACCACCCAAACCTTCAACAACTTAGGCCAACATACCATCATCACTATTTTGGGGTCTGGTTTTTTGTAGGAACCCTCTTCCAGATGGTGTAGGAAACCCTTGGGTGTGTGAGATAGTTAAATGAATAATTATAGTAGTTGTCAGTACATTTCAAACCTGTATGTTTACAGAATTGGAAATTTTCTCAGATAACACCAAAAATGTTTTTTTTTTCTTTTTCTTTTTTTTCTTTTATTTTTAAATGTTGAATATAAAAAATATATTAGTCCTTGCACAATTACCATAGTTGAGCATTAAACTTGGTTAGTGTATGAATATGTCTATTTTTGTGTGTGTATGTAAATGTGTGGTTGTTTATGAAAATGCATTTGTTGTTATTCATGTTTGTGTATTTTACGTCCTTACTTATTTATAGACTGGCTAATTCTTACTTAGCCTGGCATAAATGATCATAATGTTGTATTATCTCATTTACTTCAGAGAAATTGATTTGCTTCATCGAAACAAATGAAAACAACAATTTGTAATTGATTTTAATAAATTTATCCTTATCAGCCCAATTCCTTTAAAATTAGAAATGATGGTCCAAAAACAATGTGAATTCACTGTATATTTGGAAGTTGATTGAGATGGAATATTTTCTACCTCTTATCACCTGTGTTGGGTCACTAAGTTCACTCTTGTTTTGGCCATCACCTGCTGTGTATGTGGGTACAACAGTAGATTAAGAAGAGTTTGACTTCTGAAGTGTGGTACGTTTGGATTAGCAGATAAACAGTTTTTAAGTTTAAGGTCAACATTTGACTTACCACTATTTAAAAATAACCTTGACATGTCTTACTAAACTCGCCAGTCGGCTGCATATTTGTGTTGACAAATGTGTTTTTTGTTTTGTTACGTGTGACCTTATGAATCAATGAAAAACAACTCTCTTTAATCCTTCTTAATACATTGATTCTTCTATTTGAGATCTAAGAACTTGAAATTTACAAAAATATGCTTGTAAAGCATCATTTCTATGTTAATTTTTAGTAAGCTGGTATCATATCTTGCACTTCAGTCTCAAATATTTCATTAACACTATCCAATAATGGATGTGTCGAGTGGTGTGACAGTTATCAGTGTGCGATATGGAATCTGCGAACCAGATTTGAATCTCCTTGAATTCTTTGCTCTAATGTCCTTGGAAAAGACATGAATCTACTTCTCCCCAAGCTATAGAAAAATTGCAGGGGATTTAGAGCCCATTAGCACTATAAGGCAGTCCCTCTAGAGGGTTACTCAGACAAAAACACCCAAGGCTCTTGGCATGGTGCTAGCAACTCAACCCATAAAGCCCCACTTGTTACTGAAACCACTAGGTGGCCTTAAACTCCACAGGCAGTCTACAGAATTAAACAACATTGTCCAATAATTGTATTTTTTTTTTTTTGTACTCATCTGTGTAAAATAGTAGCTCAGTGGTCAGTAAAAAGGACAAGAAATTGTGATCTACTTCACTACTGCTGGGTTGGTGAGGCTTATGGCTGAAGATGAAAGGAAATTTGATTCCTAAGCAAGTAGGAAGAAAATCTTTATCACAACTGATAAAAATGAAGATGCAGGTGAAGTTATCATAGGATTTAGAAATAATGATTTATGATAGTTCATTTAATAGAAAATCCTGTTTAGTTTTGCCCTTGTAAAATTGTCAGCTAACTGTTCCTACTGATATAAAAAAAAAATAGTCAGTTATGCTAATTGGATATTGTGGAATATAAGTACTAAATTGGGTTTGGAGAAAAGATACTTTGGACCTTTTGAAATAGTCTGTGAGTCAATGGTATTCAAGTTCACCAAGTCTTGAATCTCTGATATTTAGTTGATTACTTTCTTGCTTTGTAGACCAGTGCAGATAAAATCCAAGAAAAACTGGGATGAAAACAAAAACAAAATTTTACATCGGCCCCTTTCATCGATGGTTTCACTTAATTGATAATGGTCTCAAAGCGCAAAAGTAGCAATGCTGAAAATTTGGATGTGTTGAATAGAAGCTATAAAGTGCTTTCTTTCAGTTAAAAGGTGAAGTTCTCATATGATATTCTGAGGTTGCTAAAATCTACAGTAAGAACAAATCTGTCCCATTGTATATATTACACTATATTATAACTGTTTGATATATTTTTTTTTCATCCTGAGTCTTTTAACATCTGTCATTGGACATAGACTTTCCTCAGGATTTGCCAAACTTCTCTATCATGTGCATTGCAGAGCCAGTATTTTCTGAATTTGTCTAGTTCGTCTTTGTTGTGAGTTGTAATGTCCATCGGTTGTCTGCCATTCTTGCAATATGGCCAACCCATTGTCATTTGAGTTTTTAATAGATTCTATAATCTCTTGGACTCCTGTTTTCTCCTGAATATATTTTGCCATCTTGTGATCTCTCCATGTGAGGTTGAGCATAATTCTTTAGTGTGCACGTTGCATGGTTCTTAGTTTACAGGTCTGTCTCTTGGTTAGGTTCCATGTTTCAGCTCCATAAATGACTCTTGGGAGGATGCATTGGTTATATACTCTTCTTTTTAGGACTAGAGGGATCTTCTTGTTTTTGCAAGTTCAGCTTGCTCTGTCAAAGGCCTGCCATCCTAGAGTGACTCTCTGTTTAATTTTTTCTTTTGAGTGGTTGTTTTTTAATCATTGTTATTAATCTCTTACTGTGTTCAATTGATAAATTGAATTTTGTTTTATCTCATTCATACTTATGACATAGTATATGAAGAGTTTGATACTATCTGGTTTCAGACATCCTCTGAGGGTCTTAGAACATATCCTCTGCAGATAAGGGGTGGGGTGGCTACTCTAATTGTATAATTATTATTGTTTTTAATTTGATTTTAATGTAATATTAAATTTGTGATAATGTGAATTTTTTTTTTTTTTTTTTTTTTTCAAAATTTTCATTGTTTTGATTCGAACTTACTTTTGAGAAATATCTTCATTTGAAGCATATGAGTTTATAGTTATGTTTGATGCCGAGATGCAAATGTTTTACTGAAAGAACCACAGTAATTGACTATCCCACTTTTGGATGGGCAGATTAAATCTAGAATTGGCTCTTGGTTTTGATTTCTTTATTTCAATGGTGATTGATGCTCTCATGCAAAGAAAAAAAAGTGTGAAATGCAGTAAATCTGAAAGAAATATCATCATAATTTATTAGTTTCATCAAATATTCAGAGACTTGATAGTTTTTATATTTTTTGCTGTAAGGGAATATTCTCTAATAACTAATAAAGATTATCTAAATCTATCTGACAAAGAGCGCCATTCTCATTCACAGCTTGTTTTGTATTGATAAAAAATCAGTTGAAACCTCGGTCAGTCTCTCTTATGTACATATGTATGTTTATGTCTGTCTGTCTGTGTGTATATATATATATATATATATATATATATATATATATATATATATATGATGTGTGTGTGTATTTATTTATTGTGTGTGTGTGTATATATATAATGTTGTGTTAATCTGAGAATGTTGATGAAAAGAACAATTGGAAAGTGAGGAGAAAAGTGAATGTTACATTCAAAATTTTTATTATCACGTAGGCATCTTTTGATGCATTTCAATGGTTGCCAGACATCTTTTTTCAGAAACTTTCTTTCTCCAACTGGAACATCAGTCCAGTTGGGTCTCAAGACTCTTGTCAGTTCTGTAACTCTGTTGGTAAGTTTAGTACTTGAGATGAGAAGGTAGAAATAAATCAGAAATGTACTTTTGTATAAATTTGAAGATCATTAAAGGTTTATTTGTAAAAATATTGTATGATATGCCTTTGACGCAAGAGGTCTTTGAAAAAACACTAAAAACTTATATTGGGCGGGAATTAAAAAAAACAAACAAAAATAACAAAATGTTCTCCCGACTGAGAGGAATGTGTGCAAACGCAAAATTTCAAGTTTCTAATATGAATAGTAGGGCTTGGCCAAGTCTACATGCATATAAATGGTAGTATACATGAATAACCTAAATCCAGTGACCAAGTTTAAACCGGTCTGGATAGTGGTGATTGAAAGTTGACGTTATCCAGAAAAGAATTTCAAAGGTTACTTAAAAATGAATTGCTGTTTATTGTGTTTGCTATACAATGACAATACACTTTTTAGAAGATGTTTTCATTTGTGGTTGCTCAAGTAATCTGAATCATTAGAAAACATTTGAATTTTGACTAAAGGAATCTTTCAAGTATTGGGAATTAAGATTTTATTTCCGTTACGTTTCAATTTCTTTCCGGTATTGAGATGATTGCATATTCATTTTCTGCCTAATATACCTGTGGTACATTTAGAAGCCACTGATATCAATTATTTGTACTCCTAAACATCAAAGTAACATTCTGATCACAATGGTTTACTTTTCAAAATGTTTCATTAAATGTGGTAAAATCTGTTGTTTTTGCTACTTGCACATACAAATTTCAAAAGTATTAGGCTAATCATTGAGAGCTATATTGCTAATCTCTGTTCTAAATCAGTTTCTTATCCTCAAGGTAAGTTGTTGCTATGTGCTTTTTCAATCTCAATCTGAAACCTTTCAACCACCGTTCTGTTGTTCTACCACTAAATTGAATGTGCAGACTTGTATGGTATAACCAGTCCTGTTGGTTGATATTGAATGCTGTTAATCAAGGCTGGTGCTACACACTTGGAAATCACCGCAGGTGCCATACATATTTTAAGCAAAGTTAGACAAAATTCCTTAATCCAACCAAAAACATGGCTGATAATGTAGCAATGTTGAGAAAAAAAACATATTTCAAGTGCTTTATTAAAAGAATGAGAAAACTTTTATAAGGAGCAACAATATTTTGAGGTTTAGAGGAACTTGCACTTTCTCTCTCACTTTACTCTATCCCATCCTCTAATGTTTTACAGGTGAGGTCAC
Organism: Thysanoteuthis rhombus; assembly: GCA_963457665.1. Taxonomy (NCBI): domain Eukaryota; kingdom Metazoa; phylum Mollusca; class Cephalopoda; order Oegopsida; family Thysanoteuthidae; genus Thysanoteuthis; species Thysanoteuthis major. Next base: position 69,158,346 of record OY735204.1, on the reverse strand, counting down.
TTATGGGACATTGGAGGTTGGGGGGTGCACAGTAGGGCTGGCGCGAGGTGCTGAATATCTAGATTGGTGAGTTAAAAGGAGTCAGTTTACACTTGAAAGTAAAAAATTAAGATAAAGAATTTCTAGAAAGTATTTAGATAGCTGCTTTCAACACCTGTTGCCTCTCGAATCCTGATCTTATTAACTACTTGAAAAAACAAAGACAAGTTATTCTTATTCGCTCGTCCTGTCTAGCTATCATAAAAGTTAAGTAAATAAGCTTTAGACAGTGCAACAGTTGTTCTCTGGTTCCTTTTGTTTGCAGTTGACAAAAACTGCTAAATGCACACTTTCTTGAATAATTATCCCAATGCTGCATCCATTTCAGCTGCCAGATTTTATTTTCTTTGTACTACATCAATTGTTTATGAGAAGAAAAATGCAATTAGGAATGACTTTGGATTATATTCATATCATCAGAGTGGTGATTAAAAAGCAGGCAAAGACAATTGCAGTGTAATAGAAGGATTTTTATCCCAGCATGTTCAGTTATATATTAAATTTCTTTGACTAGTACTCTGCATTTAATTGAAAAATGCTTTAGTGGCTTTAAGAATTTCTTTTGAAGTGCCTCTTTTTTTGTCTTTTCTTCTCCAACTGGAACATCAGTCCAGTTGGGTTCCAAGACCGAGTATTTAAGGTCTTGTCAGTCCTGTAACTCTGTTGGTAAGTTTGCTACTTGAGATAGGAGGGTAGAAGTAAATCAGAAAAGTACTTAATTTCTAAAAACCTAATGCAACATGCACTTGAGTAAGGACGAAGAATACATCAGACAAAAAGTTGTGTTAAAAACTTCTCTAGTTATTGGCATTTCTTTACTGTTGCTTTACTTAATAGTGCTTGCTTCAGAGGAATGTTATGATAGCAGCTGCTGGAACTCCCAGAGGAAAAGAAAATAGTAAATAAAAGATAGTATGTCAGTTTTTCCAAGATGTACATGTAATGCTAGCGTAGTTCTCTCAAGTAGATCTTGTATTGGAGTGGGAGATAGTGTTTATTGGTGGTACAATTCCATATCTGCTCTTGTTAAGTAGCAATAGACAGAACAACTCTTATCTGTACAAAATGTTTATAAAAGCACAGCTTCTGAAGATCACTTTTTTTATGAACTAATTATGCATCAGAATCTTGTCTTTTTTTTCTGTAGTAACTGAATCAACTAAAGTCTGCTGGCTTGATAAAGCGTGCATTATAGAAGCATTAGTCAAGCATGAATATCAATACATAAAAAAATTGTATGTTGTGTGTCATTGACGATTGCTAATTTAGCATGATTAATATAAAATATGTTTTTGTTATCTGTCAAGGTTAAGATTCTATTATAAAGTATTCTCAAATCCATTAAGTAAATTGGATACCTTCAGTCACTTTAAGCTCATTTCCTGTTCATCATAAACTGTCAAGGTTTTTAGAGCTCTGCTGTTCTAATTATTTTTTAAAGTCTCTCTTGGGTTTTGTGAGAGAGTTAAGATTAGAATGTTTACTTTACTGCTACTAAACACTGAATAATAGATTTCTCAATCTATTGTCCAATCAACTTGGTATGTTAAAAATGCTCATAGGAATTTAGGTGAGAATATGTCTGATTTTGTTTATAAATTACAAAAAGATAATTGTTAATACAAAATTGAATAGGCTGTATGACTATACTTCTGCTGTAGCAACGATTAATGTTGATATAAATTCAGCATTTTTACATTAAAAATAATTTGACAATCTTTGTTGTAGCACAAGCAATTTAATTGTTGTTTTATCAACTTGCTTAGACTAAAACCAGTGGGTAGGCAGATAACATTTCATACACCTTATATACATATAACAGTTGCTCAGTATTTGGAAAACATGTCATTGCAAAGTTGACTTGGTATGTTCAATTTTAAAAATCTTGGGCCTGCATTTTATAAATATCCTTTTGAAATCAATATAATCTGAGTTTTTAAATTCTTATTCACCTTTTGGTAAAACAACTTATTGATGTATTATTGTCTCAGCTACTTCAGTCTGTGACTCCCAAATCATTAACACTCATCACCATTGGCTTCAGTTCTTTTTTTACTCCTTGGCAAAAATGATGTACTTCTATTATCATTTTTCCCCCGTGATACTTAATCATAAAAGAATTGTGCGCTGATGAGCCAAAAGATTATGAGCAGTGACATGTAGTAAGAATGATCCCTCTGACCTTATAAAAACTGCACTTGTCAAAGTCGGAGGTATGTAAGTAAGTATGCTGGCATAGTTACAGGTAAAGAGGAATTCCTGTGAATTTGATAAAGGCCAAATTGAAATGGTCAGAAGGCTAGGCCAGAGCATTTTCAAAATGGAACAATTTGTAAGGTGCACGTGTTCAGTGTTGGTATGTATCTATCGGCAGTGGTCCAAGGAGAGAAAAATCACCGATAGGGCAGCCAGGACTTATAAAGATGTGAGAAGAGGCTTTCCTGCTGAGTATGAGCCAACAGAATGGATTCTCTGGCTCAAAGTTCAGATAGGTTTAATCATGGTGAAGGAAGGAATGTGTTACAACACAGTGCATTGATCCTTATTGTATATGGAGCTCTGTAGCTGCAAACTAACCAATGTCCATCACTGATGGGTCTCACTCTATCCTGAATAAGGTGGATGACAAGATATGTATGCATCATTATCCTGGGGACAGATTGAACCAGGATGCACTTGGGGAAAACAAACTGATGGATGCAGTTTGGGTGGCAATTTTCTGCTGGGAAATGCTCAGTCTGTCATTCATGTGGATGATACCACCTACTTCAATATCATTTGAGACCTAATTCAGCCCTTCATCGCAACAATCTTCAATGATGACACTGGTGTTTTGCAACAGGACAATGCTCCCCACCACATAGCACAAGTTGTGTGGAAATGGTTTCAGGAACATGGAGAGATTTTGTGTTGACCTGGCCATTAAAGACCCCAGATCTCAATCCTATTGAGCACTTATGGAATGTTTTGAACCAATAAGTTTGTGAATTGCAGCATTCCAAGGACCTGCTGTTAACTTCCTGGAAACCAATTAAAGAGGAAACCTGTAGAGCCCATGTCTAATTAGGTAAGGGCTGTTCTGCAGCTGCACGGACCAAGATCTCATTAGGCAGGTGGTCATATTAGATTCCATGTGTGGAAAATAAAGAGAAAATTTGATTTATCTCTTTAAAAAAAAGTATTAGTTTCATTCTAGAGATTTGAAAAAAATGAGTATATTCTCTTAGCATGTCAATTCATGATTAAATAATTACATTAAAACTGCAAATTCCTACTTTGGAAATTGTCTTCACTTTGACCCTCTTCATCTTATTCGGAATTCCTCAGCTTGATTTGAAAGTGTTTTGTCTAAACATTTAGGACAAACAAATAAGCGCACTGTTAGAGAATTACAGATAATCGTAAATCTATAAGATTTACCTACATCTTCTGTTGTCATTGTCAGTATTTTCATGTTTGAATATTTTAATTTGACCTAACAGAAAAATCACGTATCACTTCTGTTTGAAAGTAAATATCAGATTCTATTTTGTATTATTTTTCTGATATTGTTTTAATTTGATAAAATTTTATCTGTAAGCACTTTTTAAGAACCCTATCATTTTTTTTTTTATTTGTTTAAGATATAAGACCAGACAAAAATTCAAATACCAAATGTAAACAAGTTATGGTAAATGTTATTCAAGAAATTAATTTTCCTATTTAATTTTCACTTAGAGCACTCCTACCATAAATTGACTTGATCAATAAATTGTCTGGCTTCCACTGAGCTATTACACAAATTAATATATCGATCACAAGATATAGAGTTGGAATCATACAACATCCTTGCAAAATCCCATAATCCCATTCTAATAAAGTGAACATTCTTTGCTATTAGACTTTCTCTTTTGTTGTATTATTTATTAATGGATATTCTGGATACTGAATGAAAAACTATGAATATACATTTTGGTAGAAAAGTCTCTTGGGACTGGCTTTGCACCAATCCCACAGGGTCACCTGTTTTTGTGTCTGTACCCTCCAAAAATGAGAGGGGGACATTTGCAGCATGACTCCTCTATTCTGTTGACATCTAAATTTCCCTCTGTCGCTGACTTCCTTAAAAGCAGCACCAACAGATCTACCACATGTAGACATCTGCCATCAGATCTACGGTAAATTAAGATATGATCACCACCCTTCACTTGTTAACTGACTGTCAAGCATTCACTCATCGAAGACTGACCAATAACATCCCCTCTGAGTCTCTAGACTAGGCAGGTTCCTTCATTCTGTCAGCATTACCCGGAGGTGGGGCTACCAAGGGAAAAAAAAATGTCTGCGAGATGCAGAAAAAAATGATCCCAGTATTATTTTGATTCCTATATAGTACATTTAAGCAGTAATCAAATGTTAACTCATACAGAATGTTGGTTTCACTGATTCTTACTTGATCTAAAATTATGTAACTTCCAATAATGTACTTTCCTGTTTTAGTAGTGTCAGTGATGCAAGTATATTTATTGAGTTACTTTGTTATTGCAGGCCTACGCATTTCACTTCTGTACATGCAAAATATAGATTATTTTTCATATCATTATAATTCCATACATACCAAGCTATTGTTGCATGAAAAGTTGTTCTTTAAATCGTTCTATCCCCTTTTTTTCTCCAGCATCATAGAGAGTATCTGCAAGAAATAATTACCTTGCTGAGATGAATGATTTTTTAAATATTAGAACATTTTTTGAAATCCTTTAGGATAAAACAGATCTTCAAATTAAGTATCATAATCACAAAATTTTAGTTTGTAGAATTTTTTAATTTTATTAATATTAATCTTTCACTTGTACTGAAAGTGTTGTGGGAAGTTAGATATGGCGGTCTTATTTGGTCCATTTTTTTTTCACTTTTGGCTTTTCCAGACTCCACCACTTCCATCCTGTTAACTGTGTGAACACATTCCCTCCTCAGTCCACTACCAAGCTCTCAAGACACTGGTCAAGGGATTTAACTTTCCTAATTTTAATTAAGAGTTGTCTGCCACCTCCATAACTGGTCAAAGAGCATAGTCTGCTTTTCGTATTTACCCATAACTAGTAAGCAGGTGAAGAGCTGGATTAATGCCTTTCCCAAAGGCATTAGTGCTGAGTTTGAACTAACTGCTAAACATTAGGCCATCCGCACCTCCTCATGAAAAATAGTTTGCATTATTCGTGTCGCAGTAGTTTCTCTCTTGTTTTTTTTGCTCTTATAAAAATTTGACTTTCTTGTGCTCCTCCCACCACTACTGTATTTTTTCTATTTATATCGAAATTCTTTTGGAATGTTCATCCAAAATCGGAGATCTGGGGAGAGATACTATCCCAGAAGATTAAAATGCTTAACCCTGACATGTGATTTATTTTATTTCTCATTCATGTGTTGTATTTTGAGGAACTTAGTCAAATACAATAGCTGCCATTTTGAATGAGACAGTTTAGGCAAAGAAAGTTAATATATTGACAAAGTCAAGTCACCGTATTGATTGTATAAGAACACCACCATTTTGTGCTTTGGCCAAAATCAATTGGCCATTTTTTTCTGATTCACATTCTAAAATCAGAATGGTACAAATGCTTTCTTTTCTTGTCTGTACAGTTTGCCTGGCAGGACACATTTTCAATTTACTTGGTGAAAGAAATGTATACTTTTGTTGTTAATAACTATTGCTATTATAAGTACTTTTTTTCTTTTAATATAGAGGCTGTCTCGCTAACTGATAGCTTGTAACTAATTGTATTTTCAATCATGCTATCTTCATTTTTTAATGGTTCCTCAGCCTCAGAATAGACCACACAATATGTGAAATGATAGCTACAGCACATAAGAAATGAAATGCCTGAGGCAAATAAGTTCAGAATTCAAATCTTACAAGGTCTGTCTGGAAAGTAATCTGCAACTTGATATTAATGAAAAAATAGCCTACCTAGGGAGATGTTGCCGTAGTTCTCTTCAAAGTACACCTCTTGGGACTTCACATACTTATCCCAGTGTTCTTTTCACTCTTGAAAACAGTCTGCAAAGTCCTCTTTCAGAGTTGCAATCCACTGCCTGATGCCATCATTGCATTCTCCACAGTTTGAAATCTCTTTGGGAAAAACCAGAAGTTCCAGGATCTACATCTGGAATGTAAGGAGATTGACAAACCTGTGTGATGGCGTGTTTTGTCAAAGAATCTTGAACATAAACTGATAGTCAATGGCCAATAATGGTGTGAGTTCCAGTTGCACCCTGGCCTTATTTTTCTTGTCCTATCAGCACTGCTCAATGTTTACTAATAACTAAAGACTGATAACCTGAGAAGTTGCAATGAAAAGCAACTAAAATTAAGATGAAAGAAATTATTAGTTAAAAGTTGATATTAGTTGATAATAGCATATGTGCATGTTTATAAAATAAAACTGGTAAATATTCAGGTTGTCTTTGTATCAATTTTCTCACATAATTTGATGTTCCTGTACCAAATTTAATACTATTTTGGCCAACAATTTGCAAGTGTCTAAGAGAAACATGCCAAGATAAAATTTGCACTGTATAGTTATGAGTGAATTTATTTACTTTTTACTATTCTTATAAGATTGCGAATTTGTTTGAAAGGATAAATCTAGAAATTTCTATTTGTCATAAAGAACAAAAGAAATATTAAGAGTGAGATTTAGAAGAAAAAGATTTTGTTCAAATCTAATTAAAATCCATTATGTTAAGACAAACTTGTTTTGTTACTTACTACACAACTAAGCTTGCTAAAATCAATACTTTCTAGGTTCACTTTGTAGAATTCATTCATAAAATATTTTTACTTATTGATTCTTTTATTCTCCACTAAACATTCTGCAAGTGAGTTTTGTGAAGATTTGGAGAATTTTAGTTAGGACTTGTAAAATTTGATCATAGTTGACAAGAAATATTGAATTATAGCTCCTGAAAGTGACTAGTAAAAGGAATTTTGTTGAGCTGTTCTCTTTAGCCAGAGCTGACGTATCAGTAAGCTTTATTGAAGTCTTTTGTGGCTAAAATAGCTGAACTGAAATTGTCAAAGTTGAGTTATACTATGGTCATCAGAGGGGGTCTTAGTAAGAGCCATTGCTTATACATCCTCCTGTAGTCTGGCTTCTCTATCTATTTTGTAATGATCCTATTTTTGTATGCTTATTGTATCTAAGCAAAAATGGCACATCATAGTGAGATTTTTGTTAGTACAATACCATTTCAATGATCACTTCTGTAAGTAAAAAAATGGCACAACAGAATTCAAAACAGATTACTAACAACTCTTTTATTCTCTCCATTAACATTGGACAGCACATATGTATTCAATTCACAAGAAACAATATAACACCTGTTCACTCAGAATGGAAACGAAAGCTACCCTTTTGAAAGTCTATAAGCACTTACTGGCTCAAATCAATACTAAAAATTGGATTACCTACTTTTCAGTTCTTCCCCTCTTTTCTTTAGAGGTGAGCATAGACTTGATAATGATAAAGATGTTTTCTGTGTCCCACACAAAAAAAAACCATTTTTTTTTTGCAGATTGTCCATTCAGTCCTTCAACAGCATGTCTCCAACATTTAGGCGAGCCTAATCAAAATCTTGTAGAACTTAGAATTGATTATTTGTTATGGTTTCTACAGAAAAATAATTCCTACTTGGTCTAGAAATTAGTCATGAACTTATTTTCACTCCATTTGTTGACAGCATCCTGACCTGCGTTGGACTGTTAGTTAATTTGTTCAATAACTTCTGGATTACATTTAAGATGACATTCAAGTTCGTCAATTCAGGTAAAAGTCTATCTTACATAAAATGAACAAGCATTCTTTTTAGCATCCAGAACTTCCACTATGCGATAGATAATTTTGGTTATCTCGGCCATGTACACCAACAGCGATTCTCTTGTCTGTATCTTTCAGACTAATGGCACTACCTTTAAGGCTGTGTCTGGCATCCTCAGACATTCACTGTGTGTCAATTTTTCTGATTCATTCAGGAGTCCTGCCCAGGACCTTGCATTTTGCTATTTTTGGCTGGCTTTACTTAGAAGAGCCTAGGAGTACAATGGAGTGTGAATCTTGTTTCTATCATTCAGAAGAATCTTCAATGTTGACTTTTATCAAAATCTAACCAGTATACGAACAGTGGCATAACTTCCAGAGTATCAAACTTTGGTCATTAAGGACACCCTTTTGTAATATGGCTGGATTTTCCATAGTGGTACTTAGCCTGAGTGTCTGTGGAAAGGCAATCTTACAGGATATGCCCACCACAGTTAAAATGACATCTATTTCTGATTTCCTTCTTCATTGTTAATCACACATTCAAAGAGTTTATTTTCTCTTGCAAGTTCAATCATTCATTTAATGAATTTTAGAATCTGTAGTTTCAACTTTTTGTTCTGAAGAAAAATTTCCAAATATTTGTTTTTCCAGTATGGTATTTTGTGTATTTTTTTACTCTGGGAATTGTTTTCCATATTTCTCCATAACTTTTCCTTCAACTCAAGTTTCTAAATCATTGTTTAAAACCATTGTGACCTTGTGTTCGTTTTTGTTCGATGTTTTTTTTTTTTTCTTCCACTATTGGTATCCCTGATGACTGCCTCAACATCATTATTTTTGTCTGTGTTTTCAACCAAATTTATACAAAACATTCTATCTCTGTAAATTAGATGGACCATTTTCTGAACTTCACCTATCAAACTGAAAAATTTAGTAGGAGCTATTCTTGATTTTTCTTTTTTTGATGCCGTTAAATATATAATCATTTCTTTATGCCACTTATGATAGATATCGTCTTTTGTAGCTAAAATGGCTGAGCAGAAGTCCTGGTGTATCAAATACTAATTATAAAGTAATTTCCCTTATATATTTTTTGCAAATAATTATAATATAGATAAATTCTATAAATAGAGAGTGACTTGACTTAGAGCTTAATGGCCACCAAAGGAAATCCTTTAAGCGGTTATATTCAAAAAATTCAGTAACTGCCATGTCTTCATGAAGGAACTATCTTGAGGAGCCTTTGCAAGAAACAGCATTTTTATCATTTTGAGAAATAAGATAAAAATAGCGAAGACCCTTTTTCCATTAATTATTTTTATTTCATTGTAAGGATGCTGCGATGTCTAGGACGGACTGTAAAACTGGTTTAAGAAGTGTCTTTTTTAGAGTTTGGAAGATAATTCGGCTATCAAACCTTTGATGTTCTCTTTATGAATAGATAATGCCATAAATGTGTACATAAATCAGGTGTTTGTAATTGTTTCAAAAGTACTTTCAATACATGCCTCAGTTTTTGGATACTGAATGCATGTATACAAAGCACAAGTTTAAAAAAAAAAATTTATTGTATACATGAATATTATACGCAAATACAATACTTGAATGTCTGCTTTTAAACACATTGCTCGCAAAGGTTTATCAGTTATCAGCTGAATTTTGCTCTGAAATTTCTTTGCTCTAAAGTATATATGAATATCAAATGCAGGAGCAATATTTAAGTGTCTGTTTTTTTTATCACTCTAATTACTTGGGTTTGATCAGTAAGTTCCTACCTGAATTTTCTATCTAAAACTTTCATTGCATAATGTTAATCTATGTGATTAATGGAGAAGTGCATTGAAAAGGAATGAGATTATGTTGAAAATAAGTATTTATGTAAAATAAATACCTTTTCCATCATTGGTCTATGGATTTATTGATGTACCTATTCATTTCTGTACATTGAAACATTTTTCTTACTCTTATTTGAAATATGGATGATTTAGAATTGTTACTTAAGTTTTTATGGGTAATGATTTCTCATGAAATATAAGATGTGTGGCATTTTTGATATTTTACGTATTTGCTTCAGTTAAACAGCTCTTGCTTCAGCTTTAGTGATAAATATTTATATTTACCAAGTCTCGTGCCTAATCTTGTGGGAGTTTCTTTTTTTGTTTTGTACCATTCCAGTTCTGTCAGGCCTTTGTGAATTCTATTAGAATCAACAAATGCCTCACATGACTGAAAGGATTTTGATTTAATTAGATGCAAAAGACACACACCAAAGCCAAAATTTATTATAGTTGCCATGTGATTCTTGAAAACTTTTTAAGGTTTTATGTTCTGTGACAAAGTGTATTTTCTGTAACCACTGTTCATCAACTGTAGACATATATAGAAATATGAAACTTTCTACAAATGTTCGGTTTTTGTTTCAGCATTCACTTTTATTATTGAGCGTTGTATGGAGAATCACTCAAAGATTTTATTTATTTCAAAATGAATGCAATGCATCTGAAAGAAATAGATAATTGTTATGTTGTACTTTAATCATCATTATCATCATCATCAGCTCAAAGTCCTTAATTGGACACAGACCTTCCCCAAGATTCGCCAGACTTCTATCATGAGCATCTTGGAGCCAGTACTTTCTGAACTTAATTCGTCATGCCATCTTATATTTTGTTGGCCTTGGTTTTGCATGTGATCTCTGAGGATCCATATTGTGAGTCATGATGTCCAGTGGCTTCCTGATGTTCTCGCGACATGACCTGCCCACTGCCATTTAAGTTTTCTTATGGATTCTGTGATAACTTGGACTCCTGTCTTTCCTCTTGTGATCTTTCTATTTGAAGTTGAGCATGATTCGCTCCTATGCATATTGCATGGTTCTCAGTTTATAGAGCAGTCTTTTGGTTAGGTTCCATGTTTCAGGTCCAGTTATAGGTAACTTCCAGGTGGATGGATCAGCTGTATACCCTTCTTTTTAGCAGTAGCAGAATTTTTCTTCTTCAAAGTTGAGCTTATCATCATCAGTCTTTTAATGTCTGTCGTTTGACATAGACCTTCCCCAGGATTCACCACAATTCTCTATCATGGGCGTCGTGGAGCCAGTATTTCCTGAATCTGTCTAGTTCATCTCTCTGTCTTGTGTTCTGTCGGCCTCAGTTTCTTATGTAATCTCTGGGGATCCATGTTGTGAGACGTGATGTCCATCGGTTGTCTTTCATTCTTGCTATGTGGCCTGCCCATTGCCATTTTGGTTTATCAGTCGTTTCTATGATGTCACGGACACCCATTTTCTTTCTTATGTACTGTGCTGTCTTGTGATCTCTCCATGTGAGTTTGAGCATGATTTTCTCTTGCACACGTGACATACTTCTCAGTTTGCAGGTCTGTCTCTTGATTAGGTTCTATGTTTCAGCTCCATAAGTGACGATCAGGAGAATGCATTATAGTTGATGATAAATGAATAGGCCTGTATAGAAATAAAACTGTTATCTAAATAAATTTTGAAGAGGTAAAACCGATACATTGAGACTGACTTTTCTTCTAAAAAAACTATATTTTGAAGATTATGATTAATAGTTGTCCCAAAGAATATTAACAGGAGCATTGCATAGATCTAACCTAAATATTGGTTGATATTTGTTTTACATTTTCTTTCCTGTCTTTGTATGTGTACGTATAAACTAGGTAACTAGGAGTTATATTTAGATGTGTTGGTGATGGTATCTGTCGGTCTTGCAAGACTATTGATCCACACTCAAGAAGTCCTGCTTTCAGTCTCTCTAGGTCGGATGCCTGGACAAGGTTTTATAGCAGATCGCCCTTGCAGTAAGTCTTCCCTCTCTACATATTGATGTTCTCCAAAGGAAGGGTAAGGGCCACTTCACTTGGGCACCAGTGTTGTGGCAGGAATTACCAGAATGAGGCTAAAGACAGCATCTGACTGCCTCAGGGACTCCAACTTCTGGTTTTTCAATTCAGTTGTCATTCTCTTAGGCTGTGTGGAGAAATTAATGAAAAATAAGATGCAATTGTGAACTGTTTGCATGAACCAGAGGTTTGTAAGTATTTCTTTAACCTTATCTCTAAAATACCCAAAAGAAACTGATATTGAATTCTAATTGTATCACACAATAAAATTTACATGACTTCTCCAATTGAATATTGAACTATTAAGTTGGAAAGAAAATCCTGTGGCATATTTTCTGTGATAACTTTGGGGCTGTTCTTTGATCATGTAAAGCAAAACTAGTCATTAAAGTTTGTGTCCTCATCATTCCTTTTTTTCTTTCAGAAATATTCAATGTCCTGTTGAAAGGAAATTGAATTGTTTTGACCCCCCACCTCCCAACTGAGTGTAGATGAAACACATTTGAGCCATTGCATGCTCTATTAATTCAAAAAGGATCCATCTGCTGTGGAAGTGGCCTGGAATAATATATCTGTACTGTATATACAAATGAAGTATTAAGTATTAGGACATACCAGCGATGGTTTGTTCCATTTTCGATTGGGGAAAATTTTTGTTCTAGGCAATCAAAAATCAAATTCTCCTGTTATTGAATTAAATCCTAATCTGACAACTTAAGAAATGATACATCAGTTCAATTCAACCTATATAACAATCATAAACCAGCTCCATTGGCTCAGTGAAGTATCAAAACTTGATCAATGGTTTTCATATACTCTGACCGATTCTCCAACTTGGAGAGTCACCATCTATTCATTTTGGAAAGGATGGTTACCAGTAGTGGAGAGCAGGTCCTTTATAATCATATTCAGTGAAAGAAACAATGGTTACAACACAAGGGGAAGCCTGTGCTATTACCAGGATTACCCTAAGAAGGTAATGCTTTATGCTTGGTTGGATATGTAGGGTGTCATCTCTCATGAAGTATTAAATGGTAATGAAACAGGTTATACTGAGAGATATTGGAAGCATTGTTAAAAAGTGAGCATCACTAGTTAATCAGGTGTTTTACTCTTGTATGATAACACAAGCCTATATGTTGCAAGATGCACCAAGAAAAAAAATTCTGACCCTCAATATGGAAGTTTTCTCTCATCCCCGCCAGACTTTGCTCTATCAAATCATCACTTTTCCAGATGTTTACATTTCCGAGATAGGAAGCATTTCAGCAATTATGAAGAGGTGAGAAATGACAAATATGCTGAAGGTATTAAAAACTTTCTTACTAGATGGGATTATGTCTAAATGGAGGAAAATGTTACCTTGATTGGATATGACACTTATCAAATAAGAAATATCTTTTCGTCTTGACAAAAAAGTGACAGGACTTTCTTCTCAACCTAATAATTATCTAACTTATTTTGAGTTAATGGGTCTGTTGGTTTGAGTTGATCATAAAAAGAGTAGATATAAACTTGGCACTAAGTCTTGGGAAGCTGCAGTCAACTACTACTTTTTGTCTCAATAAACTCTTGAGGATTGTAGCATAAGAGCTTTGTGTAGTAAGACAGCAACCTGTCTCTTCCTTTAGCATATTTTTCGAGAACCACTATAATATTACCAAACTCCTGTCCAAACCTGGAGTTGACTTTGTTTCTCTATTGTAACAAGAAAAACAATCCTTGCCAAATTTAGGGTTGTAAAAATGACCATTTCTCTGTGATTTGAAATCACAACCCACTGAATGGTAGTTGTCCCTTACTCACTAAGCCAAATTGACAAGTCTTATACATCTACCAAAATCTATTAGCATAAACTTTCATTGTAAATTGAACCTCCACTGAAAACCTGATGATTGGATGATCCCCCCCAGCATTTTTTTCTAAACACAGTAGGGAGTAAATGTTCAAATTTTCAGCCTTCTACCCCCAAGTAACCTGTATGTGTGACCCACAAATAGCCAGCTTCATTTGAAAATTGAAGATACCTACGTTGACAGTTTTGGTCGATGGTTACTAATGATTATCTTTTATATCCATCAAAGATGGCGAAGGGTCCTATCATTTTTATGTTTCAGTGCTCCTGGCCTTAACATTTTGTCTAAAGACTTGAAAATTGGTATCGGTACTCCATTAGACACCTCCAAAAAATTTTTTGAGGGGGGGGTCTTCTTTTTTACATTTTGGGAGCCATATTCTACATGTTTCTTCACTCTAATTTAGATGTTTTCCTGTGCAAAATGACAGTAATGTCATAAAAAGAATCTATTCAGAGGTGTACACCCTGTATATGTCAGAGTGCTGCAACATATCTACCAACTCAGCAGTTCCTTCATCATCCTACATAAAAACTGAGCCTTTTCAAATGGAAGGAGTGAGACAAGGTGACACAAGCTCACCCAAACTCTTCACAGCCTGCCTTGAGATGATATTCCAAAACTTATAATGGGAACACAAAGGAATCAGGATAGATGGAGAATACCTGAGTAACCTCAGATTTGCTGATAACATTGTCCTCTTTGCTAAGAACCTTCATGATCTTCAGATAATGTTAAATGAACTAAATGAAGCAAGCAAGAAAGTTGGCCTCCACATGAACTTCAACAAAACAAATACATGTTCAACAGACATGTTGTGGACAAAGACACTATGATCAAAATAAAAAATGCTGAGCTGGAGTAAGTAGATCATTACATGTACCTAGGATAGCAAATCTCCCTGAAGTCATCAAAACAAGAAATCAAGTGAAGAATCACACTAGGTTTGCAAACTTTTGGTAGAGCAAGCTTGATTTTCAAGTATAAGAAAATACCACCAGTCCTAAAAACTGTGTACAACCAATGCTTCCTACTGATAGTCACATATGGAGCTAAAACATAAAACATTGACCCTCAAACCGAGAACTGTGCAAAATGAACATGAGAGGATCATTTTCACCCCCACATTGAGAGATCATAAGACAGTGCAGTATATCACAGAAAAGATAGGAGTCTTGGACATCATAGAAACTGTGAGAAAAATCTAATGGGAATGGACTGGACATGTTGCTAGAATGGCAGACAACCGCTGGATATCATGACTTACGACATGGATACCCAGAGAATTGGTGTGGGGCTGTGGCTGACATAAAGTAAGATGGCATGATGAGCTCAAGAAATTCTGAAAATATTGGCTCTGCGATGCCCATGATAGAAGTCTGGCAAATCTCGGGGAAGGTCTATGTCCAATAATGGACACTAACAGGGATGATGATATTTATTTTATGAGGGAATTTGTTTTCATATTACTTCAAATTTTGGTCCTACTGTTGTTCAACTATTGACTGATGGCAAGTTCTAATTTCAATCTATTCACTGTTATTCCCTTCTTATCAAGGCATATATGCAAAATTTTTATCAATATCTATATATCATAATAATAATTGAAGAAAAATTTACTTTGAAGACACAATGATCAGAATTAAGAATACAGCTAAAGATAGAAGATCACTACTTCAATCTAGGACAATGAGTCTCCATTGAATCCTAAAAAAAATCAAAAAAATCAAATCCTGCAAAGAATTGAAAAGAAAGGGTTTACAACCAGTGTGTCTTGTAACTTCACTAAGAGATGGGCTCTCAAACTAATAACTATGCAAGTGCATTGGAGATTGTCCTGCTAAACATCACTTGGAGAGATCACAAAACGGCATAATATATCAGAGAGCAAACATATATCCAAAAAAAACTAAGTTCAGAAGATACTAGTGTCGTGTAGCTTGATGATGATTGTCTACCATTATCAATTTTTGACAAGTATTTTCCTTCATCTTAATTACTCATTTTTTATCCACAAACATCACTGGGCATTATAACAACTTAACCATCTTGAAACAAAAATAGTGCTTTTGATGGGGATAAATTAATATCTCTCAAATTCTTTGCAAAATATTTTTACAACCTGCCTGAGTACAATCGAACATACCAATGAGACTGGAAATCTCGTATTATACTAAACACCTTAAGGGACCAAGTGAACTGTGGTGCTGTTAACTTGTGCAAACTGTTTTTAATGCCATTTTGTGAATTCAATAATATTTTACTTTAAAACAAAGAATGGATTGATAAAAGTTAACTTTTGTTTTGTGTGGTGGTGGAATAGATAAATAGAATAATACTACATGTTGCTTTTATACAGACATATTGATTTTAGCATTGGCACCTTATCAGGATATTTATCATGAAAATTGGAACCAGCTCAAATTTATCATCCACTTTACTACATATACATATCCAACACTTTTATGTTTATTATCATTCTACAGACACAATACCATTGACTAGAATTGCAACTGCAAAGCAAAATTCAAATTACAAAATTTGATATAAGAAATAACAAACTGGTTGTGGTGAGTTCTTAGTTGATCCATTTTAATTCATTCCTACGCTTTCCTATTATCTACCTATTGCTAGTAGTTTAAAGAGCCTTCAGCTTAATTTTAGCCAAATCTATTGTAATGGTATAAAAGTTATCATTTGACCCTCACTAGAAATAATGGTTTAGTTTTTCAGAAATGAATATGTATGTGTTGAATTGTCATTATATGTGACGTGGAAACAGTGACAAATTATGACCATAAATAATAGGCAAATCCTATCAGTCCAGATAACGAATACTAAAAGTGCAAAATTTAATAAAAGGCCACAATCACAACTTTAATCAAAATTTCACAATAGTATCTGATAAGTATAATGTTAATTAAGTAATTTTATTGTGATAATTAGTGATGTACTGGAATATTGATCCTGTTGGATATCTGGAGTTGGAATCACAAAAAATGAATATTTTAATTTGAGGCTGGATATCTGACTGGATTGATTTTCTGGTACATCACAAGTGATAATCACAAACTAAAGTCAGATCATGTCATACACATGTGTTGACATCATGTGATTGATGTGGACATATGTCAGCTCTCAAAGCAGTATGTATAGATCCGAAATTTGAAGACATGATCCACCAGAGTTAGTCTTGGCCTGAAGGCTATGGTCCTCCGCCTGTGAAAAGATCACTGATATGATGTTTCCTCAAGATGAGTCTTTTTTCTCTCTCATTTCTTTCTGCGCAATGAAACTACATATAAAAACAACTTCATTAAAGAAAAATGTTCTTGATCTATTTTGGTGTCCTTCTAACAAAGTTTCTCCATGAGGCAATCAATGAAATATGACCAGAAACTAATTGACAACTGATCAAGAGTAGCGCTCCACGTCCAGATAACAGATAGTTGCAACCACTCACTAACAATGTTTTATATTGAATTCAATATATACATTTAGAATTTGTTCTATCAAAGTATTTTTTTACATATCACTTCTGGACATGTCACTCAGCTAAATATTTTCCATATGCATTCCTTTGATCTAAGCATATGAAATATAATTATAGTTTTGCTTCTAAACAGATGAGTTTTTAAAAAAAATTAAGATAATGGATTGGTATATTCTAAAATCAATATTTTAAGGCACATTTCCTATCAAATGTAAATAATCTTAGTCATCTGATTTGAGAGGAATTCTCTGAAGGAGGATTCATTTTTATGCGCAACTGCCAAAATTCACGATCACCTCACTTTTAATAACCATTTCATGGAAATGATTTTCAAAAAGCAGAAATAAGCTATAAGAATTATAACTTGAATACAATTGTAAAAATGTCACTGAAATACAATTTTTCATTTTAATCTTTTTACACTAAAAACTGATTATGGTGGTTCAACAATTCAAATATCCTTTTTTTCTGATTTACAATATACACTTTTTTGCATTATGGTGATAGAATATTGATTGACCACCCAAGAATCTATTGCATTCTACAAGATTAAAATTTTTCCCCTTTCATAGTTGCACCTATGGTTGCCTTCATTTTTCTTCTTCTGCAGAGACTTCTCCATTTCAATGTCTTATGCAAGATTTTCTGTGAGGGATCACCTTGACTTTGTTGTATCTTTGATCTTGGAATCCTGCTGCTTATTTCCAATACTCCCTAATGCTTTCTTTCCCCTCAAGTACTGGATCCAATTTATCTGTACTTTTGGAGGTCAGGGAAATGATAGTTGTACTGCTCTTTGAAGATTCTTCTTCCACTTTTCAGGGCCTTTCTCATCTGTCATTACCTACTTACATAGTGCCAACAATTTCTGGTTGTCATGAAATTCCACGAAGAAGGAAGAGTACTTGAATTTTTGTTCAATTTATCAAATTAGATTTCAGAACCCTGTTTTTAATTTTTCTGATTACTTCAGTTTGTTAGTAGTTCATTTGAATGATTAATTTCACAAAACCATAAATCATGTATCGCTACTACCATATTATCATTATATATCATTACCATGTTTTTTTTTGTTTTTTTAAAAATCCCTCTGTGATGGTAAAAAAAACAATTCTATTCCTGGTCGGGTAGAAATGAGGCCAACTATCATATATGTTCTTGGAAAAGGAAATCAAGGAAAATCAATTCCAGATAAAGTAAAATTATCAAAATTCCATTCATATGATTTTTTTCTCATCCTTATATATGTCGGAAAAGAATTCTGTATATTTTTATGCTTTTTTTTTTCTTTTTATAGAAAAAAACAAATCTGTTCAATGAAGTATGTAGAAATATAGGTATCAAAGAATTGTGATGTGCAAAAAATTTAAGTGATTATCAAGACTAAATAATGTGAAGGACTTTATCTTTTTTTAAACAGTTCACTCTATATGAGTATGTATGCATCCAACAATTCATGACTTTTAATACATTTTTTGATATCGGTGTATCATGACATCCGACCTGTTATACTGCATTTGTTCTTTGTATCTGTTTTCTTGAATCTATTTTGGGACTCTGGCTAAGATCAATGAACAACAACTGATCTCAGTGCTGTCAAAGTTCATCTTGAATTCTATTTTGACAGTTAAAATAAGAAAATGATCAAAGCCAGACTCAGTAATATTGAAACACTACAAGACAGGAAGCACTTTTATTAAACTTTCTTTCTTTGTCAGTTTTGATGCTGAGACTTTTGTGATGTCAGCATCATTTACAACTGAACATTTATCTGATGCAATTCTTCCCATTGTCGGTGCCCTCTACAGTTCATTGTTGCTTGAAGTGAAAGCGGCAAATTGATCTCATTTTTTCTTTTCCAAAGAAATGATTAGATTTTGTTTAGAGACTGGCTCAAGTTTTCTTCTCTTTATCTCTTTGCTGTGTTTTCCTCTTCTTTTCTCTTTACTTTTCCTAAATTTAACTTCTTTGACAAGTTTCCTCTGAGTCTTTGACTCTGTCTTTGTCAATCATTATCAAGCATTTTCTGATTTTGTTGTTTCAATGTATTGTCTATGTTTCAGAAAAGTGATTAACGTTCCAACTTTAGTGCGGACAATAGAATCCCTTCTTCCCATCCTGGAAGTTGTCATCACAACAATTAGGCTGATCCATTCTTGAGCTTTTGTCTGTTGTATGATTCCTGAAAAGAAGCAAACTTTTTTTTTCCAGACAATCATGGAAAAGAAAATTGTTGTCATGAATATACTAACAGGATCAACTCTTTTTAAAAGATGATACACCTGATGAAGGCTGAGTAATGGAAGACTCATCTGAAACATTGTGTTAACAGCCTTCAAAATGGGAAGAAGAGATTTGACTGTCTGAACCAAAGTTGGATTTGTTGCTTCAAATTATTCTCACTATTTCTTTTTTCATTATTTTTCTTTTTCGTATTTTCACTATTACAATTATTATTTTTAGTACTAAATACCTCTATAACTATTACATCTACCATAAGTCTAGTCTATTACTATCAATATTCCTAAAAATAGTATCATTCTTATCAGTAATAGTCTTATTGTTGTTTTTATTGAAATCATAAATTGTAGAATCATTATTTGTACTTTTTATTTTTATGAGCTATTTCCACAAATAGTTCGTTTTCTAGATAGGTTCCTGTCTTTGGTCTTGGATATTTTTTCTACTAACTCTGAATCATTTCTCTTTCCCTGTTCTATTTTCTTGGTTTTTTGTTGTTTTTTTTTCATTGTACATCCCAACCTACCTCTCCCTCTCAATTTTTTCACTGTGTTTTTTTCTGTTTTCATCTCACAGATTCCTTCATCTGCAGAGAATGAGTAAATTAGTCACTTTGTTCATTGGATACCTACCTTTCACTTGCCATATGTTTTTTTTTTTCGTTGAGTTTTGGTTCTGGTTTTGCCATATTTGTTTTCTTTACAAGTCAGTTCATAACCAAATATCCAACTTGTGAAAATTGTGATTGCATTTTTAGATTGAAAAAATTGTTGACTTTATAAGAGGTTGTTGAAAACTACCAAACAGATGTTCATCTCCTCATTGTATTGCAGATTTTACAAATGCATAAACACTGCCATATGCAGAGTGGTTAGACCACCCAACAAGTTAATGTTAATTCTTAATCTTGAACCTGAATCATTCAGTTAAATAAACATTTTAATTTCAAACAAAAAAAACGTAACGGACATTACAAGTTTTTGGTGTGTACTTCATATTTCTCGGACATGTGCTCTGTATAAGATAATATAGTGTGACTAAGAATACATTTTCACTATTAATTTGAGGGCATTTTTTTCTTTTTACACACAAGAACTTGCTTCTGTCATAATTCATACGTTTACCTTATTAAAGGCAACTGTTAATTGATACTTGGATTTTATCTAGTCAGATGCTGCTATTTCTGTAGTTTTGGAAACAGTATTGTTAATCTTAGCCTGATGATGGCGTCTATAGGTTAAGATTATCTTGTAAAAATGGTGGCATTAATAGGTAAAGATTATCTATTTGTAATGGTGAAATGACCAGGCTATATTTTTGTTCATACTTTCATATTTTATACATATAACTCCAGCAAGTATAAAAAAAGTAAATTATGTACTTGAAGCAAGTTTTAGACTCAATGATAGGTACATCTCAGTGTAGGATGCCTCTGGACATAAAAATGGGGATCGGTTTGCTATTGGTATTTTTTGACATTCTGAGCCCCCCCCCCCCCCCAAAAAATGATGAAAAATCTTACAAAAATAAAAAAGCTTTTATTTAATGGGGGTTCCATGAAAATTTATCAGTTTAATAGATATTTAACTGGATTTTGGAATTTTTTTTTCACTTGAATTATAATGAAAAATACATTAGTTTACAGCCCGTCTGTTACCAGTAAAATCAGTCAAATGATCAAGTAAATGTTGAGTCACTATTCCTTACTCATGTGATGAAAGCCCACTTCAACAAAAAAAAACTTTTTGGAACAGTTGAATATAGATGTCCTGAAAAGAGAACTTGATATTATCCAAAATGTATAAATATATTCCCAGTATTAAAATACCATCATATGACAGGTAACCTCATAATATAAGCTATGTCAAATCGATGAAACTCCTTCATCGGCAAAATTTGCTTATTTTTTATAAAAGATTGTTTAACATTCCTTTGATTGCAAAAAGTAGTTGTTTACCTCTGTTATGAAGTTGAAAAGAGTTTATATTTTTGATTGTTTCTGTTAGTTGATTTTTTTTTTTTCATTTGTCCTCATAATGTCTCTGAATTACTGAATTAATTCTGATGAAATTCAATGGAAGGGTGGGCAATTAGGTAAGAAAGAGGTAAAATTTGGGGATGAATCCAGGATTCTTTTCCCTGATTGGGAGATTTCTTTTTTTTTCTATTACATTTATGTTCATGCTCATAACTATTCACATGATATCTCTGGAGGTTCTCAATGAATCCCCATAGCATTTTGTGAAGTTTGGACTATAAGCTATGGTAGAACTGATTAAATTTTGGGGGTGGATCCATGCACAATTACTGAATGTGGCGTTGTCAGAGGTATATTCACCCTGAGTGCTTTCTAATTTTATATCCTTGTTTTGATTAAACTTTTAATCAAAAGTTAAAACTACGTATTTATCTTCTAACTCTTCATTGTAAAAAATACGTATCTTATGTCCTTATTCCTGGTCAAATGTACTTGTTGATCAAATTAAAACTACAAATTTATTTTCCATTAAATGAATTGAAATTTTGCCAATTTGGTTGAATTGGTGAAATTGCCCAACACACACACACACACACACACACACATATATATATATGTATAGCCAGTGTCAGTGACTTTACGAACATGTCACTCTCTAGTTTTGACAGAAAAATTTTAATTCTGTAATTATAAAAAAAGATGAAGTAGCATTTAATTAATTACGATTTGATGAAAATAAGTCAATTCAATGATTACTTAACTGGATTTGGAAAAATAAAACATTTCTTCTTAAAATATGATAAAAAAAATACATTTGCTTACAGCATGTCTATAACCTGTAGAGCAGCTAGTTGAGGAGTGAATGTTGTCACTTTTCCTTACCCAAAAGTGTTGAGAGTCCACTTTATTTTCCTAGTCTTTATGGGACAGCTAAATTTGGATGATTGGAAAATAGAAAACATGATATTTCCTAAAATGTATAAGCCTATAACTAGTATTAACTTCGAACTTGGGTGGCCACTTTTGATAGTCCATAAATGCAAGCGGCCGCTTTAGCAGGTGTTGACATGTGTGTTTTGTTTACAAACATTGATTTATTTAAGTGCACCTTGGTGGTACCTTGAGTGTTAGTTGCCTGGGTTCTTGGATGTAATCGCGAGTGAGTGGTACATGTGAGGGGGTCAGTCTTCATGAGGTTAAAATACTGTACTATAACATGTAATATTGTAGTAATTATTTTACACACTGCTAAAAAAATGAATTTAATTGAAGTATTTCCATATATTTATATCTCAACTGGTTGAAAATAAATGGTCACATCAATTTGAAGCCTTAATCCTGTACAATATCTTTGTTTGCTATCATGAAAATGTTTTCTATTTTCACTTTGAATAAAAATGATAATTATTTCAAAATTATGTTGAGCCAATACCTATTTCTGTTAAGAAACTTCTAGTGAAAGATTTATTATGTAAAACAGTTTTATTGCTTTCATGCTACTTTGCTTATTTTGGATATTTGATGTGCAAACCAGAATATTTACCTTTTTCGAGGCTACAAGTTTTTAAATATGATGAGGGGGTGTTTGTTGTATATTTATCAACACCGCAAAATATAGATACTTGCTGCTATTTGTGTCAATTAGATTTCATCATTCCTAAGTTCATTATTCACCAAGTTGGGTTGAGAAAAATTTACAAAAGATGATTGAAAATTTTATGATTGCTCTGTTTGTTAATAAGGGTTCATTTTTTTGGTGGGGTTGAGAACATAGCTTTGAAACTGAACATTTGTGTGAAAGATTCAAAAAAGTCCAATGATTGATTAAGATGGGAGCTGTTGTGTTTTTTATTTTATTTTAAAATTATATTTTATTCCAAAGAACTGTACTGAACTGATGTATTAAAATTTCGAAAATTATTGTAGAGAATAATTTTTCATCTGTTTGTTATGCACACTTACCCATAATTAGCTTTGTAATGTTAAACTTGTTATGACACATATAAGCTCCATCATATAATGAAGTTTCTGAAAGTTTTAGCAGTGATTTGTGCTTGACATCAGTGATGGAGCTCACCAGAGATTTGCCATTATGCAGAACTAATGTCAACTTTGGCACTGAAACTTCTCATTTGTACAATGAAAGTGAAGAATTTTTTGAAGAGCCCAGTTTATCCTGCTATCTAATCATAGGTGAAAAGAGATAGCTTCATGCCTTTCCAAAGGGCTTTGCCTGAGCCAAAGTTTGAATTGATTCCATTTTCCATCCACCTGCACCTCCTCTGTCATACTTTTTAGCAATGTCTATTTTTGTCTTTTGCATTCTTTCGTATATTTGTTGTCTCTACATGCCACAATAACAGTGAGTGTCTACATTTAAATACTCTTATGATTGATCACCTTTTGTATAAATGTTAAATGTTAAAGAAGACTGCATAAAACATTGGTTCAAAATGAAAAATATCAGTATAGTTCTTCTAATTTTTTTTTTTTTTTTTCTTCACACTGATTCAGGACATATGTACTTTAATACAAAAATGATACTCTAGAAATGTCTCCACCACATTTAAGCACTGATTAATTCCCATGAATTTGAAGATAACTCAATTTAGACAACTGATTCAGTTATATCATAGTGGGGAAATACCTTTGACATTATAGCTGTGACATTCAAGACCTAAGACCAGCTTTTGAGTATCAGATTTTAAGTTCCTCTTAATCACCCTGCCATGTTGGAAAGATGGTAGACTGACCTTTTTTATAAGTTAGTGAACATACAAGGGTGTCTCTAAATTTAGGGATACATGTATATTGGCTGGAGAATTGAAATTATTTTGTATTATTCAATACATCCTCTAAACCATACACAGATTAAGGCACATTTTTCCTCTTTTAATTATGTATTTCAATGTTAACAATTTAGGCCCAGTAATGTGTATATCTGTCAAAAATGGCACAGTCTGATGGGAACTCTGATTAACAGCCACTTTCACAGAAGTGTACAGAAAAAGTAAATGAAAGAACAAGCAGTGATATTTATTTGGTTGATAGAAGTTTCTTGATACATTGTCACATCTCTGGGGCATGTAATTAGATCCCTTATTGCTTCTGATAAGATTTGTTCCCCAACATTCTATCATATTATTTAGTTTGAAGACCATTCCCATTTGTAGGCTCATTGTAGTGTCAGATGTTAATTTTGACCCTTTTCCCTAAGTTCTCAATTACAGCACCTCAGTATTATTAGCTTCAGTGTTAAATCATGAATAGTGTGCTTGTCGTAGTCCTGCTTCCACGCAGCATTAATCATCGTCATCATCATCAGAATGAACATTTTGTTTGAGGCTGTGTTTTTTCATCTCTTATTAGAACCAAAGGTTTCATTAAGGCCTCAGGGAGGGTTTTCAGCTGGTGATATTCTATAAGAGCATGATGCAAATAACATTGATGAAACAAAAGTAAAAATACTATGAGGGTACAAAGTACCCAATAAAGAGATTTAATGATGATTTAGTATGTGAAGACCAAGCTTTATAACTGCAATAGCCTTGCTTCCTATCAGGTAGTCTTTCAACAATTGCAGTGTGTCTCTCTGTTAGATTAGCAGTCTGATATAAAGTGAAATCAATAAAGCATTGATCTCATCCACTGACCTCTTGTTCTGGTGTTAGTCTTGAACAGAAGAGCTTTTAACATCATATTCTCTAATGTGAGTTTCATGTGCATACATATGCTATATTCATTATTATGCACATCTATACCAAGAAAAACTTGCGGATACGTATTGATCGATTGATTTATATATATATATATATATATATATATATATATATATATATATAATGTGTGTGTGTAATACATTGAGGGAGCAGTTTATTACTATCAATTTGGGGCACTCTTTTAGATAACAATAATGGCTCCAAAGAATATAGAAATTGGAACTATTTACATTCATTGTTATAAAGAACTGCTATTAAAGTCAATTAAAATTCTTGTATAAATTTAATTGATTTCTTTATAATATAACTGACAGATTTCAGACCAATAACAGTTTGATAATATAATCTGTGCTTATAATAAACATCTTCCTCTCCCTCACACACACGCACAGTCATGTATATGTTTGTATTTTGTGATATATATATATATATATATATATATATATATATAAAAAACATGATCGTATGAATGAGTTTTGAAATAGGCACTTACTGGCTTGATTCAGTGGTTAGGTCTCATTTGTCTGAAATGCTCAATTGGAGATCTGTGTTACTATGTAAGTTAGACTTCGATTTTTACTAGGGTACTCAGCTCTCAGTCCCATCATTTACAAATCTACAAGGGATTTGATGTGTATATTCATATCTTTTTATTTGTTTTTATACATGGAACATGTGAGATAATCCTTTCGAGACAAAAAAAAAAAATCATCTGTGGGGTTGGGTATGTATTTTGGGTGTATTGGTTATTTGGAATATTTCAGCAGACCTTTGATTCCGATATGAATAATCATTTTTTGATCGAAATTTCTGATAAAAAAGATTTTTTTAAAAATTTTGTTTCTATGCATTTTTATATCCAGTAGCAGCCCTCTGATATAAAGTTGTGATTGATAGCAATATGATAATTGATAGTGAATCGAATTGGTTTTTTCTAACTGACCCCAGTTATAAGAGAAATAAAAAAAAAAAAAAAATGAAATTATATATCCATTCAATTGTAGCCTGCATTGCTGCCATTATTACAAGGAAGTTGAGAGAGGTATATCTATCCACTCATGGTTATGTTTGTCTACACAGTATTTCCAAAGGTTTTCAATGAATTTCAGTAACATTTTTTGGAATGGTGGGCCATGAACTTATCAAGAGATGATATCCATTTGAGCAGATCTAGGAATTTCTTGATTGAGTGATCATTTTTCATGTATTTGAAAAATGAAAACCCAAGATATACACAATTAACCTAAATTGTAGCTGTATATGAACTGATTTCATTGAATTGTTTTCATTCAGTATGTAGTGTTTAGAGGTATTATGTACTCTATAAGTGCTCTCTTGTTGTTGCACATGTAGTTTCTAATAAATACTAATGAACTTTGTGTAAAATTGAACTAGATATTTACTGTGCCCAACTTAGTATGGCACAAGGCCATGTGTGGAGAAATGGAAGTTGGAAGATTATATTATGCCAATCTTTTAAGTGGGACTGGCTGGCTGGCTTACCTAAAAATCATTATCATTTGATCTTTATAACCAATTCATAAAACAAATTTACTTTGTTCTCCATGATCAACTTTTATGATAATAATCAAACCTTAATCCATTTTCCATCAAATTTAGGAAAGTATGGGGCATTCAAATTTTCTTTCAATAGTATTTATTGGAGAATAAATTTGACAGTATAAGTCTATTGAAGCTCAAATTTGATTAATGTATGTGGAATTGAACACTTTTCATCCTACCTTGTTAATCTCATTATCAATTACCTCTGCCAACAAAGTGGGGCATAGTTAGACTAACGTATTACCTATATGCTATCTGTATGTCTGTTTACCTGTCTGTTCACACAATATCTGCAAAAGTTCAATATAACTTTCCATGACATTTTGGGACAGATTCAGGAATTTTATTTTAAATTTTGTTAACATTGCGAGACAATTTTTCAGCTGTTAACTGTAGTAATGCAATAATGACAAAGTTACTTGGGGAAATAGTCAAATTTTAAAATGAATAAAGGTTCAAAGGGGCATCTTCAAATGATCATCACAAGTTTGTCATGGCATAGTCTAGAATCTATAATCTGACTGTCTAGTTTTTGGTGACAATAGTGAAGGTATGCACTCTCTGAATGTTTTGCAGTTAAATGAATTGAAAGACTGATTTTCCAAAAATCTACTGATGTACTTTTCTACATGCTAGCTATTAATTTGCAATAGGTAGGGCTCAGTATGTTTTTTAACACATGTACTTGTAGTTATCACTCTTAAATATGACTCCCTGCCTGCCAGCTTGCTTGCACTTATACTTTGCTCAGGGTGATGTGATTACAATTTCCATTTAATGTGATTAATTTTGAGCCAAGCATTGATCCTAGTGTTGACTGCTGGATGCAATGTTGATCTTGAAAGATCAGACATTAGCCTAAGCTCTAAATTGTACACAGTTATCTCTTGAAGTTTTTTGTATTATTCTATAATACCAACATTTTACTTTGATATTAGACTACATTATACTGGAAAGCTATGATCTATCCATCTGTGTTGAGTATCTCCTGGAAACTTTATTGGGAATAAAATCAAACTTCTCTTTTCTCACCTGTATGAGTATATTTTGCATTTAGAATTACACTTTTCCTTATTGCATTTGTTAATGCAAAACACTAATTTATTCCCATCGATTTTATCATCATTCAAATTTAGAATTGTAAGTTATCAATATGTATTTCTGAAGTAAAATTATTTCTAAGTTAAAAAGAATTGTCCCATTTTATTTCCTTTAGACATGCATGTTTTAATAATTTTTTTATTGAAACTTTCTTTTTCACTTGTTTCCTATGATCTTTAAGGAACTATTAATGTTATTGAAAATTTTTAAAGCAATAAAGGTGAAGTAAAGGGTCTTCGCTAATTCATTATAGTCAGCAAATCTTAATTTACTTTAAATATTCATATCTTTCTACTTGGTGTAATTATTGACTGTCTTCTGAGTTGAATTTTCTGTAATTACTTGCCGATGATTTAATTGCCAATGTCTCCAAATTCTGATGGCAGACCTCGTGCTTGACTGTAAATAGACAAAAATGCTGACAGCTGCAGTTGTGTACACGTAAACCTTATAATTTGTTTTCATTCCTTTATAAATCATTCTGTTTGACTTTTGGAAGCTTTGACTTTATCAAATAAAATGTTTACTAAGATAATTACAGGTTCTTTTTGAATAAAAAAATCTTTGTCAGCCATCTAATGTCAGGTGGGGAAACATCATTGCTTTCTCTCCCCTCCTTTTTTTTTTTTTCTTTTTTTCTCTTTGTAAAGCATAAAGCAAATTATGTGAATCTTGAAATTATACTTGTAATATTGAGGATAGTTTTCAATGGTTGTATATAATTGACCCACCTTTTCATTATTGAAGCTTGACTGTAGATAGATAAAAATGCTGACAGCTGCAGTTTCATTTCTTCATTAATCATTCTCTTTGGTTTTTAGAAGGAAATATATAAAGTTTTTATAAGGGGATGGGTTATTACGACGTAGTTATGATGCTGACTAATTTTGGTGAATATATACCCAATATATTATCTGCAAGTCTGTTTTCCTCTCTAACTGTTCTCACAAAATCCTCAAAAGTTCACAATGACTGTCAATGATATTTTGGGACAGATTCAGGGATTTTATTCAAGACTTTGTCAATTTTGCAAGATAATTTTTCAGCTTTTAACTATAATAATGCAGTTATAACAAAGTTACTCAGGGAAATAATCAAGTTTTAAAATGAATAAAGGCTCAAAAAGGCATCTTCGAATAATTATTACAAGCTTATGTCATGGCATAGTATAAAATCTGTAATCTGACTGTTCAGATTTTGGTAACAGTGGTGGTGTTTGCTCTTGATTGTTTCACCCAAACTTTTTTTTTCTTTTTTTGTTAGCATAATTTCCAATCAGTATTTTGGGGGGTATATAATTGTCCAAATTTTGATTTTTCACCCCTCATATTTAAAAAATTTTCTCTCCCCACCATATCCTCTCTTTCCTTTGAAATATACCTCTGCCACACAAGATGATTCACTTTTACAATATAGCTAGTTTGAGCCTAGCGGGTTCACTCCTAACTTTTTTCACCTAATATTATATCAAATCCCTTGAAGTATGATTAGGATGGAATATGTTCTCCCAATCAATATCTCTGCAGTTATCTCTTTCCATTTACTGGGTGTTAGAGTGTGCAAGTGATTTTTGCTGACCCCCAAAATCCTTTTGCCCCCTCCCCCCAAAAACCATCTTATACCATAAACATTTGGATAAAAACAAACTTTACCATTCCCAAATTGTAAATATGGAAATAAATAACTTCAGTAAAGCATAGGTGTAGTGAAAAAAATATATACATTAAATTAACAAAAACTATGAATTTCAGAAAACTATAACAGAATGAATTGAAAATTTGTTTTTGTTCAATTCTCATGGTTAACTGGTTGATGAGTGTAAACAAGTTTTCAACCGCAGTTACCTCTGGGCTTATACTGCCTACTTAAACAATTTTTAGTTGATAATTTCACCC
This sequence comes from Thysanoteuthis rhombus, assembly GCA_963457665.1. NCBI lineage: Eukaryota > Metazoa > Mollusca > Cephalopoda > Oegopsida > Thysanoteuthidae > Thysanoteuthis > Thysanoteuthis major. The sequence goes on along the minus strand of OY735204.1, from coordinate 69,128,795 downwards.
ACAATTTTTTTTTATTTTTATCAATAACACAAAGATTAATACGATTTTTTCTTCTCTCTTTTTTTTCTTCTCTCTTTTTTTTTTTCTTCTCTCTTTTTTTTTTTTCTTCTCTCTTTTTTTTTTTTCTTCTCTCTTTTTTTTTTTTCTTCTCTCTTTTTTTTTTTTCTTCTCTCTTTTTTTTTTTCTTCTCTCTTTTTTTTTTTCTTCTCTCTTTTTTTTTTTCTTCTCTCTTTTTTGTTTCTTCTCTCTTTTTTGTTTCTTCTCTTCTCCTTCCTATTAAAATTACCATTGATTCTTGGGTGGGGAAATAGTTAACTTTATACACCCCTGATTCCCAATGATTTGGGGAGATATAATAGGTGCATGAAAATTTCACTGAATACCCTGATATCTTTTCCAACAACATGAATAGATTTACTTCACTTTTTTCATTGTAGCGATTTATTTTGATCCTTAATTTTGTATTTATCTTCATTCTTCTTGCATCCCAATAGTCTGACGTCATTCCATAAATGTACAATGGCTCCATGTGTAAGAAAATAGTACTATCTAGATTTCCAAATTTGACTCTTATCATCAATATTTGTATTAAACATTAATCACATCATATATATTAACATTCTCTGGGGCTAATTTAATTTCCCTTTGATCTTATAAGTTTTTTTCTATTTGACTAAAAATGTAACTAGTTCTATAAATTTCAAACATTGTCATCTGTTGATGGCAATTAGAGAACCCATTAATTGGAAAAACAATGTTGCAAAAACAAATACTATCACTGGATGAGTAAAAAAAAAAAAAAAGCAAAGATGTTGATACACATACATACTAGTGAGCAGCAGAGATTTTTTTCAATACATCTATGTATACACTCATGACTATCCACATGATATCTCCAAAAGATATCAATCAATTTAAATAGATTTTGTGTAAGAGTGGGCTATGGGAGAATAGGGTGGATCCATGCTCAATTATTCCCCCTGCCAGTGTTGTTAGCAGAGTTATATGCTCTCTGTTCTTTCTTGGTTTTATTGTGTATTGGATGGTCTTCTCTCCCCACCACAATATAATGGGTCTATCATGTAGACTTATTTTCTACTGAAGATTATTTCCTTACCTACAAGTATTGTCAAGTTATCAGTGTGTTTGAGAGATTCAGGTGGCTTAACGGTTAGTGATACGGGAAATGATATCAGCCAGAACTTTAACAGAGTTTGTATTCACTTTGCACTTACACTCTTGTGAAAGGCATAAATTCCTCCTCCCCCACTCCTGGGTAAATTGTTGGCCTGAGTGGACTCTTCAGCCTAGGAAATGGACAACCATGAATCAGAGCCGGGAAAGTATTACCCTCATTCAGTATTGTAGGAGATTGACAGTGGACAGAGATGTTTTATAATGTATGGTTGAGAGGGCTCTGGTGAATCTTTCACATGCCTAACAAGTTAATAATGAATTATAATAAATTGTTCAACCTGTCAGTGGAATAATGAAACTACCATCTCCACTTCCTCATGACACCTTGAATACAAATGAAAAAAACTCAGTGTGTTAGTCAGTTTATCTCTTCTTTTGAAAGATATTCTACATAAATCTACACCCATAAGAACTATTTAGGGAAAATTACTGGTAGCTTGAGAAGTTGGATCTAGTTCAAATGATGCACATGATTTTAGTGCCTCTTTTTAATCACGTTAACCTGACTGGTCTCAGTTTTTAATTATCTTCACATTGAAGTTTCCAAAGCAGATAAGTCCTTATACACCTGTAACCTTAAACCCTGCAGATGTGTTAAAATCTCAAATAACTCATCCAATATGATTTATTGCATAGCATCTTGAATTCATTGGACAAGATTTGTAGACATTGCTTATCACCTGAAGAATTGTTGAACCATTTAGTACTCTAAGTGATCCCCTCCTTATGATGAATGCACGTGAAATTTCAAAAAATACTACAGACATGATCATGAATAGTGTTAACAAGATTGTGTTTTGTAATTCAGATTAAAGTCTTAACTGTCAGCTAAAAGATAAGCTATAGATAATTATAAATAACACTATTTTTGATACCGCAGTATGTTTTATTGCAAAGACAGAAAATGCTATAGCTTTCACCAAGTGTGGAAATTAGAGAAATTGTCTGGAAAGACAAATACCACTGAAATAAAACATGGGCATGATTATCATATAAAGAATCATCATTATAACAATTGAAAAATTGAACTGTTGGAATTTGGGAGAAACGAAATCAATATCAATCAATTCAGTATTCCTAGGATATAAATTAGTGAAACAATTTTCATCATTGAATAACCATAGCCATCAACAATGGAGAGGGTTCTATCTTTTATATATATGCATGTGTTGGCATTCCAGTGCACCTGGCCATATAGTTTCGTTTACAGACTTGAAAATTGGCATCAGTATTCTACTAGACCCCTTCTGAAGATGGTTTTTTTTTTTTTTTTTTTTGACTCTATAAATGTTGACTAATGGCTGTTACTACTGCTATAAGTGTGGTACTGGGTAAGAAAGAAAATTTGGTAGAAAGTTGGGTAGCTAGGGAGAGCTGATACTTAGTGTGACAGATACAGTTCTTTTTACATATATATATATATATATATATATATATATATATATATAATGGCTACTATGGGAATGCATTATACATGTCTCTGATTATAATTCTGTCTTCTCACTTTATGCTGTGATCATTTTGTCTTGTGTATTTGTTGACCTTTTAGGAAAGAAGGAACCTCTTTTACATTTGAGTTTCATTTAATCAATATCTCAATAGATGCATTGAGGTTATGAAATCATACATTATTAGCAGAAGTTTTATATTCAAGATGTTATTTTCTTTCATTGACATATCCTTTGTTCATAAATCAAAAATATTAGCATAATCACTTGCGTCTTGTTTAGTAAAGGTTAATTTTCAATGGCTGAATCTCTCAAAATTCATAAGCTTGTCAACAATACTCTTATCCATATCTTTGTTAAAAAAACATAACATTCGTGAACTTGATTTTGTTTCTGGATTTTTATTTTTATTTAAGTTTTTGTTTAATAAAATAATAGTGCTGTACATTTTGGCATTTGGAATAAATTTTTATTGAAATACCTGAAGCAAATTTAAAAATAGATTTTAAGTTACTGTTTAGTAATTTTTAGATAAGGTTTTATCAAATCACTCACTTGGAGGCCACTTTGTTGGTCATTAAGCTTGATTTCAAGTCACTTCTTACATTCCAAATTAAAAGTATGATTATTTGCATATAGTTAAATAAGGGAAACTACTCTATAATTAGTATTTTTCCCCAGAAGTGAAAATGAGTTTCCCGTCACTTTTGACATCTAAAAAAAAAAAATAGAAAGGTTTCCCCCTCAATTTTAACCCAAAGAAAGGGGAAAAAAGTTATTAGTATACATCAGGTTAAAAAGAGAACTTCTAAAAAAATGTCATCAGTATATGAGCTCTCACATGGATTTGTTTTATTCTGTAAGTCAGAGCATCCTGAAGATGTGAAGCTAAAAAGATGGAAAATAAAAATTCTGCTTATGTCCTGGTAATATACATACACACATACAGAAAAACTATCATTATTATGATTATGAGAATATAGTGAATTGCTTTAAAATGGATTAAATTTTATTTTTTTAATTTTACTCAAATGCCAGAAAGTTGCATTTTTATCGAGTTTGGTAAAATAGTTTAGTTTGGAGAGGCATAAAGAACCAGAACAATAAGATCAAGTTCATCATCATAAGTGAAAAATAAGTGCTGAGATTTCTTCAGTCATCAGAGCTGAATGAGTTAACAAGAGTGAGAATGATCTGGAAATGAATGTATCCGTCACTTTGCATTCGAGAACTGATCTGTTCTTACCTGTGTGACATATATTGATTTATATAGGATGATGTGTCATTCATGTGAAATCAATGAATCGGCAACAATGATGTTTGTGAATACATACACGATACCAGTTGAACCGAGAACAAAGGGAAATGGAATCCAATTTTTATTAATTTGATCCATGTGTGGGTTTGTAGACAGTGGGACAAAGTTCTTTTGAATACTGGGACATCTAATTGTATATCTATTATGTATAATAATCCATGGAGCAGATGACTGAGCTGGCTGTAGAGGTCTGTTACTCTCTCGGAGGAGTAACTCAATAGTAAAGCAGCTTGTACAAGTTGGAGCCCAGATCCAAGTCCTACCCATGGAAAAAAAAAGTCTACTTAAAAAGTTTTAATAGCACAAGTCCAGACTTCCTTTCCCTACCCACTCCTCTGAAGACTGATATCCCCTCTTCCTTCTAGCCTACTCCTCTGTTTTTTTGTTTTTTGCTCAGTGAATTAGTTATCAAGTACTGAATGATATCAACTGCCCTAACTTCTCACTGTCCATGATTTCCTTATACTTAACAATATCAATAGAATGGGATTTCTTATTAAAATTACTGATTAAAGATGCAAGAATATGGCAAGCAAAAAGATCATTGAATTAAAGTCTGTTATCTATTAGTATGTGATTTGCAACTTGATAAGTGTTGAGGCTGCACTCTCACACATCTCTGATTTTTCAAGGGAGATGGCTATTGAATGCTTATGATAGAGTGGTTTTCCTTGTCTATCTATTTGTGAGTGTGTAATAAAGCTAAGTTCATTCTGTTTACATCAGATTGTATTAATTTTCTCTCAAAGGGTGACCCAGAGTAGTTGCTTTTATTCAGAGAAATTCTCAAGTACAAAATTGCCAAACTAGTAATTTAATTTGGCCCCCTCCCCCCTGCTTGAAACATTTTAATGTATTCATATACTTATGATCTGTTTTCATTGCCTAAGATTGGAGGGAATGCATATTACCTTTCAAGTTTGGCAACTCTTCCATATACCATAGCGACGTGAGTTTGCTTTTTCCATCTCTTTGAACGAGATTTTAGAAGGATACAAAAAAAAAATCTTTTCATTTAACAATTTAGATCTATTGAAAAAACGTTTTTCAGAAACTTTGGATTCAGAACCACAAAATGCATACCTTGTATTGATTGCAAAAAAATTGGTCCTCCTTGCATAATGTTTTCAACTCTCAAAACCTTGCGATTGGAAGCAAAATGTTCGTTTGAATACTTATGTCAAGCATTGTGTGTGTGTATATATATATATATATATATATATATATATATATATATATATATATATTCCATAGTGTCACAATATCTAATTCTGAGGAAAACATGAAGTCTACTGAAATGACATTACAAAAATACTATCCCCCAAAAATGCTTACTTGACTTATTAATAAACTGTTAGATTTTGGATTGTTGAAAATGGAGATACAATAATCAGGCATTGAGGTATGAAATAGGTTCATTTTAATGTGTGTAAGTATAGTTTGAATTGCGTGTTCTAATTTTGGATAAGTAGTCAGGAAATATTTTCAAATCTGTCAGTGCCAAAACGCCACTTAATTATTCACATACCAAGACCTGTTGAGTTAACCTATGGTTTAGCTTCCTTTTTTGAATTTTGCATTCTGTTATCTGTCTATAATCCTCTTCTGCTTTATATCTGGAACGATCATTTTTACTGCTGTTTCCTGACATTGTGTTTTGATATCCAATCAGATTGCTGACTTTGTGCTTCCTGACAATTCCTGGTATTTTAATCAGATAAGCCTTCACCTGCAATAGTTGTAAAGCATTTATTTAATGCAATAGCTAATCTTACAGACTATTGATTTGGCTTAAAACAATGATAATGACCTACATTTTCATTGGAAACATCCTTCCTAGATGGTTTGTTCTTTTATTTTGTATTTCTCTTGAAATTTTGATTCAAATGGAAGACAAATACTCTAGTTTTTCTCATAGCTTTGCTTAATATTCTGATAATGAATTTTTTTCTTATCAGTGGATTATTCAGATTGACATAGAACAATCATGCTTGATAATTCATTTCATTTTAATCTATTACTAATAAAATACCTTAGAGCTTTACATTTAAAATTAATGAAAAACCAGCTTGTGACTCAAAAGAAACAGTTACATGACAAACATCTTTTGGCTGCCTGCTATGTTGGGGGTGATCGATTGAAAACTCAGGAAAGGTGGTGGTCAAGGAATGAATTACTTCTTGTTTGCTGAGTGGTGATCATTAAAATAGTCTGAATGAAAGAAAACAAAAACAATAAGCATGAATGCTGCCAGACGCAAAGTAAGGGACCAGTTTAGCATTGTAAATTGAAGCCTTCACTAAAGAAGGGGTGGGGTTGGAAAAAAAAATTAAAAGACCATTTTTTTTCTTTTTTTTGTTTTTGTTTTTCTAGATGTTTGAGTAAATATACCAATTCTAAGCTCTAACACCATTTTTGCGTGATGTAAGCCCAATGCATACAGAGATAGAGAGCCAGCTAGCCAGACTCGCTTGAAAACTAAAGAAACCTATGTTGACAGTTTCTAATCGATGGTATTATTAACAGATACCATGTATGTAAAAGTTTTGTTTATGAAATCTGACACTTGGGCTAGAGATCATGGAGCATTGATTAATATCTGGTAATTCCACTGACCATAATATAAAAAACAAAAACAATTGAAGGTAAAAAAAGATTGGGTCTAGACATGTGAGTTACAATAATAGCTTGTTTTATTGATATTAACAACTTGATGTTTGTATGCTTTGTATATGGAATGATTCTTATTTCTCCTCTGTAGCAACAACCAATATTCAATGTGAAAAATTCTGGATTGAAATGGATGCTTGTAAGTTCAAACCTGAACTTTTTCAGTATAGTTGATTAACTCTAAAATTCATATTAGGGAATTTAAAGTGATTAAAGTTAGTTCCCTTGAACTTTTTCATAATTCTAAATCTTTTTTCTAAATTTAAATTCACGAAAGAGTTCCATTTAAAAAAAAAAAAAAATTTTTTTTAAATTCTATTCATTGAAGAGGTCCACAGTGTTTTCAAACAATTCATGAATGAAAGATTTGAAGAACTTCTGCCTCTTTGCAAGATGATTTTTTTTTCCATTTAAAAAATTTATAGGGATTGCATTATTTTTTCAATTATATGGTGATATACAGAAAGAGATAAATCTGAAATAACTTTTCTTATAGATCCTCATTATTTAAAAAAAATTATCTTCACTCTTACATTCCTAAAAGGCATTGTTTTTATTTCATTAAGTCATCAAGTGTAATAGAAAAAGGCAGTTTTTCAATACATATTGGTAAATGTAAAATAAAGTTTTGGTTATGATTGATATAACATGCACCCCCCCCCATGTCAAATTAGCTCTCATTCGTATTCATATATAATGGCTTAACCAATGGATAAACACTTTTGAAGTATTAAAATCAATGACTTATGAAGCATTTAGACCAAACATGCATAAACCTGATCTCATTCTTCCTGTAATTATTCTCTTAAATGTATAGATTAAGAACACTCGAATCCAGTGTTGTTTCCAGCTAAATGGAAGTAAATACTCACTTATCCAACACTCCCAGGTGATGGAAAGAGTGATGTTGCATTAATCCTTACATCCAGCAAACCTCCCATCTTCCCTGCAATCTTTTCCTCCTTATAAGAACTTGATTCAGTTTACCAGAAATCAATAAGGATTCTTACAGAATAAGCGCAGTAGGGGAGTGTTGTTTCCATGTCATGTTCTGTTGCAAATACCTATAGTAACCTTTTGATATCTTCAAGGCAATTCTGTACAAGGACCAACAAAAACAAACTATGGAGTTGAAACAATTCAGTGAAATACGAAAATTAAAATGATTCTTTTTAATTTAGTGGGTACTACTGTTTATCAGCTCAATTTCCTTATTTGTTAACTGGTTTATTGCTAAATAAATTCTTTGATATTTTGAATGTTTAGAAACATCATGTCCAACTCTGATTATCCCCCCCCCCCGTATGATCCTGCTTTAGGGCCGCAGCAAAATAAAATGAGCTGAAATGTATGCTACTTGAAAAGAGAACAGCATGCATCTAGAGTTGTCAAGTATGGTTAATATAAGTTGCTGAAATATATATATATATATATATATATATATATGAGAGAGGGAGGGATGTGCACTGGAGAGCTTTTGCTTGGTACTGTTGTGTGCTAAATTGTCTTGTGTAGAACTCAGACAATGACTACATCAACTGCAAATACTCTTATAAAAGACGTGTTTTTACTCATTTATATATACTCAGTAGAAAATCTATTCATAGCCTTCCATGGGATCAAATTTGTCAGCTAGAATGGATTGTTATTGGAAAAGAAAAATGTTGAAAAGTGAATCAGATGGATCTTAATTCAATTTTATTTGAAATAAATGACTACTTATTCCATGTTCATTAGAGATAAACTTGCTTAAGTTTGATAATCTGTGTTTCATCTTTCAACAGATTATGTAATGCAGCAATGCATTAGATTTATATGCTTGTGGAATATGGCAATAGTTTTATTTCATTGGCTCTACTTTCAATATAGAAAAAAGATTTATAATTCATTCAAAATGTTTTTATGGTAGTAAATCCTCATGAAAAAAAATTCACAGAAATACAGGTTTCCACTATCCAAAAGTAGTGTTCCTGTAAGAGCCTTTCCTAAGCAAAAATGGAAAGTTTCCAAAGGGGTAGAAATATGTAAAAGTTCACGCCACATGATTTTAAGATAAAATGATGCATTGTGGTTCATTAAAATTTGTGCCTTGTCTGCTGAAAAATGAACAAAATTTTGGGCAAAGCACAAGATAACTCATCTCCCAACCGCCATACTCTCTGGATTTGGCCATGCTGACTTATTTTGAGTTTGAAAGCAAAATGCTCCCTGAAAATTTGCTGATTTCATATGATAGAAGAAAATGTCCAACAAGACAGGCATACTATCCCTCAAAACAACTTCCAGGACGCATTCAAGAACTGGAGAAAATGCTGAGAACAGTTTATCGACAGTGGAGGGGACTTTTTTGAAGGAGACAAGTCGTAGGTAGAATACAAGGTTTTCCTCTACCATTACAAGCAACAATGAAATATCAATCAGTGCATCAAACCTAGGTAGATATCTTTAGTGTATTGAACAACCATTGCCATCAAAAGTGGCAAAGGGTTCTATCCATTTTTATATTTGCATGTGTTTGTTTCTGCGCACGGGAGATTGGGGGGGGATGACCTTCTTTTTTTTTTTTTTTTTCCAAGGCCTTATCTTGACAGGTATTGTGCATTAATGATTATCCAGAAACTATTGGGTTTTCTGTTTGTTTTTTTGACTCCATTTTAGATGCTTAGTGGTGGAAAACACCAGTGATGTCATAAATAGAATTTATTCTGACCATATTCATTCTTTGATAGAATTTTCTTTTAATGACTTTTGACACTATGGTTGTTCACTTATTGACTATGATGGCAAGTTTTTTTTCTTCTAAGTTTTTTTTTTTTTGCTATTCCCAACCCAGAGATCTTGAGTGATCATTTCCTAGGCCTTTATTTCTATTTACATATGTTTTTAACTTACTCTTTCCTGTAAAAGAAAGTGATTTGTGAGTGGGTGGTAACAAGTTTATTTGGGGATGCAGCCGTTTTAGTTTGTGTGGTGCACTGAATTTTCCAATTTTAGCACATATAACACCAAAGGAGTCTAGTGACTATTATTCACTGGGGAAGAGAGCAAAACAAAATGTCTGATTGGTGATCAATTGCTGCAAGGTCAGATTGAATGCCGCTGTTTTGGTGGACAGATGGAAAATTGATTAGCAAAAGTAGAGTCAAAAAGGAGCAATAGTCTGGTGAATTTGATAGACTATATAATTCAGGGCTGAGTAATGATCATTACTTTTATCAAATATAATTTTGATTGTTCACTAAATTATTTTGCCGGCTATCCTGCCCTTGTTGCATCTGGAAATTGATATACCTCTACCTCACTCTTATTGTTCAGTTACCATAAATGTGGGAAGGAGAATGCGTTGCTCAGACATTACATGGGGCAGTAAAACAATCTTGAATTCAATGTTTTTTTAAAAATTTATTTTCTTTTCTTTTAGTACCCTCATCACTGTCATATTTTCCAAAATATTATTTCATCTAGTATTTTTTTCATCTTGATTTCTCTTTATAGCATCTACTTGGACTATCGGAGTAATATCTGAATAGTTGCAATGAATGAAATAATGATAAAAAATTGATAAGAGTTGACGAAGATTCACTTGATCAAACAAAGTTAAAACAAAATAAAGTACTCTTGATCATTTCATCTGTTTCATCAGTCTTATTACTGGAGAAGTTTTGTTCGATGTAGAGTTGGTTGTTAGCTTATAAATACCTTCTAGATTCTAAATAAAACAAATTTCATCGGAAGGCTGAGGAATGAACTGGCTAGAAAGATTAGGAAAAGAAACAACACTAAAGATTAGGGTTTTCAAAAAAAAAAAATTTGAGAACTCTTCAATTAAATCCCATCTTCCTTGAGCAAATTTTTTACTCTCTTATAGAATCTTATTTTATAAAAATATATATTCTTCTTATGAATCAACATGAATTTCCTACTACTTAATGGCCACAAATTTGTATTCAAAAACAGACAGTGCAATAAAGCCAGTAAATTGCTGATTGCAAAGTGAAGAGATTCTAAACCAGATTGATATAGTGTGAAAGACTAGTGACGATAGAAATAATAAAGAGAAATACCACTTGACAGTTGAATAATGACTGAAGAGCTTTTAAGGATTTGTGGAAACTTAATAATTTTGTTTTGGTTGTTTTACTACAAATTCATTAATTCAATGGGTTTCATTTGATTTGCCTGTGGCAAAACTGTCATCAATTGTCTTGTTCAAGTGAAACAAACTTATTTTTCCCTATTTTTAAAGGTTTCTGTATTATTGCGTAAAACTAAGTGGAAGAGGTGATTTTTATTTTATTTTTCAAGTATGATGTATCATATTTAAAAGTGTGGACAATTTTGATAGTCTGCTTGCTGTTTTAAAAAAACAAATAAACAGTTTTTAATAATGATCAAAAATTCACTTTACATCTCGAGATGAGAGAGGATTTTTTTAGCTATTTAGTTATCTTTCTATGTTACATTTTTAAGACTGACATAAAAAAAAAAACAACTTTTCCTTTGGGAAAGATAAAAAAGCCTTTCATATTTTCTGACATAAAAAGGATTATTAATGATATTAAAATTTCTTCAAAGTGCTCTCATTATGCTCTTATTCTTTGTACATCCTTGTAGGTATGAACTGAAACTATGAAATTATGTTACAGAACCAACATTTTAAGATACATCCTGCCAGATTAGGAAAAAAATGGAAATAAATTTTAAAACAAGTCAAAGTATAATAGCAATTTTGAACATTCAAGCCAAAGTTACTTGTATTTTGTTATATATAGATAAAATGCCCATTGCTTTGGTAACGGTATACCTAAAGCTGTCAGTATGTTCACACAATAATGTGAAAGATTCTAACAAAGTATCGTTAGAATTTTTTCTGGGTGTATCCCTGGTGTGTCTTTTCATAAAAGAACAGTTTTTCTATACCAAGGTGAAACAAATGAAATGTCTAAGAAATAGAACAATTCTGAAATTGGTTTTTAAGGAAGGAGACATCAAAAAGGGAGGGGGTATTGTTGGTGGGGAGGCCCCCAAAAGTGTGTGAAAGGGCCTAAAACAACCACCTTTTTCTTCTTACAGCACGTATGTAGTGGAATGGATTTGTGCTTTTTAGTTTTATCAGCAATCAAATCATAAAGAGAATGAATATGATTTTGATTTCAAAATATCATAGTAATTTTGTTGTCATATTACATCACATCATGAAAGGACATTCTCAAAATATGCTTCCATTTAGTATAAAATTACATTGGTTGAGGGAGAAAAAAAAAAACTTGCTAAAAGCTGCACCCATGTTGAGGGATTTCTATTGTGTGACTGACAAACACTTAGACTCTTCTTGATTTGTAGGTATGAAGGAATAGTGAAGGAGATATAGATTTGGGTAGACCTTGATCTGACCTTGAAATAGCTGTTTCAGTATCATTGTTCAAATATTTGAATGCAGGATTTATTTTCTGGCTGATCTGCAAGTGACTTTAAATGAATATGTTAGCTCTTTAGCCAGCAGATCATTGAAAATCTTTTTTCTTTACTAATGATAAACAAACTATTCTACCAAACGAGGCAGGAATACTGACTACATCATATGCATATTTACTATAAAACGAACACAGTCAAGTGGCTATAAACCTTACAGTTTATGATTGGATGGCTGGAAACCCATTATGGTGCATTGCTCATTTACACGAGTCTTGTTACACTCTACTTAGAGAAGAAGTGTGTCAGATACTAGTCAAGCTTTGCTCAATCAATTTCATGGTCACATTTATGAAAAAATAATGGATAGGAAACTTGGATACTCATAGTCAGTTTTGCTGTGCTCATTTTCATTTTAGTCTGTGAGATATGTTTGCAAATTAGCTTTTTTGTGTAAATATTTTACTTCATTTCATTATCACAAGTTGATATTTGGGCTCTACCAAATTTGGTAGTACAAGGTCATATTTATATGGTTTTTGATGAAGTACAAACTTATTTTCAATGTTTGGTGGGATTACCACATTGACCACTTTAGGCTGGTTTTCTTTTCAATATTTTTTCATTTGTTCATTAAACAAGAAAATATTACATTTTTTTTTTTTTTTTTTAAATAAATCAGTCCTCTCTAAGAAGTCTTTAATACTTTTCATAACATTCTATGATTTTCAAAACACCAGAAATTTTGGATTGTCCTATTGGACAAAATCTCGATTTGCATTCACTTTCCATCAATGCTGTTGTGAAAAGAATGAATCCCCCCCCCCTGCCAGCTATAGGTCAATAGCAGGGCAGTTGAAGCCCCTTTTAGCCATGTAAGGAAGTCTAACTTGGGCATTGGGCTAGCAACTTCATCACTACTTACTACCAAAAGAGCCATGAAGCCCTATGCTCCATAAGGGATTTACAGGAATTCTTAAGATAATAGTTGGAAATTAAAGCCTAGTGAAAGTATTTTATTTGCGTATACATAATTCTTTTTTTTTTCTTTTTTTTTCTATTTCAAACTCCCCAGATATCAATCCTGTTAAGGACTATTGGGGTGTATTGGACCAGCAAGTTTGCTCTGCAGAATCTCCATGCCTGATCAGTTAAAAGTTGTTTTGCATTCACATGGAGAACCAACAGCCAATCTGGCTGGTTGTCATAATGCTTTGGCTCATCAGTTCAAGTTGATGAGAAATCTTGGAATCAGGCTCATAATTTCAAGGGAAGGAAATAAAATGAAATGAGCCCTAATCTTTATTTCAGTATGTAGGTTTTATTGTTGTCATGCAGAACTACATGTTTATACATAACTTGCAAATCTCCTGGGAAAAGGCATTTTGGTGTTTCAAGTGTTGGCTCTTTCCAAGGTTAATGATTTTCCGAAACTCGAAAAAAAAAAATCAGTCAAACACTGCTGACAGACATTTTGCTGTATCAGACTTCATATACGTGTCTGAGCTAAATGTATCCATACTTTTATGGTTCAATTTTGACAAGAAATAAACATTAGAACAAGGAAACTGTGATTTGGTTGCCTTTGGTCAAACAGACATTTCCTATTAACTGAAAGATTCTGAAAGTAAGTATTATTAGAGTTGTTTTGGACTGGATGAAGTGTTATTAATAGGTGAGAAATTTCTGAAGATTAGTCATAATGCAGGGTTTCTTTATTCACCAATGCTTTAAGCAAAGGAACAAGCTGTTCTATTTTCCTGCTGAGGAACATACTGGGGCTGTAGGCTGCTTTGTATGAGAATGTAAATCTTGACAAATTGAGATTGTTGACTTATATGAGGATGTTAGTTATAGCAAATTGCTACAAAAACACCGCGGAACAGGAAAACATTAACTAAGCGATAAAATGACCTACATACATTACGTGATGGACGGTGAAAAACAATTGGCAGGTCATTGGAACTACAGATTTTTTCAAATGCCACAAATTTTTGGATACCAATTTTCCTACAATTCCTATGGCTAACATCTGGTAGTGGGCAAACTACCATCATCAGGATATTGTGCGTGAATGTTGTGAATATCTTATTCTTTCCAATTTGTAAGAATACAAAAAATAAATATTAACAAATATTTTCCATTTTGAGCCAGTTGCTGAACAGTACATTAGACACAAAAAGTTTACATTCATTAACTAAGTTCTAAAGTAAGAGAATGTGAAGAAATCACTTGAACTACACAGAAACACTGGTAGAGACTTCTACCAAATGCATTCTGGCCTTTAATATCTATAGTTTCTAGTCTTGAAAGAAATCTCATAGAAATTCAAATATATCGGTGAATTTTTTTCATGGGTAATAACTAGTCATAAATGACATATGTATGATATAGAAAGTATCTAAATAATACTTATATTCTTAGTTTTTGTTTTGTTTGTTTTTTGTTTTTGAAACTTCGACATTAATCAAATATAGCAGAAGTCTGCCTTTTATTTCTACAACGTCTAAAATTGAATAATCAAATGATTTAGAGGGCTTTATTTTTCACACATTTGTTACTTACTGAAGGAAACTGAACTCTTCTATAAAAGATATTGTATTTATACCATTTGACATTAAAAGTTTAAATCTTTTGAGGTATAAAAGTATCCATTTATATTTGTATCTTCACTTTAAATAATTTCAGTATAGATGGTAATTAAAAGATTTTTCAGCTGCTGAATTTTTAGATGTGCGCATCTATTGCTGTGATAGCTGTCACTGTCTGACTGACAAATTGATATAGCAAATGCCTCACACCATCTTCACGATGCTCTCCAACTCCTATGAAAGAGAAATACATGTAACACATGTAACTGATGTCGCTTAAATAACATTTTATTATTACATCATCAGAACATTATTTTGCTACGTGTCAGTTGCATGAATTAAATTCTACTTTACGATTTTTCAGCTGCTGAATTTTTAGATGTGCGCATCTATTGCTGTGATAGCTGTCACTGTCTGACTGACAAATTGATATAGCAAATGCCTCACACCATCTTCACGATGCTCTCCAACTCCTATGAAAGAGAAATACATGTAACTGATGTCGCTTAAATAACATTTTATTATTACATCATCAGAACATTATTTTGTTACGTGTCAGTTGCATGAATTAAATTCTACTTTACCGTGATAGTAGCTTGACAGAAGACGGCAGTTTTAGATTTGCATGCATCTTTAGTACTGATTGCCATCACTGACTGACTGATATATCAGAACCCAAATTTGAAAATGGGGCCTTTGAAGGCTGTTAAATAAAGGTGCTTTTAAAAAGGTAGATTTTAAAAGGAATGGCGTTCTAAAGGGAGGGCCCTTTAAAGGCACTGAAGATTGAACTAGCACATCAATGGTCTGACTTTCAGGCTTGTTTTCTTCATTTTCATTCTGTAAAGATTTCATTACTCAACAGTTGAATGAAATATTCTATCTGAAAATTATGCAATGCATATTTTTTTTTATGCTATGAAAATGGTGTTTGCACATTTCAGTTGACATTTTATCCCACACTAAAATATCTTGCTGAAAATTCAATGATTTTCTGTTTCTTTTCAGGTGAGTGAAAATCAAACTAACTTTTTGTTGGAACATGTCAAGGTTAGTGTATATATATATATATATTCAAAACAATTACTGGATTTTGTACGTATTAAAATAGCTTTTACGATTTAATTAACATTTTTGCTTCATTTACTTTTAACAACAATTAAATGCGAACTAAATAGTAGGCAAATTTGATATAGAAGTTTTGAAATCTGTCTACTTCTATCGTTTCCCAAGTATTGGTTTTTACTGATTGTAACCGCTACTAATGATGGCTGCTGATTTATTTCAATTCCAATTATTACCTGTTTTATCTTTTGAAAAGCTCAGAATTATGAATTTTCAAAAATTTGTTTCATACCTTTTGAAGCAGAGACTGGTATTATAAATTTTTTTTGAGTATTCTATATTCTTTGGAGGTGTGGAGTGGTATAACAGTTACCGCCATAGAAAATAGAATTGGTGAAACAAGTCCTAGTTTTGTCTGAAGCTGCATGCGTTCACTTTAGAAGGGTAATAGGTGCCCTTTAGTCCTTTGAGGTAGTCCATCTAGAAGATATTCAGAGGAAAAAACCTGCAGTTTATGCACAGGGTTACCAACTCCAACTGATAGAACCTACTGGAACAAGGTGGCCCTATGCTTCACAAGGAATCTACAGAATAGGAAAAATTCCGTATTTTCTCTGCTCTTAAAGTGCTTCTCAACCTTTGCCCCCCCAAGTTCAATATTCTTACAGGAAAAATTTAATGTAGTTTTCATTGAAATTGTAAACTAACTTTTACTTATGTTGTTATACACATCCAATAAGTAACTAACATAAATACTTGTAAAAGTGTGCATTGTTTTTTTTTGTTTTGAATATAAAACATATTTGATCTTTTTGTTCTTTAGATAATGAGCCGAGAAGCATTAAGATCATCATTAGTCTTTGGTCAGTGTTTTTTATTGTCTGGGTTGAGTTATTAACCCTCTTATCATTACAGATTGCAACCTAGACCTTAGGATCCCCAGCACACTGTTCAATCTAGCAATGATCTGTTTCTGTTACTAAACATAACATTGCAACTTGGAACTTTTGTGTAATTGCAGGAATTTTTTTGTATTTTTTCAATAGAATTTTTCCCCAAGGAACTATAATACCACATGACTTTTTAAAAAAAATGTGAGGCTCTTTATTGGGAAAAGTAAATATTACTCAGGCAAAACTTATCTGCATACATGGAAAGCTAAATCTTTGTCAGATACTCAATACTTGAAGTGGGATATATTTTTTATTTCTAGAATCTCAATAAGCGATCTGCATATTTTATGACTGCAAGGTGGAAATATTTTCTTCTTTCTTTAGTAAGCAATAAATCTGGTTGTGAGTAAGTGACAGGTCATATTGTTTTCACAAGTTTTGCTTCAATAAAAATAAAATTCATGAAATGAGATCACATCAAATTTTGTGTAAAGAGAAGTATTTATTGCTATCAGGCATTGAAAAGGGATTTGTGTATAACACGAAAAGCTATTCTGCTATCAAAAGTAGACTATAGTATAATTTTCATTATAAATTCTATTAAATAAGAATCAATATGCTTATGTTCTGAAATGATTACAGTGATTTTGAATAGCTGTGGCCATGATCTTGTATAATGGTATCAGCTCTACAGGACATACTTTAGTGAGTCATCTAATGGCTGATGTGGTGTGTCTTTTTAGTTTTCAATCATAATTTCCTGAGTTTATTTTACTTGTAAAGAAAATGAGCAGTATTCTACAATTCCCAGAGAGAGGGCACTACATCTTCCATATGTGCCAATAGAAACACCTCAGCCAGGAATTCAAGTGAGGTGACATAGTCTGGGTTATGAGTTATCTCCCTTCTAACCAGATTTTTTTTGTCCTTGAAAAAACTCTTGTTTTTTAAATTTTTATTTTCTTTATATAATAAGACTCCCATCTGTTATTATTAATCTTGGGGAAGGCTAATTACTGGACGGAAACAATTGGAGATGGATAAACCCAGACAGAGGTAGATAATGCACTGAAGAATCTTATTTAGGGTTTCTGATTAAGTACACATTTTTTAGAGATTCTTCCATTTTTGGTAACTTTACATAGGCTTTCTTTAGTTTTTATCAACTTTATGTTGGGTTTTACTAAGCTGTAAAGTATGTGTCCTCGTGTTGGTGCACTCAAAAAAGGAAAAGAAATCTTTAGTTTTAGCAAGAATCAGTTGTGGGATCAATCAACCAATCACAGACTCCCTTATGGTGAATTTCAATTCACCTGACAAATTCGTGTACAGCTTAGAAGTAGATCTCCCTTCTCATTGGTTCAATCTTCAAATACAGAAACACTGGTGCTGAGCGTCAGCGTGAGGGAGATTTGGATTGTAACAGCAATTCAAGAGAGACACCGGTAGCTCACAGACAGTAGTGGAAGAGGAACTAGCTATTAGTGTCCAACTGATTTAAATACTTTGTTTATAAAAGAAAAACGTTTTCTACTTTTGTCAAAGTAGAACCCTTCATCACCCTCTTGAGATCGTTGTCTTGCTTTTTCGTCTGTTGTCTTTGTCATTGTTTTTCGGAAGCTGCTGTTGTGACTTCAACAAAGCTGTTCAAATCAATGTAGCTTTTCCTCAGATGAGCACATGTGCCAATGCAAATACTTTGCTTGCAGTCATACAACACCAAGTGTTGATGCATTCGTACAGATTGGAGTTTTATTTGTAGTTTATGATTGAATTTACACCTTTTTGTGTACTTTTCTATTTTAACTTTATATTGGCTTTTGGTGATACTATTTCATTACATTTGGTAAGCTTTTTGGTCAATTTTTTCCTTATACTGCGATTTATTTGCCAAGTCTAGAGAATTTACAGGACGCAGCTGCATAGACATAATATGATAATAGGAGTCTTTTTGGGTATTTTCTGGTTAAAATTAAACCTTTTGAAAGATATATTTTTCTATTTTAGTAACTTTATATAGGTTTTAATGAGTTTTATCAACATTATGCTGTGATTTGTCAAATTTTCAGGATTTTCCAAGAGATGTATCAATTATTTTATACACACACTTTTATAAAATCTTTGCCCTTTTTGGAAAACCTGATTGAGTTTTTAAAAAAAATTATATCCAAGCTTTTGCTTGTTTTTGCCAGGAAGGAAAAAGCCCCCAATTTTTTCAAGTCAGTGTTATTGTTTACATTGTTATTGGCAAAAAGTTACTGAATGGAAAGATTTATTGCATGGAAATGGATAATAATGAAAAGGAATCTTTTTTGAGGTTTCTGATTGAGACTAGACGTTTTTAAAGAAATACTCATCTATTTTAGGAACTTTGCGCTGGCTTTCATGTGTTTTATCAGCTTTGCAGAGATTTGTAGATTCAAGGAGATTTACCTAAGAGAAATGAAAAATAACTGATAGGAGTCATATTTTAGGATTAAAGTCACACATTTTTAAAGTTATACTTTTCTATATCAGCAACTTCATATAGTTTTGTCAGCCTTAAGCAGAGATTTGCAGAATAGAGATGAATAATAACTGAAGGCACCGGCAGCGCCAAGCCAGGGTAAGCCCTGGAAATACCTAGGCTCCCAGCAGCCTTGCTTAAGCTCACAAGATTTAATCTTGACTGATATTATTACTTATTTAAAAACTTTGCCCATCCTCTTGGTTTTCAGGCTGAAACTTGCCTGGGCTTTCATGAGTTTGGTTGGCCTTATGCTGAGATTTGCAGAGTCATGGAGGTTTATTGAATGGAGATAAATAATAAGTGAACGGAGTCTTATTTTAGGTTTCTGATTAAAATTACAACCTTGCATTGGCTTTGTGACTTTTATTGCAGAAAGGAAAGCATCTTTAGAATTCGGTATACCAAATATAACCTTTTCCACATCAATTTTTAGGAAAAGTAAGTGAACCCGACAGACTGCCAGTATTGACTTGTGAAGAAGGAAATATGAATGCTGCTTCTATGTAGCTAGGTTTTCCTTCTTGATGGTATAGATTTGAGAAATCTGGTGAAAAGTTTTGTAGATTGGAAAAAGTGTTGTTGGAAAAAGATTTGATGATAATAAACCAAGTGAATTTCTACAAAAAAAGCATCATCCTGAATTAACTCAGCAATTTGCTGGTAGCATAAATGTAGCTATGCAATGGTTACAGAAGACACCATCAATGAATATTTTGATCACTTGAAAACTGAATTAGATATCACCTGAATGCATTACCATAACTTCAATGAAACTAGCTTTGCTGATGGCCCAGAACATGAAAAAATGTTTACTGAAAAGAAGAAAATATCCGTTATTATGAATGATAGTACATGGGTAAGTATCATGTTTTGCTGCTCAGCACTTGGGAACTTTTACCAGTTTGTTATAAAGCACAACACATTTTATTATTGTACCAAATCACAGAGGTTTGATAGTGACAATTGAAAATTGATTTAAAAATGTATTCATTGAAGTTGTCAAAAAGAAAAATGCTGAAATTATTCTAATAAATGAACTTTTCTCTCATTTTCACCTGAGGTGCAAAGATTGTGCACAAATTATCATGTCAAGTTTCTGTCTTCCTCCTAACTCTTCAGATAAAAACGCTACATCTTTATGTTGCATTTTCCCAATCATTGACAGTCAGTAGGCAAAATTCTTTTGATGTGGCAAATAAATCATAGTATAAAGCTGATAAAACTTATCAAAAATGTTCCTAAAGAAATAGTGTCCCCAAAAGCCTAAGTAAAGTGACTAGAATAAAAAAATTTAAAAAAATCTTGGAAAAGATGTAATTTTAATCAAAAACTACAAATAAGATTCCTATTTATATGTATCAACACTCTGCAAATCGGAAAGACATGAGACTGTCAAACTACAGTACCAAATCAAGTACCAGTGTTACACAAGTGGCTTGAACCTATTTTCACCTGAATTTAGTACTTTTATTATACAAAAATCATGTTGCGCATAGACGAAGAAAACAGAATTCCTTTTTATTTTACTTGACCCCACCTCCCTCAACTTTCTGTGCTAAAATGTTTAGCTGATGGTGATGAGGTTTTTTGAACAAGCTTTTTTCACAGCTTTGATTTATCTCTGGCAGGTATATGTATCTCTCATGTTTGTCTACGCTATATCTCCAAAAGTCATCACTGACATTTTGTGGAAGGGTGGCTATAGGATGAGGAATAATGAAGGATAATGGCTTCGGGACTTTTTCAACAATGCAACCATGCTTTATCTTATCAATAGATCTACTTAAAATGTTTCTATAGATCTTTTGGCATCTGAAATGGGTTACTCTTCAACTTATAATTGAAGTATAACTTGGACTTATATCCTTGCCAAAAGTATCTTTATCAAAAAAATGCTATTCGAAAATAAGATATTTGAAAAAAAAAATCAAACATTCGATTAAAGAGTCGCATTAGCCCTCATATTGTAATTATAATTAATAAAATTTGGGGGCTAGTGGAATTTTTAGAGGTTTCCTCCTCTGTCAATAAGAGGCCTTGTCTGTTGTTCAGTCAGTAGGTCTATCCACATATTGTTTCTCAGCTGTTCTAAATACAAAGGTGTCCCTTGATAAGATGCATAGAAAAATCTTTCACTCAAGGTCACGTGATCTATCAATGCTGTTTAAACTTTGTTTTGAAATCTATTTTCTCAGCTCTTTTTAATCAAATTTACTTGGAATTTAAGAGATGTTCCTTGATGAGATGCTTCTTACCTAAAATCATCTTCTACTCAGAGTGGATGCCATGTTGGATTTCAGTTACTGTTTTTCTGTTGAGATCTTTTTTGTATCTTAAAATAGTTTAAAATAAAGAAAGTCAAAACTTACACTATTGCATCTCCTGCATTGTAGCTATACGTCAACTGATTTTCATTCAGTTTTTAGTTTGTGTATAAGATTTTACAAGCAAGCGGTAGTTACTGCTTGCATTTAGATTAGTTGAGAAATTAACATGTTCTTTATTTGTGGTCTATTCAGAATAAAACCTACTTTCTCCACACTGGCCACGAGATGCTAAAAGAATAATAGAATCAACCTTTTTATTTCATGAACTGATTTTCATTGAGTTTTTGGTTACCATGGCGTTGACAGAAGTGTGAACTTTTTGAGTTCTCTTGCTAGTTCTTTATTGTAAGGTATTCAATCACATTTAATCTGATGTGACTCATTGAAGGTGAAAATAGTGAGAAGCAGGTAATGAAGAAGAAACTGATTTTGCAGGAACTTATCTATACTGATTTGAAATTCATAAATAGGTGAAAGCTTATGAATTTGTTATGACTGTAAAGTCAAATGTTTAAGCAATCTCTTATAACTTTGAAGTATACTTAACCATAGTTAACTTGAGGCCATTAAAACGTCTGTCAACATTGTTGTTAATCTACCAGGATAATCTCTGAAACAAAATTTGGAATCAACCTTAGAAAACTCACTTAGAAGTTGTTTTGCTCATAAAATCATATCAGTAAAAATGAGATTTTAAAAATAGAATTTTGGTGTCCAAAACTCAATCCAAGGTAGTGTACTATATTGGAATGGAATTTTCTTGAAGGTTCAGCTTGCTCTACCAAAAGCTTGATTCTTTGTTTTAATTTCTTTTTCTTTTGAAGATTTCATTGAGATTTGTTGTCCAAAGTAGATGTAATGATATACTGAAGCTTGCATAAACTCAAATCAACCGGACCCAGATTTACTCATTTTGCTTTCATGTTATTAATAACTGTTCACTTCATATAATATTAGATGTAATGCATCTTGAAGAAATGGAAATGAGAATTACTGTGAATTAGTGGAAGTATAGTGAAACCTGAAAAATGAGAGAAAAAAGTTGTTTTTTTTTTTGTTTTTTTCTTCTGACATTCCTCAGAGGATGATCCATCATGAAGATGTTTAAATGTTCTGTGTGGAAATTTAGTAAAAGGCATAGGTAAACCACTATTGAATCTTCTTTAAAACGTGTGGAAATAATCTGTGATTTCATTAAATATTGTCAATGTGTAGACCTCTTGGTCATTTTCTCAATTTTTTGTTAAGCTCTTAAAATGTATTTATTTCTTAGCTTTAAGAAATTATCGAATTATTTGGAAATTATAGTCTTAACTCATCTAGCATGAAATATCTAGAGCCTTCAAATCTTTTTTGCTGGTTGGTAAAATGCATAGAGGTTTATAGAATTGTACATAACCTTATTCATTTACTTGAAGAGGTAAGGTTGAAGACAGAACTAGTAGAAACTAAACTGCCTTTGGATTGACCAAAACATTTTCCATTTTTAAAAGCCTACCTTACACCCCCCACCCCCCCACCCCAAAAAAAGGTTTGTTGAAGCGAAAAGAGGAAGACTGAAAAAACAACGTTACAAAAATAGAGAGAACATAAAAACGTACTGGAGCTCCTACCCTCCCGTAACAATAATAAAAATGATTGCACCAATTTATCATTTATATTAACAAAATTATTAGGGAAATATTTATATTGTTTATCAATATTACAAAAAATATATTTCTCTCTCCCCCTATTGCTTCATTTTTTTCCTCTCCTGTGTTCTAAGGGTAATGATTGGGAAGTGGAGCAATTGTTTTTGTTCATTGACTGCTGAAATTTCTATATCTTATTCATTTCCTTCTTTAAGATGGTGTAACCTGTGCATAACATTTCTTTGTGGTCTTTCTATTTAGCATTTAGTTATAATTTTGAGAGTCAATTTTGACATATTGAAAATAGGGGGCAATGCCCAAACCACATTATATTGGGTCTACAGTGTACAATCTTCTGTCACTACAACAACATTGTTGGTATTGCTATTGCTATCACTTTATCTGCTCCACCAACTAATCTTATTGTCACCACTTTAATAAGTTTCTTTTAACTAATGACGATATTTTTGCTACAGAGGGAGCCACTTATTGAGATAAGGTCTTGGGACAAGGTCTTTTAGATGGCAATAACCAGTTAACATTAAGCAAAGCGTATATGGAAGAATCTGCTTATTGTGATTATTTTGAATAAAGAGTTTTGGACCATCTGATTTTGATAACGATTACATGATATCTGCTAACATTACTTTTCTGCACATAATTAGTAAGAAGTTTCTAACTTCTAATGAAGAAGTCTTTAGAAGAAAAAAAATTAATTTTCTGAGCATCAACTTTTATTCTAGCAGAAAAATGTTTAACAGCAAATTTAAAATCATATATATATTTATTTCATTATACTTTTATTGATGGGTCATCAACTTAGGCTCTCTTGTATTAATCCTTATGACTAATACTGCCACATCATTATTAACAATGGTATTCTATCCATCACCACAACAACTACCAATATAATTACCATCAGCCAACACAGCTGTTGTTTCTGAATATTAATGAAATAAGCAGAAAAGAGACTCATTTTGAAGGAGAGTCAGTTTAAACATTCTCACATGGATTGATTAATATATAAAGAGTATACCTCTGGGAACCTGTAAAATGAGTGTGTACTCAGGAAATGTCAATTTCTCTAATTTATGTCTTAATAAATTTGCTTATCATGAATGTTTGAATAATGCTATCAAACTTCTGAAACGAGTTGCAAATTTCTAGGCCATACTTAGCAGACTAAAATGTTTTTGCTTTATTCTGGCTCACCAAGTAGCTATAATGAGAGTTTGCAAATTTAAAGAGTCTGGCAGCAGGAAATGTTTCTTTCTATAAAAAGTTTTTGGAAAAAAGTTTATGGTTAAGACAAATGAAATGCAAATCAATGCAATTTCTAGGCTGCAGGAAACTTCTTTAAATTTCATTTGTTTACTTCATCTAGAATTTATATTTTCTGGAATGTTAGTCTTATGCCAAACCTTTTAACTTTTCTTGGGATAAGTTACCAGACTGTTTAGAAAAAAAACAAAAAAACTAGTTATATGTCTTGATGTATATGATAGACAGACAGGAAACTTTTTAAAAAATCTTCAATTTAAAATCTAGAATTGAAGTTTTGCAATATTTTTTGTTTGCTGAAAAATTCCAGGTTTAGGTTTTATACTTGCACTATTTTGTCTGGAAATTCTCTCTGGGAGGTCCAGGAGATATTGGTGCCATAATGCCCATGTTAAATCTGGCAAATCTTGGAAGGTCACTGTCTGATGATAGACATCAAAAGGCTGATGATGATGAGACTTAATCAGTAAAGAAAAACTAAGAATAATCTGTATTCATTTGATTTTTTTTATTGATAATGAAGTATAGTAACCTAACTTGAGAAAGTTTCCAGCCCCCCCCCCTCATCACAGAATAAACAAGTCTAAATGTCAACCCATAGCTGAAATACACAAATAACCTTGTAGTTCAGCATTAATTCTTAGATTTACTTTTTTTTTTCTCGTATCATGATTCAGTCTAGTCTGCTTGGAATCCTATTGAAAGTTCCTCATCGGTCGCATTACTCTAGCATTGAATTCTTGGTAATTGTGAAAATCTTATAATGAGCTTCTTGGGTATATGTTTGCGTGCATCTGCCTAATCTTTTTCATTGATTCTCTCTACTTGTCTGTTAAGAAAATGCCCTGAGCCACGTGCAGTCTCTGATATAATTGATCTCACATTTTCAGTATTTCCTGTTTAGTCTAATCAGTAATTGAGAACTAAAACTGAGGCTGTTTTTCAGTCATTTGCAGCTGTCTTTTAGAGAAAGTTGAGGATTTCATTTTGAATTTTCTTTTCGTCTTGATGTCTGGGTTTTATTTTTTTTCTTTTGTTTGCTACCTTTTTCTTTTCATACCTTTTGAATTTCTTTCCTTCCAGGTCAGAATTTTTCAGTTTTCCTGTTTCTTCTTTATATATATATATATATATATATATATATATATATATATATATATATAGTTTAACCTTTTTTTGCTCCCTCTTTTTTTAATCCTTTGAATGTCTTAAAATCTCTATCAATTTTTTTGATCATGGATTCTTCTGTTGACATGTGATGTCCTCCACCCCTTACTTTCAAACAGAAAGCAGCCTGAAAAACTGTGTTTCCAGCAGACATATTTGACCAAATGTCCATTCATCTTGACGTTTTTTTTTTTTTTTCTTACCCTTCAGTAGATAACAGACAGAATGATAACTATAGGAATACAACAGAAGATGAATATATCTAAATTCTATGGAGATGAGAAGATGTGAACTTCCAGTATTGGTCAACTTGTATTATTATGTAACTGATATCAGTTGTTGGCTTGAGCCTGAATTACTCACCTTGTCCTCACCTAAAACTGTGCCATTTACAATTGAAGGATATTTTGCCAGTAGTAAGAGGGATTTCATACAGATTCACGGATAATTGAGAAAAAAATACTCATATTAGATGTCATTTTCGAAGCTCTAGGAAAATGGTGGTATTCAATGGATGTAATCAAAATATGATTATATCTTTATTTATCTATTTGTTTGGTGTCAATTGCATCTAACAACAAAAAAAACAACTCATTTTTTAAACATAATATAAAATATTTTTTATAATGGATGTAAGATCACTCCTCTCATGCCAACACATTATGGACTAAAATGGCTGGGAATGTCCCATCATCTTTCACTTCCAACAATGTGCCTTCCTGAAGGTCTATGTCCAACAGACTTTGAAATTATGATGTGATTCTTTTCTCTCTGTTGACATTACTATTGCTGCGCCTTGTCATTACCAGCAGAAAACATCAATTCCTGCAAAAAATCTTGAATGTAGCTTATTTAAAAGTAAAGCTAGGATTTTAATTATTTTTTTCTTTCATTTAATAGGACTTGCAAATATTAATTTAATTTGAATAATTTTCTCCTAGAAATGTCACATAACTTGATACAAATACTAAAATTTCTTTCTTAATATTCTTGATTGATATTGCTTACTTGTGCAACAATTGAATGTTCTGGAACATTACCAGATTAAGAGGCTAAATACAAAAATACATATCGAAAAGGCTAAAAAGTGTTCTGTATTCACCAGACATTTCATAGTCTTCTGTAATCAATGTAATTTTTAATATCTAAACTTTTTTTCCTGTCATAATGTCAAATGAATTGTCCATTCTTATAGAATGTTTTTGTTGTCATTTGTTCAGGAAATGTTTCAACAGATAATTTATTGGAAAATCAGCAGAAAAGAGACTTTAAGCAGCTTATGTTATTGCCCCTGTCACAACGGAGAGCATTGTTGTTATGACATTAAGCCCTCATGACCATGTGATGAGGTTTTCAAATACTGGATTGTCATTTTGTCTAAACTTGTTTCTTGTTACTTTGATAAATAACAAGATCCATAAGTTCAATGATGCACCCACCATCCTTACGTCCATATCTGTTATTCCTGATTTTAAACAGATTCTGAACAAAGTAGTAATTGTGGTGGTAAGAGGAAGAGGAAAGTGAAGACGATTCACCCAAAAATTAGGTTATCAAAAAAAAAAAAAAACAAGTAGTGAGGTTTAATTGAAGTAAGTGTACAATTTTTATCAAAAATGTGTTCTTTAGTCTTAGTGTATGATTATTCTATTTGATAAGTGGGCTTTAAATGGGTATATATAACATTTTTAGCGATAAAGGTAGCTGGAAATTGAGTTTAGCCACTTTTGAAAACAGTTTTCAGCTATTAATGACAAATGATACTTGGCAACATCGTAAAAAAACAAATGCTTGATGTGTCATCTATTGATCCAAATTCTTTTAATGATGTCCCAGCTTTTTATGACGTCATACCTCTTATGACATACTAGCAGCTGGTTAGTAAAACAGAACCCTCCCCTCTCTCTTTCTGTTATTCAACCTAACTGGGACTGACTGAAGAACAAAATAAATTCAGATGAGATGAAATTACAAGTTCCAACTTTGTTGCTTTTTACCATTGACAAAAAGAAATAGGACTTGTCATCACAGTCAATAATTGATCAACCATAACATCAAAATACACAAAATAAACATCGGAAATAGAATGAAAAAAATATCTAGATTCTTCAGAATTTAGATTTTTTGATAAACAAGTCAGAATAAGGCCCCCAAAAGGTCCAAAATGCTCTCTTTTCCAAAAATTAAAAAAAAAAATTTTTAGAAGATGCTTATGACTAAGTCTGTAGACAGAACGGTATGACCAGGAACAGAAGGAAAAACAAGTAAACACACGCACATATAAAAAGGATAGAACCCTTTGATGGCTGTTGTTGTTTGATAGTTGATTGGATGCTTATCTAGTAACATTTTATTTTAGTAATGTTCAATAGATAATTTAGTTTTGAGCTGATAATCTACTAAACTGTCTTTCGATTAATTTTTATGAACCTGGAGATCAAACTAGGGTAAGTCTCTTTTCTGTTGTCAGTCTCGTTCGTGAAAAAAAGAACATGCATACAAGCAAATTGAGCACAAGACCACAAATATAGGGAGAAGATCAATCTCTTATTAGTAGTTGGACCTGAACTGAGCTGAAATTTCATCATAAAAAAACTTGACAACATTTTTCATTTTCTTTATCCTTTCAATCACAAAAAGTACTCATTTTCTCCCTAACCTAGAGTCATGAAGTATATAGCAGTGGGACTTGGAAAAAAATAAAGCTTTTGTGCCAAGATCATGAAGTCTTGTTAGTGTTAATCCTTATCTTATCACCATTTGGTTTTGATGGCAGGTTTTCTATCAAAATTGAGAGTACTGTTTTATACCCTAGGGATCGAGTTTAGTCATAGAAAAATGATTGTCTGTCTTAAATAAGGGATTGGGGAAAATGAAAAGATAGAAATATTGAATTCGTTTCATGTGCAATCACTCAGCTACCTGATGACAAAGTTCATCACAGGATGGATTACAAAGTAAAGAAAAACAAGCTTAAAAAAATAAATCCCTCTTTTGAAAAATGTTTTTTAATGAATCAGACTAATCAACAGAGTGGCTGTTTTTTGAATTCATCTGATTGTGATGTCATTAAAGATCATCATCATCATCATCCTTTTAGTGTCTATCATTAGACCTTCCCGATCTGTCTATTGTGGATATCGTGGAGCCAAAACTTTCTGAACTTGTCTAGTTCATCTAACCACCTTATATTCTGCTAACCATGATTTCACACGTGATCTCTTGGGATCCACATTGTGAGTTTTGATGTCCAACCATTGTCTGATATTCTTGCCACATGACCAGCAATTGCCATTTGAATTTTCTAATGGATTCTCTGATACCTGGGACTTGTGATCCTTCCATGTGATTTTGGACATGACTTTCTCCTGTTCACATTGCATTGTTCTCAGCTTGAGGGTCAATCTTTTGTTTAGGTTCCATGTTCCAGCTCCATGGGTGACTATCAGGAGGATGCATTGTTTGCATGCACTTCTTTTGTGGACTACAACCATTAAAGATTCATTTCCAAAAAAAGAAAGAACACTTGACCTTGAGAGATGGTCAGCAAGGTAGTCTAATGGACCATTCAGTGAATTTGATCCTCACTAGATTTGCCCAAAGTGACACCATCAGAAGTGGAGGTTGACACCACGATGACTGCCTTGAAAATTTTCCTATGGTTTTTTGGTCATCTTATTCTAATGAAACATCTGTCTGTTCACACACTATCTCTGAAAGTACCCGATAAATTTTGTGCAAGAGTGGACAATAGGGTATGAAAAAAGGTGATTGAATTTTTGGATGAATCCATGCAAAATTACAACCCCTACGATGTATTTATATATCCACACCACACCATATAATATCGCTAAAGGTTCATGATTTTCCGTATAGTATCTCCAGAAATTTTTAATCAAAGAGTGGACAATTGGCTATGGAAGACCTGATTACCTTTTGGGATTGGATTTATGCACAATTAATTCCCCTGATAATGTGATAAACATACCAAATGAAAACATTCATGCTACCCTTACTTATTTCATTTCACAGTCAGCATTGAAAAATTGAAGATGTATAGAATTGTTTGTAAATGTAGACTTATGCTATAATATGGGAGAATCCTGATGAATAGCATTAGTACAAAAAGATCACTAAAATTCTAGATATCCTGGCAAATGGGCAAGTTTGGGAGGTGGGGTGATACCATAAATTAACCCCCCCCCCTACGTGATACCTATCATAGGCACGCCACTGTATATTTGTATGTTATTAAGGAGAGTTCTTTTAAAAAGTGTGATAGAAAAACTTTGTTGAATTGATTTACTCAACTCTTCCAAGTTTATCCAGAGGTTGAATGTTGATGCACATGAAATGTTTCGTATTTGTGTTGCAAGTTTGAGTAGCAAAAGATTCTTGTAATTGGTCAGTTTAGTTGCTTGGTCTCTGTTGAGACACATCAATCGTCAGAGCCTTCCTGCCCAGTTGAGTTTGATTATCATTATCACATTGGTGATGAAGTACTTCGCGTACTATAATGAATTGGCGTCATGCATCGATTTCCAAAGTACTAATGTCTTCTGTGTTGAGTTGAGTGACAGTTTTTGTAAGTCTGTTGAGCTGTTTTCTTGTCCAGAACAACAAAATTGGGGGGGTTCTGGGTCGTTGCTGATGTCACTGAAGAAATGAGTTTTGTACATTCCTTAAATAATCTGAAATTGACTCTCGGGAATTGCGGTTTAAAACCTGATTCCCTTGTCCCCGATGGTCAAAAATATTACTTACTTTTTTTTGATTGGATTTGCTATTTTTGGTAGGATTGCATTATGTTGTTTGGATCATTTTCTGGGGTATTCAAGTATAAACGGATGTTTTTATCCTTTTTTGGTTTTGCAGTGATGGTATATACCTTTGATACCACAGACCCTATGTCAGACTCAGACAAGTTTACATTTCCAACTAGAGATAAGATTTAGTTCTACACAATTTACCATATCAAAATTCATGTCAACTTAATGAATCATTGAAGAAACTTCAATATCTTTTCAACTATTCATTATGAGGTGTTCGTATATGAGTAGTTTTTTGTTTTTTTTACCATTTGCTGTAAAATCTGGTTTTAATGCAAATGTTATTAGTGGCTGTTTTCATTTCCAACATGTGTTTAACCAACTCAAATGCCCTTATTTGTATCAATTGAAGATTCTCTTGTTTTATTTGCTTCTTTTTTTTTATTCACTTGTATATTTCATTCATTCTCAATCATTTCATAGTCTGTACTTTTATTGAAGTAATTTTTGTTCAAATTCCTTTAAATTCATGGAAAATGCTTCTTTCTGAGATTGGAAACATCATTATCATTGAAAGACTATCACTGACAATTTTCTTGAATCTTTATTCTGATACATAAAAAGGAAAATCTATAGAAAATTATAACGTGAAAACTTATAAGAGAAATCTTTGGAATAAACAAAAAAATCTGTCTGTAATTTTTTTTTCTTAAACATTGTGTTTTCCTTTTTTTATCTGTCTGGCCTTTTTTCCATTTATCAGCTTCAGAGAAGTTTTTCTTCAAATGATTTTATCTTTTTCTGCTACTACCCCCCCACATACACATACTTTTGAAAACTTTTCTGGCTAGAAGTATTTCATCTATTCAACTGGCTTTATTATTTTTTTTAATTCTATTTCCTGCATCAAAAGTAATATCTCATGATCTTTGAGTGAAATTTTCTTTGTTCACGTGTCTGTAACATTGGAACTACCTTGCCATTTTTAATAGTATTGTAAGTGTTGGCTGAGGAATTTTGAATTAACTAGTAATTTTCTCATTTTGACTTTTCAAAGACAAAATTTTTGTAATGCTCAACTATGAAAATAGGATTCAAATATACGTCTCTATCCATTTAAAGATAAAAATGTTACATTTTATTGTTTTATTACATTTGTTTTATATTTTATCTTTTAACAAGTGTGGTTTTAAATGTGAGTAAAATATAATTAAAAAAGACTCAAATGATAACAATTGAAGCTTCTTAGCCTTTTTGATATGTGAGTAGTATAACTTTTTATCATTTTAGTATAGTTATATCAATATACATGATGCAAATATACAGCATTAAGTACTTATTTGTATGTCTGTAAATATTACTCTATAGATTTTGTAAGTTTTAGACTAACCGCTTCAGAGATTTAAAAAAAATCTTCATTGAAATTTAGTTTCATTTCTCCAATATTGTTTTTTTTTTTTTATACCATAAAACCAATACAAGACGGAACTTCATGCTCTGTCATATCAATTTGCTTTTATAACCTCTAAACCTCATCTGCTTGTCTATTTGTGAAAATGTGTGTGTAAATCTTATGTAGTAATGTTATGATTATGCTTTTCAAAGCATGAGTGCCGTTATGGTCCTCCACACTTTTCTCAGTTCCGAGGTATTATCATAGATGCCACATATCCTATGTTTATTCTCTAGTCAAGGTACCCAATTAGACTAATTTTCAGCCCCTAGGGTCCAGCCACTTTACCAGACATAAGACATATACAAGCCAACAATTACTGGCTTTATTGTAGTAGTAATGTATGAGAGAAATATTGTGACACTATGGAATTGAAGGGTTAATTTAAAAAATGATACAATAAAAATGAAGGGTTAGTTGGAAAAATCTGACAGTGGAAATGAGATAACCTTGCAAGGTTGAGTGTGCTTATAAAGAACACTAACGAAAACAGGTTTCTGAGAGAAACCAGATGGATGAGGAAAAGATAAAAATCTAAAACAGCTAAGCAGTTAATATTGAACCTTAAGTTGGGAAAATACTTTTGCTCTAAGTGTCAGACAAGCAAGGCCTGGACAGAATAAAGATGTATGATTAATAGTCTTTGTTTGAGAGGTTTAAAATCCCTGTGTCAGGAAAATATTTTTGCACTAAAGTGTCAGAAGCAAAGCCTGGACAGATTACAGATGTTTGATCATTAATCGCCTTTGGTTAGGAAAATATCTCTACTCTTGGGGCAGGTAAATTGATTGCCAGGGGGTCTAGCCCCACCTATCGCCTGCGCATAATTCCAAAGGGAAAATTATGAAGTGATCAGAATGAAAATTGCTTGGACTAGCATGATTTCAATATTTGCCAGCTGTGTTAGGAAGAAATCAATCATAAACCCTTCAGCTATTGGGCCCCAACCACAAAGGGAGTTGGCTATTTTATTAGCCACCTATTTTTGAGTTGTGCAGAGAAGCCACTGAGACACTGCATAGAATTCCACATTCCTTGTCACCTCAATATCTTAACCCCAAGAAGATTATATCTTTAAAGCTATATTAATTGATATACCAAAAGACTTCAAGCAGATTCCCTGAATGACTTCTGACATGAGAATTTAGTTGAAGCTATACAACATACCAAGAGATATTAGATAACCCTGAAGACAGACTGATAGTCATTCCATAGTGTCTTCATTCACATCAGTGAATATTTTGACCAGTCAACCTGTAATAATACTGACATGAATCTTGTTGCATATTTTCACTCAGTTTCAATTGTTCCTTTTCAACTTGTGATGCCTCTGAGAGATTTTGTTCTAATGCTGCTGAGTTTTTCAATATACAGCTGCACCCTCTTGGATCTGGACACAATGTGGGCAAGATAGGGGTGACTTGGGGTACAGGTACAGTGATCAGTCAACTACAGCCTGACCAGCGTCACTCTACCCAACCAGCAAATGGCGTGGAATCTGGCTTGGGATTCTTGTTCACAATGTAAGAGATATAGAAATATACATTCAAGATGGATAAAGGATATGTGAAACATATATCCTGATCTTTTATTTCCATATTTGCTTTCAAAGCAAAACATCTAAATTCCATTAAAAGCTTAGATTTTAACCACTAAAAGGTACACATATGCTACTAAAGATGGGAACCCACTCCTAAACCTGTATAGCATACTAATTGATTATCTAATATAGTCTCTATATACTTTTAATCCTGAGTTTGTCGCATTCTCTATTGTTCACTTTATATAAAGGAAAACAATTAAAAAATGGGAGGAAAGGAAGAAACTGCCCATTTTGAAAGATGATATCCTCCAACCTGTTACTTGTGTGTAATCCCACATGCAGAGTGTGTCAGCCAAATGTTGCACCATTGTTCACTTGCATAAGTGATGTTTTTCTTGTTGATTATTGATGCTTCTGAGAATTGTGATTGGCATAAGGGTCAACAGGCATTGACAATAGAAAAAGCTTGCTGAGTTGAAACTCCAGCCGACACCATTCACTTTGCACTAATACCATTCTGGAAGGTGTAAATCCATCTCTTCTGACCCCAGCTATGGGTGTAAATAGCCAGATAGACTGAACTCTCTAGTGAAGGGAGGCAAGCAGTTTAAGTGAGGGACAACTCTGAATTCAAAACCAGGGATTGGAGTCCCTAAGGCAGTCAGACATTGTCTTCAGCCTCGTTCTTGCAACTCTTACGAGGAAAGTGGTGCCAAGCTATTATATTGGCCCTTGCCCTTCCCTTGGACAACATTGGTGTGGGGGGAGAGGGAATACTTGCAAGTCACCCTGTGTCTAGGAGAGACTGAAAGCAAAACTAGACCGTTGCGGACCCATAGTCTCGTGAGATTGACAGATGCCACCGAAATTGATGTTTCTGTTTACCTTTGATAAAGAGTGGAATTTGCAACAGAAGTACTTGGTTACTATTACACAAGGATGTACCTGATGAAAATGATAATTATTTATATAGTGATTGCTACTGAGTAGCATAAAGCTTATTTATAGGGTAATTCATTTTTAATAATTCAAGTATTCAAACTTTCATTTTCATTTTAAAGTCTCAACTCAATTCAATAAGTTTGAAAGGGTGATCGTAAAATACGAGAAAAGTCACTGCTGATATCGTACAGTATGAATAAAATATCACTTATTTGATTACAAAATAAAATTGAATATTATCTTGAAAGATATGGCCAAATCTGACATATCTGGACATTTTTAATAAGCATTTTGGTCATCGAATTTCTGATTTGGCCATATTTTTCAACATCATTCGTGCTCATACAGTGTTTTAAAAGTACACTGTGAACCCGTGATAACATGGCTCTGTATAATGCAGAATAGCTTATAATTTGTTTTGTGCATGAATCCGAATTTCTAGAATGTTAATTTTGGCTCTCAAAACAATAGCTAAGTACAAAAATAGACCTGACTTCAATCAGGTTAACACCAATTGTAAAAAAGAAATGGATCAGACAAAAACATTTCAGTAATCATATCGCAGTATTTTTAGGCTGAATGGGGATATACAATACATATCGCGGTATGTTCAGTTCCAAGTTGAATCAAAAATGTAAACAGAAAAAAAAAGTCTTTCATCTACTCTAGATGTGGCCAACACGAGGACAGTCTTCCCTATCAATTCAAGAATGATTCAACTGGATTTTGACTCCTCCCTACCTAATGTAGCCAACTGAGGGGTAAGGAAACGAAGATTGGTTACTTACAGATGCTGCTAGTGAAAGCTTGAACGGACGTTGTTGTCGCATGATTGGAGAAGTTTCTGGCCAAAAATGGCTATATATCGAGGTGGACAGTATTTTTTAAAATTCTATACCGTTTGAAAATACATCTATATACCGTGTAAAGTTCATCTATCACACAGCATTACCTTGTGGGTCACAATCTAAAATTTTTATAATATTTATTTCTCTCTTCCTATCGGATTAAATTGACCCTATACCCCCCCCCAATGGTTTTTCTCGTCATTTCTACCTGAATTACAAGGGTCGGTCTTCAAGAAGTTGCAGGACCCAGCTATCATTTGACTTTGATCAACGTTCGTAAAAATGGAAAATTTGTTAAAATGGGGACTCGCTTAAAAATAATGGACCCCGACTCCTGCATTAATAGGTCTAGAGTATAATAAGCATAGTCAAAAGACTTGATTAAAGGCATCGTATGAAAATTTTGAGACATTTTGACTTTGCTACTATAGAATATTTAATAAATTTTCTTTTTTTTTTTTTTCTTCCGGTGTCTAATATTGTAAACTATCATTATCACTTTTGCATTTGACTACTTTTGGCCATTTCTGCGAGTTTGTGGCTAAAAACATACTCAAATATTTAGCAACTTCCTCGTTGTCTGCAACGTGTCACAGAACTGGCTTCATCTGAAAAGAAGACAGAAGAAAGGGAAGGAAATGAAGAGTGATTCAGTGAGTCTCTCTTTTTTCTTAAACCCAGCATCTCTTTGACCTTGTCTATTGTCATGGCAACAGCTTATCTTATTTTAAAACCCTTTTATTTATTTATAGCTCTCTTAATCTATTTCACATGGACCAATCCATTATAACTTTTAGGTCAGGACAGGACACTACAGAAAATCATACAAATAAACATACTGATTTGCAGAAATGGTTTTTATATGGATTGATTTTTAAAATGAAAACTTTCTCTAGGTCAAAGTTTCTCAATTATTGTTGTTTTCTTTCTTTAAAAAATTCATGTCTGAGTGTTCTACCCAGGGGTTCCTTGGGATAATATTTTAATATTTGTTGTTGTCCTTGGTACTATATTTTTGAACAGTTAATTTTTCTTTTAACTCTTGGTACCATTCCAGTTTTTTATTACTAATCATATGGTTCATATCTTGAGAAGAAATCAGCAAAGCCTTCAGCTCTCTATTCAATTGGCATATTTATCAAAAGCAACAGAAATCAAAAACCTTTAATATAGAATTATTTGCTATTTATTTATTTTTTTGTCAATGTGAAAAAATGCCTTATTTTCATACCAGAAGAAAGATACTTGTTTGTAAATGACTGTTATCAGTGTGCTGGGAAAAAGAATCAAAGCATTCTTTTCTTTTAGCCAAATTTCTCCTCTTTTCTATGTCCTATGGGTTTAACAAGGAATATCAATTCAGTTCAGTAAAGGTGTTTTGCCTTTGTTTGAAATCAACTTTCTTTCTACAAAATGAGTTATTCAGCTCCATGTCTTTGTAATATTATCTCTGTTTATTTTTAATTGGATGAAACTTTGTCAAGCATTGTACAACCACAGCTACCAAGGATAGCAGAGGGATCTACCTCTTTTTTTCCATGTGTGTGTGTGTGTTCCAGCACTTCTGGCCATACCGTTTTGTTTACAGATTTGAAAATTAGCATCAGTACTCCACTAAACCCTTTCTAAAAATGTTTTTTTGTTTTTGAAAAAAAAAAAGCTTTTCAATCTTTAGGGGGGAGGGGGGGGCTTATTTTGACAGAATTATTAACATCCTGATTCTCTAGGATGTAGATGTTCTGATATTCTATTTTAGATGTTTCCCAGTGGAAAACGCCAGTGATGCGATAAATAGAATTCATTCTGACAATATTTTTTCTTTGATGGAGTTTTTTCATGACTTCAAATTTTGACGCTATGGTTGTTCAATTACTGACTGTAATGGGAAGTTAATTTTAGGCTAGTATTTCTTTCATCCTAATGAAAAGCAGCTAAAATTAAGATGAAAGAAATACTCGTCTAAAATTAAAAATGGCTTCCTGTCTTAGTTCTGTAGCAACGGCCTTTTCATTATGTACAGTTACTTCTAGTATTGCCTGTAGAATGTTCAAGTGATGATCATTATAGATTATTGTCAGAATTTTTGGAATGGTATATATTGAGTTTAATTGATTTTCCTTGTTTGTAACTTAGTTACTTCCATATTTCTCTTTATCCTGATGTAAGATAAACCTCCATGAAAACTACAACTTTATTGTGTTGTATATTATTGAATTATCATTTTAGCCCTACTCTTATTTGTTATCCTTGGGGCTAAATGTAGATTTAGTGAGTTACTCAATCATCGTCAGACTGTTTGATATAAGCTAATGCCTAATGCAACTT
This sequence comes from Thysanoteuthis rhombus, assembly GCA_963457665.1. Classification (NCBI taxonomy): domain Eukaryota; kingdom Metazoa; phylum Mollusca; class Cephalopoda; order Oegopsida; family Thysanoteuthidae; genus Thysanoteuthis; species Thysanoteuthis major. The sequence goes on along the minus strand of OY735204.1, from coordinate 69,091,406 downwards.
TGTAGCATTATGATAATTTGATGTTATAATTAGATGATATCATCCATGCTAATTACAATATCAATGGATTTTCTGAATCAAAAAAATATCAAAGACCTTTACAATTACAGAATTGATCTATTTTTTTAGAAGCACTCTTCAAGTAGTTTAACTCTCTCCCTATGCAACTGTATATAGTAAAAAGGCAGTTGCTACAGAACTAAGACAGGAAGCCATTTTTTGATTTAGACTATTGAATAAAGGGTTCAATTTAAAATTCCCAGAAGTTTACCGACAATAACAAACACTTGAAGAAAGTCAGCGAGGTTGGATACTATGGCCAAAATGTTGTAAATAGAACAGTGAAGATGAGGCCATTAGTCTGAATGAATCAATGTTTGAATAATAATTCCTCAATCAGAAATTCAGAATCAAAAAAGTTTCGGTAAATTCTGAATCCTTTTTGTAATAGTGCATAAGGGTATACAACCAATGCATTCTCCTGATAGTCACTTATGGAGCTGAAACATGGAACCCAACCAAGAGACATATCCACAAATTGAAAACCATGCAATGTGCACATGAAAGAATTATGCTGGGCCTCACATGGAGAGACCACTAGACAGTACAGTACATCTGGAAGAAGACAGGAGTCAGGGAATTCATTAAAAATCTTAAATGGCAGTGAGCTGGCCTTGTTGCAAGAATGGCAGACAACAGATGGACATAGCGACTCATGACATGGATCCCCAGAGATCACATGTGCAACTGAGGTTGGCAGAATATTAGATGGAGAGAGGAGCTAGACAAATTCAGAAAGTATTAGCCCCGTGATGCTCATGATAGAGAAGTGTGGCAAATCCTGGGGAAGGTTTATGTCCAATGACGAACGTTGAAAGACTGATGATATCAGTAGTGCATTGATTTCATAAGTTCAAGGATATATGAAACATTCATTAATGTATTTTTTTTTTTTTTTTTAGCTGAATACTTCCAAAGAGTGTGCATATACATACGCACAAGAAATGTTTACATCCTAAATGTCATATTCTTGCCACTGCTGGGTTATCAACCTGAAACATCTTTAACAAGGTGGTTAATCACAATATTATAAATGCTGAGAACTCCTGAAAGAAAACAAATTCTTTTTTCAACCATTCTGTTATGATATAAATCAAAATCTTTTTCATTTTCAAAATTGACTTCCAATTATATCTGATTATCATCTTTATTCAGAATGTTTCTTTTTATTCTATTCCTGTGGAAAAAAAATATTGTTTATGATTATAAAATAATTGAATCCTAGACAGAAAACACATTTTTTTTGTGGACTGTTTTAATAATATTCATAGTATTAATGAAACACTTCATCATTCAAAGAACCTATGTAATTCTTATGCATCAAGGAATTCATTCTTATTTTGTCTTTTATTTTAATAATATGTATGTAAATATTGGTTTATTTCAGTGACTGATGAAACAACAAATCATCATCAATCTTTTTAACGTCCCTTGTTGGACATACACCTTCCCCAGGATTTGCCATACTTCTCTATCATGGGTGTTGTGGAGCCAGTATTTTCTAAATTTGTTCAGTTCATCTCTCCATCTTGTATTTTGTTGGTCTCAGTTTTGCATGTGATCTCTGGGGATCCATGTTGTGATGTCCATTGGTTGTCTGCCATTCTTGCAACATGACCTGCCCATTGCCATTCAAGTTTTCTAGATTCTATGATGCCTTGGACTCCCATTTTCTTCCTTATATACTGTGGTGTCTTATGATCTCTCCATGTGAGATTGAGCATGATTCTCTCATGCGCACACTGCATGCTTCTCAGTTTGCAAGTCTGTCTCTAGGTTAGGTTCCATGTTTCAGCTCCATGAGTGACTATTGGGAGGATGCATTGGTTGTGTACTCTTCTTTTTAGGATTATTGGAATCGACTTGTTTTCGAAGGTTGAGCTTGCTCTGCCAAAGGGTTGCCATCCAAGGGTTATTCTTCGCTTGATCTCTTCCTCTTTTGTGGATTCCATAGAGATTCGCTGTCCTAGGTAGAGTTAGTGGTCTACTTTCCCCAGTTTTACATCATCGATTTTGATAGTTATGTCCTTATTCTCAATGTGATTGTTGCACATGACTTTTGTTTTACTGAAGTTCATGTATAGGCTGACTCTTTTGCTTTCTTCATTTAGTTCATCTAGCATTAGTTGATCATGTAGGTTGTCTGCAAAAAGGACGATGTCATCTACAAATCTTAGGTTGCTCAGATATTTGCCGTCTATTTTGATTCCTCTATTCTCCCAGTTCAGGTTTCGGAAGACTGGGAGAATAGGAATTAAAATAGACAGTGAATAAATGACAAATAGGTTACTTTAATTCAATTAGTGCAGGAGTTCACACTTTTTTTTCTGCTGTGGACCATTTTTATATAGACAATATTCTTGTGGACCAGTCACAACATGAATTTTATTTTACTGTCTCATATTGTAATAAATGCTTTGAAGCCTAGAACCAGCCCACAGTTCGGTGGTTGGAGACCACTGAATTAGTATACTTAAAAATTTTAATAAAATATCATTATTAGGTTGATATGTATTGCTTAAATAGTTTTCTGTAGTCGACAATGTTTAGAAAAATTAATTGTGGTAAATGGACTTGCTCACAAAAATTGTAAAATATATGCAAAAATGTATAGAAATGCTAGAGAGAGTATTTTATAAAGATGGTTTGCTAGATTAATACTGTGGTAACTACCAATAAGAAAGAGGAAGTCTGAAAAGCTCAAGATTTTGGTACCGGTATATATGTACAAAAAAAATACACGGTACTTCAAAAGATACAGACACATTTTGCTTTATAATTTTTTTGAAAATAACAATAATCCGTAACTGATTGTTCTTTCTTATTCATAAGGCTTATCTCGACAAAAATACTAACAATTGTATTACTTCATATTCTGCTGTAAGGAGGTGGGGTATGGTGATTTTTGGTGGGTGATAACACACTTTCTCATATAACAGCTCCTAAAATTTGTGAACATGGATTTAAGTTTGCAAGTTCAGTATTTTATAAGTTGTGAATATCTTATCCTTGCTACTTGAAAAAGAAATCTGCACAGAAACAGCTGCTAAAAAAGATGGTGTCTGAGCATCATTCGAGGTACACGGAAATCTTGTCTATATAAGATTATGATTTTCAATGTCCTGTTTTTATTTTTAACTATGACGAAAATATACTTACTCATAAGATATATAAGAAATAACCGACGGCGCAATGCTACATCAGCAGTTAATGCAAAATTCATGTGTTGTATCTAAACGACCTTCAATTTCTCTGTGCCTATTCTAAGGTACATGTAGTATTTATTTTGCTGTGCAGTGGATATAAAGCTTCAATGTAAGTTGGCATTTTATTTAGTTTTAGTAAGACATTTTAGTGCAATGAAAAGCAAAAAGGATTAGAGCTCTAGGATTGATAGTTTTGAAATTATGGGTGAAAATGTTTGTTTACCTTTGGGATATGTATTGAAAGAAGAGAAAAACTTCAACTTTTACTGAAAGTATGATTTCTTGTCTTATAACATTCAAGCCCCTTGGGGAAAATACAAGGAAAATCTTTTTAAAAAAAACAAACCAATTTCCTCCTCAGATTTTATGCAAAAAGTACATTTTGTGTATCTGAGGTACATATACATGTATCAGGTTCTTACATAATTAAATTCTCGAAATTATTTTGGGGAAATTTAGCAATTGAAATTCCTGATTGAAATCAACCCCCTTTGACCATAACATAAATTTTCAAAAAAAATTTTCTTCTCAATTCCCAGAGTTTCATTATTTTTAATTCTCTTCATTGGAGAATTCCACTGTAAATACAAGTAGTTACATGTGGTCCATGAATTTGAGTGTTAAAATTAATGAATGGTAACTCTATGCTGAAGATAGCCTCATGTTCAAGTATTAGTCTTTCCACAAATACTGTACATACCAGTAAATAAGATGGAAGACCATTTTATACAAGCTCAAAATGGCTACTGACACTGATATAAGCTCCTCATTAAATCTTCATAGCAGAATAGATTGCTCCATAAATTTTATATTTGCTGAGAGAGAGCGACACACATACTTTTTAGGTTATCAGCAAACGTTAGCTGAACTGATTGAAGAATGCAGGAAAGTAGGTCTTCACATGAACTTCACTAAGACCAATGTCATGTGTAACAAATATGTTGAGGACAAAGACTCGTCAATCAAAATTGAAAAAGTCTGAATTGAAGTAAGTAGACCACTATATCAACCTGGGTCAAAGGATCTCTGAAATTCTCAAGACCAATGAAAGGTCAGAAGTAATTTATTCATCTATCACCCCTTTTCCAATTTTTTAATTAATCATCCTCAACATAGAACACTTCTAAAAGACATTTGTCTCATGACTGTTTCTATTGAGTGACTAATCAGACCTGTTTGTTTTTAAATCACAAATTCATGGTTCAAACCATACTGGTAGTACTCTTATCAAAATAATTTAATTTTACCACCTACCCTGCTTAATTTACTAAGTAAAAAGAAGCATATATGGGTAGTGGTGATTCATAATTTCCATTGGAATGCTATTCTTCTTTGACTGCTTCAAGTGGATCAGCTGTTGATTAAGAATCATTCAAAAGCCACTAATCTGTACCAGCTGTGCCTCCAATGTGTGAAAAGATGGCCACTGCTGGTGAGTTCAAAAGATAAATCAACTTTTGAATGAGAATTAGCCCGTTTGTTGACTCTATTGATGAATTATGAAAAAGGTTGAATTGAATTTGTTACCATCATAGAAACTCATGTGACTATGTTGCAGACACTGACTAAAAGTTATGCTTTCTACACATTGGGTGGTGAGAGTGAACAATTTAGTATTGATCTTGTGTTGTGCAGAATTTTTTAATGATTAGTTTCGTTATCATTTTATGGTTGAGTTCTAAGTTCTATTTCTCTGTTCAAAAAAAAAAGAGTGAAGTCAGTGATTACCACTATTGCCAAAAAGTTATATTTTAAATCATTACTGGAAATATTCTTAAGCTTTCCTATATAAGAAAACAACCTATATTTGGTGACCAGTATGAAAATAGACAGCAAAATCTACTTTACAAAGTTATAGATACCAGTAAAACATAGTGTGACACCTATCAAGAAATGGCATTGCCTCTGAACAGTTTTCCAAATATTTACTGATTCAAGTTATACAAGATCTACACTTTATTCAATAGAATTTCAACAGTATAAAATATCTTTGACAAAACCCATCTTGCTCTCATTAATTAAAAACCTTGATCTATAAAGCTGATGAAAACAAAATTTGAGCTGTTAAAAACTGTTAATAACTGTTAAAACTTTCATTACATGATGACAAACAGCATTCTGTTGCTCGTTCCCTTATCTTTGTATTTGTGTATTAACTACAAATGGTAACCAAAGTTTATTAATTTCTAATTATATATATATATATATATATATATATATATATATATATATATATATATATATATATATATATAATTGGCATAGATCTTTGTGTGTGTACAAGGACCAGTTGTGTAGCTTTGATGTATCCAATCAGAAGGAACCTTATTGCATGTGCACGAACACACACACACTCCTATGAGGTTACTCAGTTGGCAGTGAGGTACCATTGAGTGATTTTGCATACTGTTTGACCATCGCATTCACAATGACTAATTGTGTAGATAAGCGTATACTTGTCAAGGTTTTTCTAGCAAAATATAACTTTACCTAGGTCTGTCAGCTGCCATAGAGTCCCTGCAACTTCTGGCTTTTCCAAAAGCTAAAATCATAGTTGAAAGGGAGAAAATTTAGGACTGTTTAAGGGGAACACAACAAGGCAGCTAATGGTAATCCTGAAAAAGGTATTTGCAGAATTTTTTGAATAATAGAAAGAATGCTGGTATGAATTTGAGTCTCATCATTGCCTGAGATACACTATTTTTCCATTGGAAAAGCCTTATACACACGTGTGTGTGTGTGTGTGTGTGTGTGTGTATATATATATATATATATATATATATAAAGAATGTTTGACTCAACAGGTGAAGTTGCTTGAAGATATCAATCTTTTTTGCTTTTTCTTATTCATTTTTGCCAGATGAACATTCTAGATTTTACCAGCACATCATTAGGAGAGAACTTACTTTTCAATCAGCCATCTTTTCTTTCTCTCTCGGCGAGTTGTATTACTTGCCTGGCAACAGGGATGAAACTTCAGCTCAGTGTGTGGCCATCAAGTAACACCAGTGAGAGCTTGGCTATCATTACATTTCAACTGAGACCATCCTCTGTATTTTTCTTTAAATCTACATTTTATTTCTATTCTAATATTGTCATTTATAGGCTTGCCTGTCATCGGCATTATTTATTCCTAGCTGATTCTTACCTTAAAATGTTAATACTATTTGAGTGTCATGCTAACTGGCCATCAGGACTGTTTACTTACCTTTTCTATGAAGCAATGGATAAAAATGATTTGCATTTAGTGCAAGCTGTTCTCTATTTTTCCTGCTCTCCATTATCAGTCAGGATCACACAGCTTTGTCAATCTTACAGTAACACCCCTGCCCCAGTTTTAAGGATCTGAAAGGAAAAGAAAGGGTAGTTAATATAACTATTTAGCTTTAACAAAAAAAAAAAAGGATTTTCTTATGACACAATCATTAGACATTAGCAGATTTAATTGATTACGTAAATTATTGCATCTTTTAAGTATGGATAGAGATTCTATTCCAACTCTGACAGAAAAGGAAAAGATTTAATATTAAATTCCAAAAAAGAAAGCTAGCTGATGTCAATTCTTTGAAGAATGAGTGACGTTATTTTTTCAAATTTCTGTTTTATATAGGAAAATATTAGAGAGTTATAATAAGTATCTGTTTTCCTTCTTTTACGGGCTCTATTGTTAAAATAAACCAATTCTGTAATCCTGTGTTCTCTGGGTTTCATTTATCTGCTTGAATTCCCTGAGAAACTTCAGTGAGCATTGATTTTTCTCTTATGATCCTGTTTCATCAGTGACTCATTCCCCCCCACCACCACCACCAAAGAGATTTTACGCAGGAATCAAATAAGAGAATAGTCCAGGAGATTGATTTAGTGAGTTCATTGAAAATACGTCTGAACATTTAATAAGAGATATTCACCACCCAAATGATATTTTCTAACATCATAAGGCTATGTAAGGAAGAGCTGAGGATTTTTTTACCATAAAAAGTACTAAAACTGTTGTAAATGATCTTCTTAAGGATTTTTTTTCTCAACTTTGTCAGAAATCATGAATCATCCTTTCTTCAGTTGCATGAAAAAAATAAGGAAATCATTAAAAGAATAAAACAAAAGGAATAAAGTTCCAAGTATTAATTATCAGCCTGTTGATCTGAATCATTTGACTATGTGGTTCTTACAGAATAAATTTTGGATATATTTATATGGACTGAATTGAGTAGCAGGCTTCTGCAACAAAACTGTCCGAGCTCACAAATAATGTGGCACCATTTTCTTTGCATTTTCATGTGTACACACTTGTATCAATTCCCTGGAAGAATAGACCAAGTTCCAGGCTAAATGGAGATTGTCCATTTCTCAAGAGTCTGAAGATCTTTGATGGTTGCTTTTGTGAATCAAAGACAAGGCAAGCAAGATATAGCAAATAAGCCAAGTATCTTGGGTATTCCTTGTGGGGAAATTTTTTTGAACACATCAGGGAAAATCCCTAAGGTTTTTTGTTTATATTGCTTGATTGGGTGTGTGCATAGGTTTAATTGTAAGTAAATCTCTTCTATTATGTATGGGTCCATATGAGTGATCATAGGGATACAACAAAGCATTTCTATTACCCCCGTTGACCAATTTTACTGATTTCTCTAAATGTTTTTTATGTGGTAACAAATTACTTTTATTCAATATTTTTTTTTTTTTTTTTTTTCTTCCTCTCCACAATTTAGTAAACCTACAGGGTGAATATGTCACAGCTATAAAGGAACACAATTGCTTTCTGAAAAATATAGTCAACTTGAAAATAGATTACTATGGGAGATCAACATGGCTGGGCACTTATCCTTGAATCAAGATGTGCGAATTACAATTTTTGGTTACTTTGTAGTTTAGTTCTACTTTATTAAAAAATGGCTTCTATTGTTTGTGTTGAAAACCTTGGGATCTTGGGTGACCTTAAAAACAAATATGGATGTTTATATATTGATCAGGGAATGGAATTCTGATTAGTATCAAAGTAACAATGCCCTCTGCCTTTCGTTATAGTGTCGCTCCCCATCTCTAGGATCAAAGCGAAGTATCTATGCATTCTAGTGGAAATCACTGACAAACAAATAAACTGAAAGAAAAATTCTTGGTGTTCATTATATTTCACTTAATAAGGAAGATGTTTTTGTTCATCAACAAGTATTCAAAATCCGAACTTATTTCAGAAACCTCTAGTTATGATGTAATGTTTAGATTTCAATGAAGATGATTTTATTCAAGCTGTTCATTCTTTTTGATGTTCCCAACGTTTAATTGATAAATCTCTGAACATATCAGATGAGACTAGAAGACAAATTAATGGAAACTATTTTGGAAAGCTGTCTGTGCATGCATTTGTATTCGTGTTTACTTATGTTTGTGCACATTATTAGTAATAGGGTTTGGCACAGTTTTGATTGCTTTACTCAGGAAAATGTTATCATGAAAAAGAACAATACAAATAATGATAAAGTCATGTGACAGTCCTGATCTCATTGAAATTCAACTGAGAAGAATTATTGTTAAGGGTAATATCTTCTGGAGATAAATAGTTGTAATATTTGTCAGCTTATCAATTACAAGAATCAAATAAAAATTCTTTTGTGTATTTTGCTTAATGTTGTGATAATGAGAGGAGTCTGTTTCTGGTGAGTGATGGTAAATAGGTATTTGTTAACATAGCAAACAGTCTGTTTCTTTATTCTCTCACCAAAGAAAGAAGTTGAATCAAAGTTATTTTTGTTGCAGGTGAATAATTTTAGCACCAGGTGTTTATCCTTAGTCTCAATCTCTTGTATGTTTTCTTATGATATCTATTTTTTGTACTGACTTGTTTTTCAACGTGTCTACAGATCTCTAGAAGACACTTGTCATTAATATCCCTGGGTTTCACAGAACTTCTCATGCTAATTGGTTCACACGTGGAATAAGAAGTTTCTTTCCAATATGAAGAGTTCGATTTATATTTCATGATTCAACTTCTACCATTGTCATATATATATATATATATATATATATATATATATATATATATATGTTCCTTTCTTCTCTCTTTTAATGCATAACAGTAATGTTAATAAGCTAAAAAACTTTTTTCTCATTTTTTTTCCAATATACATCAGTAATGTTTATAAGGTACAATTAATAATTATTTTTACATAGTGATGTTATTTTGAAATACTTATACCAAGATTTCTTTTGGCTCCATAACATGTCCAAGAATTTCATCAAGACTTTGAGTGCTTGAATGGGCTTATTCATAAACACCTGTTTTGTTTTCAAAACAAAATAGATCAAGAAATTTTCTGTAGATTGTCCATTCAGTCTCTCACCAAAATAACTCGTCCATCCTTCAGAGAAGTGTGATCAAAATCTTGTGGAACTTGAACTAAACATCTATCTGGATTTCTACAAAAAATTTCTTCTCGATCCAGGAACTTGTTCAATTACTTCAAGATTACATTGAAGATGATATTCAAGTTCATCTATTTAAGTAAAAGTTGAACATACATGGAAAAAAGGAGAATTCTCTTTTGACATAAGGAATTTCGACTGAGTGATGAATAACTTTGGTTATTTCAAGTAAGTTGTTCACAACAATACTAGTTAGCTCATTTCTCCCTCCAATTCAATTTTGGTCTGCCTCTGAACAGTCAACTTTTCAAGTTGATATAAATCTGCATTCTCCTGTCTGGCTTCTTCAGACCAATCAACACTACCTTTGCATCCTCAGACATTCATTGTATATCAATTTTTCTGAATCATTTGGGGGTCCTGCCCAGGATCTTCCTTCTGTTTGATAATTAGTTTTCAGAGTTTCTTCTATCTTACTCTGTAAAATGCAAAAGGTTGTTTCCTTGACCTCTCTGCAGGCTTCTGTAATCTGGTTACTTCAACTTATTGACCTCTATGATCACCATGGGGGTGAGAAATCCTTCTGAAAATGAGTGATTAATTCTTAGTATCAATGGATGTCCACTGCAACTGCATAACTGAGTCTCTTAGAAGACATGCATGCTTTACCATACAATACTGCATTAGCTCCAATCTCTTTTTTCTGAGCTCTTTGACTCAATAAGGGTTTTTCCGAGACCCTTTTTCCGCTCCTATTCTACCTTTTCTTTTTGTAATGTGTGTGACACTTCATCTTTTGTTACTGTCTCCTATTGGATAGGAATCATTGAAATTCAGTGCAGGTTCCAAATCTTTTGATGCACTGTAGGGCCACTGACAGTGGTAAAACTCCTGGTGTATTGGTGAACATCCAGAATTCAGGATATTCTTTACTTATTTGGTAGGATTTCTCATGCCATTGACTAGTTCTGATGTCCAGGGTAAAGCAATCTCACTGATATGTCCAAGGTTTCAGTGGTTGTAACAAGCTCTATATAAGATTTCCATGTCACAGTGACAAGCAATATGACCTGGTCAGTTGCACAGGTAAAAGCATTTCATTGTGGTATTACAGAAACATTCTATGTGGCCAATTTCATTACACTTGAATCAACAGACTCAAGTAACAATTGTGAGCCAAATGACCCACTCTCTGGCATTTGTAACAATGATCTGACTAGTCTACCTGCCCTATACTTTTCACAGCTACCAACTAACTGACTTTTACATTTAGAGATCATATGATCAGGGTCTCTATATTTACAACTGTGATATTTTGAATAAATAGATCTTGCAGGTTCCAAAAACTTTATACTTTTCCTTTGTCTTTTTGGTGAATGTGAATCTTTTTTTAGAAAAATATGATATTCTTTCATTGTCATCACCATTTTTGTTGATTTTCACCAAGCCAAGTCTCTCTTGCTGTTCAATACTTTTCCATTTACCCACGTTTTATTTTACTGTCTATAGTTCTGAGAAGGGTCATTAACCTTCAAAGTTTTTTGTATGATTGAGCTCCTCCTTTGTATTGAGATCACAATGTTTTGGCAGATACGTTCTAGAGCCCTCATCAGGTGTAATATCTAAATGTGATGGTGGTGAACAGAATATTCCAATGGTAGCTGTGTTACAATGTAGGATTTGGGTATTGTTGATTTCTTCCTCTTTCCTAGTTAGGCTTGGATTTCTATATCTTGTCCCTATTAAGTAGTGGAAGCCACATTAGGTTGAGTTCTGCACTTCATTGGACACAATAACTTTCAATGGCTGCCATTTTTGTGTGTTATGTTGTCGTATTTTGGTTATGGGTGTGTGATTTATTTATTTATTTATTTATTCTTTTTTTTTTCCCCACGATGCAATGACTGTTCATTCAGGATCAGGAGCTCCCACATGGTGTTCAGTTCCAGACTTAGTCTCCTAAGAAGGTTGTCAGAACAAATCATGTATGCAGACTCCTTTAAGCTTCTCACCCTCAAATGCTGTCCTTGTCTAGAATGTTTGTTTCCTCTCATAGTGGTTGGTAACTCCTTTTTCCATTCAAACATGATTCAAAGCTTGACTTTGAGGTTTCATGAAGGGTGACAGCTTTCCAGTGCTCTTCTAGTCTAACTTTTGAAGAGTGTCTGCTCTCCTCTTTGTGTTCGCAGCCACAAAAGCTTGGGATACAATTTACAGTTCTTGATTAGGTTCACGTCTGGTAGGGTTTTGATTTTGGTCTTGGTCAGGTGTTCCTGAAGGGTAAAAGTGCTCCTGAAAACTCCTAATGTTGTAAGGACTGCAGATTTTAGGGATCCTTTTGAATACCCTTTCACTGTTGGGTAGACAGACCATGGTGTTTTTTTGGTCTTTGTCACCTACCCTTTTGCCTTTGCAAGCTGATATGTTTGCAGAGCAATGATAACTCTGGAGGTTATGTTTAGAAATGAATCAAAACTTCACAGAATGGTATTCCCTCATCTAAAAAATTCAAATAGAAGTATTATGGATTCTTGTTCCAGCACTGGTACCACCTTCTTGAAGACCAACTGTAAATCAAATTTAACTTTGTCAGTCTGCTTCAAGAGAATTTCCTTCAACTTTTGTTTCTAAATCAGCCTTAACTTCTTTTTCCCTTTTCTTCTGTTCCTAATTCATCATCTAATTTCTCTTTCTTCCATTGTTTTTATTTTTTCTACTTATTTTTTTATCTTCAATTTTTTGTTATTTCTTTCTTCCTTATTCTTATTGGCTTTGTCAGCTATTGCTTTTTTATCACTTACACCTTTTGAGCATTTTTTACTTTTATTTTTGTCAGCTGCTGTTAAAGCCCACAAAGTTCTCTTCAAACAATTCATCCAATACTTTTATACAATTTTGCCAAATCGTTGTGTTGTCATAATGCTCTCGGTTCATTTTCAAAATCGCATCTTTTGCACTGTCTTGTAAAAACCACTTTAGGGGCTCTCTTTCACTTATCATTACTTTCTCCCTTAAAGCCATGATGCATAATTCTCTGGCAGGAATACTAGAATTCTTTTCCATTCCACTCCTTCCAACTTAACAATGTTTATTAATAAATGATAGCTTTAACAAATTTTTACAGAAGAGGTTGAAGGAGGAATCCAGTAGAAAGTTAATAGATTCGAAAAAACAAGATAAAAATTTCAGAATATTTTTTATTATTTGAGATATCGTTTATCATAGTTCATGAAAAAAACTTTCTCTATTTCATTAATGTATATAAATAATGTACCTTTATCTGCTACAAGAATTTCTGACTGCAAGAAATCTTTCTGAATTTCATAAAGTTCTTTTTTCAATTTCAAGCCCTATTTTTCTTTCATGGATGGAATTTGTCACGGAACAGTTAATGCATCCTTTGACAGTTGCTCTAGGATCAGAAGAAATTTTTCTATTCCTTTTTAAGATGAAATTTCCATTTTGTTAGTACGATTTTTTTTTTTTCTTTTTAACAAGAATAAAAAGCGTAAACGTGTTATGCCAGAAGTCAATCTATCACTTTTCTCTCTCTTTATCATTGTTTTAAATTTAAAAAATTTTTTTTTTACTAGTCCAAATTACAATATTTTCCTTCTTCGCTATGTGTGTTTTCATCAAACAATTACTCACTTTTGTATCGAAAGAAAATCAGTCTCTGTTATTTATTGAGACATTCACAAATCCTTCTATTTTTTGTTTTGTTTCAAAATGTATATTCTGCTCCTGAATATTAATTGTTAATATCCATAGGTTCCTCTATACTTTGCGTGCTAATTGTTTCACTTGTGGAATAAAGAGCTTGAATGTGAAGATATTATATTTCATGATTTAAATTTCGCTATTGTTCTAGCAGTATCAGAGTGATTAGCACTTGTCAGTCAGTCCCTAACATGTTGAATATCAATTTAATCAGCCTTTTTATATTGATACAAAAATAAGCCCTGACCTCCAGGTGAACCCTTATCCTCCTCCACTCTCACTGGAAAACTCATGAGATGAGGAAAAATTAATGACTTTTCTATACCAATATACAGGTTGTGATTCTTTAATTCAAGTATAAATTTTCTCAAAAATATAACTTTTCTCATTTATTGAAATGTATCTAACCAAATGTTTATACTGGCATTTGTTTTTTTGTAATTTATTTTTTGATCTTTGTTAATATTTTCATATACATATTGGAACAAGACACTTATTGTTATAGTTGCTAATTACTAAAAAGTCTGTTGCTGAAATGTTTGTCACTAATTGTTGGTTGTTGGTAATTGAGGTAGTCATGTGGATGTAATGATGGTGGATGCATCATTGAACTTATGGTTCTTGTCTTAACAAACAAGAAGAATCTATTGTTTTCAAGAGCCCAAGTTTTATTGAAGACAGTGGTAATTTAGCTCTAGAATCCCCATTTTCATAACATAAAATTTCATTAAATTTTACTAGCATTGTATCCATATAAAATGATGGGATTATTCCTGTATGGATAATTTTTTCAAATATATATAGTATAAATGTATCTATTGCAAACAAGAAATGTACACCTCAAATGAAACTTATTTTTCTGTTGATTTTGTACAACTCTTCATATTATTTAATTTTTAATAGTTTGGAAAATGAAACAGAATCAATTGTAAAATTTGAAAAAAAAAATTAATGTGGTAAATATCAGTTTTATACATGAAAAATAGATACCTATATTTAGTGGAATTATTTTCCATGCTACTACTAAGACAGCAGCAGCTGCAGTAGTCGTAGTAGTGAAGTAGATGTTAATACATGGAAGCTGTAAAACCTTTCCTTACCTCCTTCCACTTTCTGTTTGCTTTAGCATGATAGAAACCAACCAACTAATAGACAGGCAAAAAAGTAACATGTACTATCATGTAAAATTTTCTCAATAACTAGATTTTCAGTGAAAGTCAACAGCACAGTCGAAATAAAATTAGGTTTATCATGATGTCAGACAGACCTTTAAAGTTTTTTTATTTGATTCTGTTTTGGAGTGGATAGCACTGCTATATCTGACTGCAATATCTGACTGTTTTTTAAACATTGTAGCTCGTGCAAGATATTAGTTTTGTATCGGAAATGTTTGGGGTGCAATTTAAAGATTTGTTTTTTGAGTTTTTTCTTTACATCATCATGAATTCAAAAGTTGTTTAGTTAGTGTACGTGGGTTTCTTTGTATTATAGCGGAATTATTACACACATACACATGCATGCATACAAATTTGACAAATAGCCAGTATTAAAACACAGCTAAAAATTATTTCCGTCATTATCTTCTCTCCATTGCTATCTTCAAACTAAATTTAATTAAAATCAATTGCCGCTTGCTTGGAAATATCTATGTAATTTAATTATATAATGAACATTGTGACTTTTTCAGATAGACTGATATTAATTTCTCATTATTTCAGTCTATTGCCTCCTTCCAATGTTCCAGGACATTTGAAGAGAACATATGGCCATCATTGAGAATGGCTGCTATGTAATAACTATGGATAACTCAATAAGTTGTTAGCCCTAAATGTATGTGACTATATCAGAAAATTAGCTCCAGTCAGCAATTCAGTTGTTTTGTTACCTCAGTTATTGATTTATATTGTCTCCTTCTCACACCTTCAGTGCAAACTATTGAAAAAAATAAGGGGGGGCACTTTACTCGTAAAGTAGTCAAAACAATAATTTACATCCTTGATTGCTGAACATGTTAAGATGGAAGGCAATTGCTCTTGTGGTTCTTGTATAGTCATTCACCAATGTGGTAGATTGGATTAGTGAGATAAGTTTATTCTATCTTTAAGCTTTCACTGTCCACAGTTTATATAAATGAACTTACTTTATCCAGGTTTTTTATAAAATTTCATGCATGCATGAACTTTTTGTATTTTTTTTAAATCATTGATTTTTACTTATTAAACTTGAAAAATGAAACTTCCGAATGGATCTTGGTAACGACTCTTGCCTTTTCTGTTATGAGTATTGAACCATGCCCTTAATTTCAAAGTAAGATACAACAGTAATGAAAAGGCAAAATGTGAAAATCTCAAAAAAATAATTTCCACTGGAGTCAATGCCGCACGAAAACTGGTCTGCTAGTAATATATACTCTATTTTCATTTCTACATTGAGATGTTATTATATATGTGTGTGTGTGTGTGTGTGTGTGTGTGTGAATATCTGAAGCATAATTTTTGTTTAGATGAGAATTTTTTTCTTTTTTTTCCAAATACATAAACTAACAATCTTGAAATGTGCATTCAAGATTGCACTGTCAGTAGTTTTGCTGATGACATCTGTTTTAAGAGGAAAATATCCAGAGTAAATGACATACACGCCCTTTAGGCTGCAGTTACAAGCTCAACAAAATGGTGCTAAGAAAACAAATTTGGACTCCTGTCCCACTATAACTAGAAAAACCCAAACTCATAAAGGAACTTCCATTCACAAAACAGTATTTTGAATATGAAACAGAAAGTAGACAAATTATCACATCAAAATCCCTTATGAGAGACCTTGGAATACACATTACCCCATAAATATAATACATGATAAAACTAGACAAATGTCAGCATTGGTACCTAGTGTATTCTGCAATTGCAGTGCAATAATAATGTTGACACTGTACAAAGCAATAAGAAATAAGGTAGAATATTGTTTCCTCCTTTGATGACCATAAAAAATCAGACATCGAAGGTGTGCAGAAGCACTTTACCAGCCGAATCAATGGCTGTGTTGAGTTGTCGTACTAAGGAAGACTTCATAAACTAAATCTTATGTCCCTACAGAGAAGAAGAGAATGCTACATGATCATAATGATATTGAAGATATCGCAAAAACCCAATATGCTCTAAAATTTGTCAGCACTGTTCAAAATCATACTATGCTTCTATTTAGTTTCCTTTGTTTGTGCTGTAATACCTTAACTGTACTACATCAAAACTATTCTATTCAAGGTATTGCTGTACAAGACATGGTTAATTAGTCTCCTCAACATTTGTTCGTGCCTGGAGTATCTTAAATGAACATGATAATTTATACTTTGGAAATTTTAGATTTATCGCAGTTCCAAAAGAAATCTACTAATTTTGGCATAAGTTTCTAATTAGAAATATCTTGGACCATCTTGATTATCAGAATTTTAATTTTCTGTAATGTGATGACATGCAGAAGCAGATCATTCATCTTAAGGTGTACTTTTATTTCATAAGACTTTGGTCAATAATCTCCACTAATAATGTGTGAATTCATATGAACTAATCAGAAAAGAGTGTAGATTACTGACTGACTAAATTCTTGTGAACTTCACTTTATGATGAATATTTACTCCAGCTAATTTTTTTTTCTTTACAAAGGTCTAGATATCACTGGATGGAGACTCTCTTTTGAGCCTTATTACATTTTTTCATGCTGTGTGAAAAAAATTGAAAATATATCAATATAGTAATTGTATATGCGTGTGTGCTTTACTTATATATATATATATATATATATATATATATATAATCTCATTGTCATCATTCTCAATTTCTTTCTGCTTTTTTTTCAGCTGTTCATTCTTTGCAAACCACCTCAACCACTGAGAAGATAGTAACAACTTCTTCTAAAGTACCTACAACAACAACTACAAGCGGTGGGACAACGGGTACCACCTTGTGCGATGTTGGTGGCAAGAAAACATGTGGAACCAATGAAGAATGCAAAGCTATAGATAAAACAAAGAATGGCCATTGTGAATGTATAACTGGTTTCCAAAGAAATTCGGCCAATGTCTGCATCAAATCACCTGTTACATCAGGTATGTACATGACAATTTTTGAGTCTACGAATGTTGTTTTTTTTTTTACTGCTATCATAAAGAGTTTAGTAACTATGAACAGCTGACCTGGAAGTTTATTTATTTACTGAACCTACTCAAATTCCATGGGTGCTGACAATTCAGATTTTATCATGCCTTTCCTCTTTGGTCACTCTTGTCCTGTATCGTCTCATTCTCTCCCTTATCCTTTCTAATCTTCATTGCCCATCCATGTTTCATCTAAATATTTCAAAAAACATAGTTTCATTTAAAAAATCTTCCTGCCCCCTCAGTAAACTTTTTAGATTCCTTTCCTTGTTTCTCCATTCCTACTCTTATTAAACTCTCTTAATATTATAGATTTTTGTTTCTCAGTTGTTGAAAAATAGATTGCTGATAAGGATTTTAAGGTTCCATTTGTGAATACTAAGTCTTTGAAAGCCGTGTTTTAGGTAGTTTCAAACTTCACTTCTTCACTTGTCATTTCTTTTTAATTTCTACTGATTATGCTAATGAATACCAAAAAGATTACGTGATATAATGTCATGTTGTCCATCAAAATACTGAGTATTTAATGGTTGTATAATTTTATCCCCCACTTTCCTTTGCAAAATCTTTTTTGCTTTCACTCTTTATTATAATTTTAAAAATCCAAAGCACAAATAATTCAACAATACTAGACTATTTATTTAGCAAGTTTGGAACTAGAGGTGTCCCTGATTTGGGGATTTTCTGTATTTCTGGACCAAGGCTTAATGGATACTTGAAATTGGAAATAGACAATGATGAACTTATATATATAACAGGTACAAATTAATACTCTTCTCAAGCAAAAAATGGGTAAGAATGTTTCAATTATTAGCTTACAATGTTTTCTTTTTACACCGGATACTTATATTTATTCAGATTAAGAATTGAGAAATTGCTCTGTATGATCAAATTTTTTGCCAAGCGAAACAACTCAAGTCCAAGAAATTTAATACAGTCTTTATATTCTGGGGGTTGTTGGTATTGTCTGCATAATATTTCCAAGTGTGTGGAGATGATATAAACTATCATTTTGAATCTCTAAATCTGGTTATAAGTTCTAGGTACGATTTCATTTTTATTTATCATCTCAACCAACAAAATTCATATTTGCTTGAACTTGGTATATTTTGAAGGAATTAACTTTGTCCTTGTTCTTATCTACAGTCAGATTTTTTTTTTTTTTTTTTTTTCAGAAAATTTGATTACCTTTACTAAAGGTAGACACTTGTTATCGATTCTTCACAGAAGTCTATAGACATTTTGGCAGAATTTATAACTACTACAGATACACTGTGTAAATTGTTTTCCTAACCTCATTTACATTTTTGGAGAAATAATGTATTACCCTATATCTGTCCAAGTATTTGTCAGTCTGCACAATATCTCCAAAAGTTCTCAATTAAATCTTGTGGATAGAAGTGGTTGAATTTTTGAGTGAATCCATCTGCAGTTCCTTCCCTACATCATAGCCATGTCCCCACCACACAGTGAGCAAGAATGGTGTTGGCAGAGAAATGCACTCGGAGTGCTTTTTAGTTCCATTTTTTACTTTTCATACATTCATGTATTCAGACAAAGTTTCCAATGTGGAAGGGTTGGATGTGGGCGAAGGAAGGAGTGATTAAATTTAGGTGGATCCAGGAATCAATAAAAATGCTAGATTTAAATTTCAACAGAAGTAACTCAATATTTGTATTGTGAGAATTGTGTTCCCTGTTTTTTAATAATTCATTTTAATTCAGTTAGTCTATGATGTTAGCACAGGTATGCACCCCCTGAGTGCTTCCTAGTGTCTATATATATATATATATATTTTTCTTCCTTTTTTTTTTAGTTTGACAATTTTAGATGCAGTTCAGCTGTTACTATTTGTGCTAATAATTGCTACAATTGTAATTCAAGTCTTTTCATCGATTGAATTTGTATCTGGTAAAAATAAGATTACTATTTAGTTAAATGGTAGAACAATTTAAACATCTCAGAGTCCTAAATTTAGTGCCTGTTTTGCTGAAAATAACATCAAATCAATTATGTTGTCAATTACTACTTCATTTGAAAGAAAGTTACAAAAATAATAGTTACAAGAAATCAATTATGCAAATTCATTTAATATTTCACTGAAAATGAGAGGTTATTTGTGGCTTTGATTCGTCATTGCTGGGGGAGCGGGAAGAAAAAGAAATTTTCCAACTAAAATTAATTATCAATTGCCTCAAGCCTGGTGTTTACACTCCAGCTCAAGTCTGCATGTATTGCTTGGAATTAAATTGGAAGAATGTTATCCATTCATAAATAAAATCCTTTTCAGAATTCTTATATAAGATTAATTGTCTATTAAATTGTTATAGGGTGTTCATTAGAGAACATGAAAAGATCTGAGTCCAATTGAATATTTCAATTAGTGGTTATTGTTCTAATAAAGTTAGAACCTCAGAATTTCGATCTTTACTGTTTGGGGATGTGGGGATTAATTTAGAATAGTATGACAAAATCCTGGCCTGAATGAAATTGCTCATAGAGATAATTAATAAACTTATTCATTATTCAAAAATTAATTAATGATGATAAAAGTTCAAGTTGACATTGGCATAATACGTGTTAGTGACTAGATAAACAGAATTAGTGAACAGAGTTCAAATTCTGGATATCAAGCATTTGTCACTTTTAAAAAAAATACTCCTAGGGAAGGCATGAATCTACCCTCTGCTCTGTCTCATTGACTATAATCTCTGTTACACTATGATAGTAGAAGAAAAACTGGTTGAGTATGTGGATAGGCATTCCATTCATTTATAATCATATTCTCTGGTAAAAGAAGCAAAAATGTCTATTATATCCATTGGTTGTCATGACTGATGATGACCATTGAATAAGAGAGGAAGCAGCTTATTTGGATGACTCTCAAGTTATAAAATAGCATTACAGGTATGCCTTGATTAGTGTAGTTGATTTGTTCCAAAATTTTCCATTCTGTTTAAAACCGCTCTGTTCAAGATCTTATCATTTAATCTTTTATCTTTTTTTTAACATAGGTACATCAATTTGTACATACTTCTGTATTATGATACCAGTGTAAGTGAATATGGAAAAATAGTTCAATTTAACTCAGAGTTGATACTTTCATTTCAAATACTGGCCAGACTTGACAATGATTATCTTGTATCAATCATAAATGAAAATGTTGTCCATATGATAATAATGCTGGTTGATTATGTGTATGAGTGTGTTTTTTTGTGTGGTTTGAATATCAAAAGATTTGATTTTCATCTCAGAAAGTGAATTCTTATAATGACAAATCAGGTATGCATGTTCTGATGGCTTGGAATCATCAAAGTATAAATTATTATCATCAATGACTGCATCTGGGTATAGGATAATCAGGATACATCCTTTGTATTACAATTAGACTGTCCTCTTCTATTTTGAATCTCACCATTTTTTTTATGGTAAAATATACGAGGTGTGTCTGAAGAACATTCAGCCATTTTGAATATCTCAAGAATTAGTTGCAGTCTCAATGTAACTTTGCAACAAAGGGGCCTAACTGCACATGCGTGAATTGACACTCTCCTGTGCAGCAGTGAGACTCCATTGGGTGAGCTTGTGTACTGCTGAACCATTGCATTCACAATTACCAAACCTGACCATTCTTTACGTCTTGTGTAGGTTTTTTTGTCAAAATATTTAATCAACCAAGTCTTTCAGCTCCCATATTGTCCAGATTTTGCTCTGTGACTTCTAGCTTTTTGCTGTTGAAAGAGAAATTTCAGACTGTGGATGAGATTAAGGAGAACATGACACAGCAGCAGATGGCAATCTGGAAAGTCGTACTTATTTCTTATATCTCCATAACGCATTTGCCAGATTTCAAATGAAAAAAGTGATAAAAATAATTTACTTACTTTTGTTTGGGAGAAAAAGCTTTTAGCTTGGTTGAGTGAATATTTCCTGTAGAGAAATTTTTTTCTTCATCTGGTTTACATTTATACAATAAAACATTTTCTGCAAGTCCAATATCTATTTTTATAGCTTAGTCCAACTTACTTGTCTGTCTTGGTATTTAATCTTCTTAGTATGACGAGTATATCTGACTTTTATTAATAAAACCTTTCTAATTTATTGAAAATTTTTAAATGATATATAACAGAAGGTTTTTTCTAGCAATTCAGTTATTAACTTGATGTCAATGTTTTAAAATTTTGCCTTCAACAATTTTCAATTCAGAAAGACTTCATTTTCTGCCTTAGCTTGAAATAAATATTGTTTTCAGTACAATGAGACTGTCTGTCTGCATTAAAAATATAGCCAGAAAATGGAATAATACTCAGAGACACACTGTACAAAGAACTATTCTATGGAATTGTTAGGTTAACAAGAAAAATATTGTTTATCAAAAATTAGGCTTGGAAGTTTTTGATTGTGCAAGTCAATCAAAGATCTAAGGCAGCATTTTCAAGAAGCATATATCGATAGGTTTCATGCAATTTATCATGAATTAGAAAAGCAATGATAAATAGAGGAAAACTAACCTGATGGAAAAGGGGGGAGGTTTATGTAAATCTTTTCTCATTTATGCTCCCTTGTTTTAACATGCTATATCAGCTAAGTGCATCACTTGATCTAATCAAAGATATGAAAGAATTTGAAGACATCCAGAGAAGAGCAACAAAACTTGTTCCAGAACTAGAAAAGCTTTTTCTTTGAGAAAAGATGGGAAATTGAAACCTGAGAAGATAACTAATATTCAAGGGGAAATTATGAATCACCGCTGCCCATATATGCTCATTTTTATGACGTAAATATATATATATTGTAAATTGAACCCTCCCCTAAAAAATGGGCGTTGAGGTGGGGTTCAAAGGAAAAAACTATTTCAATACTCATTGGGGTGTGTATGTGTATGCACACAGAATTTGAAGTTTTTATTCTGAACACTTAGTGCTAGGCAAAGTCAAGATACATAAATACATATCACTGTCAGGGCACGTGAATAACATGAACCCAGCAAAAATTTTGTAGTGGGTTGTGTTGATTAATGGTTCTGCAAAAGTGCCCTTCAGGAAATCTCCCTTCCACAAATTTATCAAGGGAGTTTAACTGTTCATCAAAACATAATTTTCTATCATTTTCTGTTCATTTTTAATTGATAAACATTTGGGGTTTTTTGTTTTGTTTTTTTTTGGGTGGGGGGTTGTTTTGACTTTTGTTCGTTTGTTTTTTTTGGTTTTTTCCAAATGCTGGTCGTCTCAAATGTTTTTTTTTTTTCCATGCACAAATTTTTCAAGGAAAAAAAATGTGCCTATTCATGAGGTTTTATTAGAAACTTGACACAACTTAGCCATGGTGGTCCTGATTGGAATTCTGAGCATGACATGAGCAAGGCAAAACAATGTCTAAAAAAAGAAAATTAACTTTTTCTCCCTCATTGAATTCCAGACGGCCAGTGTATGAAAAAAACCTAAAATTTAGACAGCCTGTATGTGGAAGAAAAAAAAAAAAAAAAAAAAAAATGGAAAAAGTGGGGTGATCAATGGATAAGTTTCTTCGCTTGCCTTTTGTTGGGCACAGAAATGTACAAATTTTCAAAAAACAAGAGTTGACACAAACTAAGGGACCAATTTAGCATAAATTTACATTGAAAATTGAGCCCCTCACCCAAAAAATAAACCATCATTTTGGAAGGGAATTTTAGAAATACATAAAAACATTTTCTCCTCTAATGGATGGGAATATGTGTTTCACCAAAGAATGGTTAGGGCTGTGCAGTCAGGATACATAGATGCATATAAATGTCAGAACACATGAATAACTAAATCCAAATCGATACATAGAAATGTCATAAGACACAAATAACCTGGACCCAATTACAGTACCTAAACCAGTGTTTTGGGTAGCGGTGATTGATAAGAGGAGACATGATGATACAAACATTTAAGGTAATAAAAGGCATCAACAACATCCAAGCCAAAAGATTATTTGTAATGATGAAAAGGAAAAAAAAACATGTGAAGAACATTGCAGAAGAGGATTCTTCTCACAAACAGTTGTAAACAATTGGAATAAATTAATAGATCAAGACCCAGAAATAATAGAAGCTAAGACAGTGAACTGCTTTGAAAATGAATGTGACAATTACACCCCCCCCCCCAAGAACAAAACTCACAAACAGAAAGCTTGCTACAGGAACAAATTTGTGCAAAAAAATTCATTTGTTCTATGTCTTATCTAATATACAAGCATGCGATAAAAACATTTCTAGGCTGATATTCCAACGCAGTATCATTGTCTCATTTTATTTTGGTTTTATTTTCCAACATAGATGTTTCTTCCATGAAAATGTTTATCATATTTCAAAATGCATTCTGAATAATCACTGCAAATGCACCATGGTTGTGCAGATGTTTTTTTCAGTATGCTTTTTCTCGGGAATGTGAAGTCATGATAGTAAACTGTGAGGTTACTACTATTCATTCAATACCATATGTACTGGTATAAAATATGGACACTTCGTTTTTTTAAATTTAATTATATTTTACTTTATTCTATTTTTTTAATTGAAAAAGCATGCATGTATCATATTGCGTCCAATGTGCTGGTATTATGGCGGGGGGGGGGGCTGGCATCTATTGAAGCTCGATAAAGACAGTTATGGGGACTTCATAAGTTGCAGTGGGAAGGAGTCTGCCAAATATTTTTGTAAACTATTTGTCTGGTTTATATGTTATGTCTTGGACAATTTAAACTGCCCACAATATCCTGACTCTTGTGATGCTGAATATTTTCCTAAATGAATGCTAAAGAGAAAGGAATTGATTGGGTAGGAACATGGAAGAATTATCATTTAGCAACATATTTCTTGGATTATTTTTTCAATTTGAGAAAAGTAGATTAACTCTATTCTTTCTAATTTTTTAACTTTTGAGTAGATAAATCTTTTTCTGAACTTTTCCACAAAGCATCTTCCATCTGATTCACTGGTGCATTCATTTGTATTTTAAACGATTTTCCTCCTTTCCTCTGGTCTTTCTATGTGGAGGAAAAAATGATCGGTTCTTAGTAGACTATGAAAGCCACTTTTTATTTATTTATTTTTTTCTGACTTCAAATCTGCCAATCTTTTTCTTTTTCCTCCCAAGAAAATTTTGTACCAAGATAAGAATCTGTTCTAGTATGGGTACAAAAAGGTTTTCTCTCTCCAGGAAATTACTAGAGATCAATATCTATTTAGCCTAACCTAATTTTACATTTTGAGCAGTAAAACAGATTAGGTCTTTCAACTTATTGCTTTGTTGTGATCTACAAACATTTTACTGTTGGCTGTTCATTTGTTAAAAGAATTTGACTATGAAAATCATCCAAGCTTAGACTCCCTTCTGTGTATTAACATATTAAGCATTACAGCTGTAGGTTTATAATATCATTACTTTCTACTGGATAAATAGTTGAAGAATTCTATTAGAAACTATCACCAAAACTGTTAATAAAGGTTTCTTCAGTTTTCACATTGATCTGGCTGGCTTAGTATATACTGTGTGTACAGGTTATACCAATGGAGCTAGAGGACTGAAATTTTAGTTATTTACCCCTTATGTCTACAAAATTTTTTAAAATTTTTTATAAACGTCTTTGCTAAAAAAAGCATCAATTTGCAATATAAGTTTATGCTAAATTTGTTCCTCAGTTTGTGTCTGACAGCATTCATGTTTTTTTTTTTTTGTTCTGTTGTTGAAAATTCTGACTTTTTTCCCCAAGTGATCATGGAAATCAAAATGCAAGAGAAGTAATTTATTTATTGGTTGGTCCTTTTCCCAATGTTTTACCCCAGCATAGCATACTGCCAAAAGACATGGGACACTCCCTGTTGGTTAGAACCAGACTTTTTTTTCAATTCAGCTATTCAACTTCAAACTTCGCTGCTTCTGTCCCCAAGTTTGTTTTTTTTCACTGCTGTATGTGGGTTGCCAATTTAGTACTTATCACACTAAATTTAGCATGTTTCTTGTTCAGGCAATTTGAAAATTAAACATTTGGTGCTATTTTTAGCCAATGTTAGTGCTATTTTTCAAATTTTTAACCATTTCATGGCTATTTTAGACCAATCTACCCAATTTAGCTATTAGAAACTGCCATAAAAAGGCTAATAATGTCTGTTGAGCATGTTATGGCATTTTTGACATTGATTTAGCATGAAAAATCTTGAGTTAGCAACACTGCTGTCAGATAAGATTGAGAAACAAGCCTCCTTGAAATTAAAACTGAAATGTTTGCTTTTACTGAATTAGAAATTATGTTATAGCATAGTAGAGAGAAAGAAAATCTAAAAAAATCAACGTCTTAATTTTTTTACAAAACTTTCTCCAAAAATTGATAGTGCATATAATTTTTGACTTAGATTATTAACCATTTTTGACTAATATTTATTTTCAACTTTATTATTTGTTGCTTTTTATTGCAACTACTCTGACTGTTAGTCTACAGCTCTACCAATTAAGTTACGGGAGCTGTTGCAGTACTTAGGTAGGTTCCTCAAAGTAAAAGGATGCGAGTTTGAGTCTGGTTGAGAGCTTATTCTTTATCTTTGATCTGCACTGTTTACTCACTATTGTAGAATGATATTCTGAGTAGTTGCTATGAAAAGAAACTCAATATAAGAAAAGACTAGTTGAAAATTAATAATGGTTGACAATACTTCATCCAACAAAAAATAGATTAAGACTTGCTATCACAGTCAATGATTGAACAACTGTAGCATTAAAATTTGAATCCATGTTAGAAAAAAATTGAAAAAGATTCCATCGAAGCATAAGTATGGTCAGAATGAATTCGATTTATGACATCACTGGTGTTTTTCCACAGGAAAACATTTTAAATAGTGAAAAACATCTAAAATCTAGTGAATCTAGATGCCATTAATAAAGCTGTCAGAATATGGCCCCAAAAAGGTTTTTGAAAAAAAAGAAAGAAAAAAAATTCTGTTGAGAGAGAAAAAAAAAGGAAGAAAAATTGGGGGGGGGGGTCTAATGGAGAGCTTACCAATGCCAATTTTCAAGTCTGTAGACAAAGCAATATGGCTGTGCTAGAACACACACACACACGCAAGAAAAAAGGATAGAACTCTTTGCTATCTTTGATGGCTAAGATTGTTAGAATATCTGACTGAGATGTGATATTTTTACATATAAAAAAAAATCTGTTTTGTGATGAATTAGATTTTTATGATGGAAAACTGACAGTTGGTAATGTAATAGTCTTTGTAAAATAATTGCTGATGCACGAGATGTCAATATCTCTGCATGAAAATGTGAGGTAATTTACAAATACTGTCTTATTATCCAAATGATTGCTAATTCCTAAAGTGTGTGCCAAATAAAGTTGTTTTTTAAAAAAAAAGATTTTTTTATCACCATCTCTATTTTGGGTTTCTTCAAAAGTCTGTTTATACATGTTTACTTCTGTTGTATCTATTTTATGGACTCTATCACCTCATCTTATGTGCTTATTAAAAAGCTTTTATGGCTTTTGTAAAAACTCTTGTGCTTTTTGTAGCCATTTTTTTTCCAGTCAATTTTTAGTATTGAAGGCCACAACTTTACACCAAGAATGATGAAATTTAGCATATAGGCACATCTCCTTGTGGCAAAGATAGCAATCTATGTGACATTGACTTCTGAGGTCATTCAAGGTTACCAAAGGTCATTTATGGCCATTTTCCCACAAATTAGCATCTTTGAAAATGAAATTGGGCATACATATATATATCTTTCCATGGCAAAGGTCATATGCCATGTGGAGTTGACCTTTGAGGTTACCAGAGGTGATTTTTAGCCAATTTTCAGAGTTGTAGATTATAATTTTGCACCAAGAATATTAAAATTGGGCAAATAATACATCATCTGAAATCAAAGGTAACTGGATTAGTGGGGTCAACTTTAGGAGTTATTCAAAGTCACCAGAGGTCATTTCTACTCAATTTCCCAAGCCTTTGGCAATGATTACGCACCTATGTAAATGAAATTTGGCGTAGATATAAATCTTTTCTTTGTGAAGGTCATAGGCAATGCAATATTGACCTCAGGCCGACTGAGATCTTGTCATTTTTAGCTGATTTTCCAAGTCATTTGCCACAATTTTGCACTTATGAAACTGAAATTTGGTATAAAGATAGATTCTTTCATTGTCAAAGTGTTTGGAAATATGGCAATCTCAAATGTCAAAGTCATATGTCATTTCTGGTGAATTATGTTAGTTGTTGGCCACAATACTGCACCTAGGATGCAGAAATTTTGAATAAGGGTACATCTTTACATGGCAAAAGTTATAGGCGATTTGAGGTTGATGCTAGAGGTCACCTGAGGTAATTTCAGGATATTGTAACAGGGCACAAAGATGATTTCTCAAGATCGTTGGCCTTTACCTGACTTCTCTATACTTTTTCCATTACCAGCTCAGTATGGGTCATCTCCTGGTTGGATCCCCAATCAACCTGCTCATATTGTCACTCAACGGGAGAAATACTTATGTAGTATATCCAGAAGCTGTATCAAACTTAGCAACATCATTTGTTCTTTTCTGTGCATCAGAATGTTCCTTCTGTAACAGCTACTTTTTCATGTGTATATATTGTAAATAATCCTTGGTTTATTTTTTTTATTTGCTGTCAAAGAAAATATATCAAAGAAAATATTTTTCCTGTTTGATTGTTTTAAATCCCTCCCCCTGGGGCAATGTTGGGTATCCCTGCTAGTAGTATATGTATTTAGTTTTTAAAGCTTCTGATGAGAATCATGTGGTGCCTAACTACCCTGGATTTTGGAAAATATACAAGAATAGAATAAAATATGGCAACAACATTTGAATTAACTTCTCTGAATCATC
Source organism: Thysanoteuthis rhombus (assembly GCA_963457665.1). Lineage (NCBI taxonomy): Eukaryota > Metazoa > Mollusca > Cephalopoda > Oegopsida > Thysanoteuthidae > Thysanoteuthis > Thysanoteuthis major. Next base: position 69,063,056 of record OY735204.1, on the reverse strand, counting down.
CTCTGCTTTTCGGCACATCTTCTCATCCATTTGGCATCTTATTTTTATGTTCTTTCATCTTGTGGAAGATCTCTTTTTATTTATTTATTTGCATTATACCCATAAGAAATGACAGGATTATTTCTGTGATATATCAATAAATTATACAAATATTTTTATGACATTTTACCTATCCCTTGATACAATCTATTTACTATAGGCAAACATTCCTTGTTTGCACTGATATGAAATGCAAAGCTCTAATTGCTATTAAGTCAGAAACAGTTGTTACTTCTATATGTATACGTCTGCCAACAAAGTTGGAAGAGGTATATGTATTCGCTTATGTTTATCCGCACAATATCTTCAAAAGTTCTGTATGAATTTCAATGACATTTTGTGGAAGGGTGTTCTATGGGCTACTGAAGACTACATTGAATTTGGGGGCAAATCCAGGAACTTTTTTTTTCTTCTTTGGAGATATATTCTTCATATATTACTGTATCACTATAAATTTTGACTAGTTTTTCACCTTCATTCTAATTTCCACTTGCTATTTATCATAACTTTTAAATTGGCCTGTAACCCTGTGGCAGTGATTAAGCAGTGTAATTGAAAAATACAGAGCAATACTCTCTAGTCAGAGGGGGTCCATTATACACCCAGCCATTTTTAACCACACAGCCATGTATGGTTAAAAGCAGCCCACTCTGGCTTGAGGGTGTTAGTTCGATCCTCACTGTGGGCTTACTTTTTATTTTCTGATTGCATTGAAAAAGTAGACAGTTTGTACCTTGAATATACTCCAGAGACATCTGTGGATTTCTTTATACTTTTTTTCTGGTTCTACTTTTGTTTGGTTCTATTTAATTTTTGCATATGCCAGTTAAAATTCCAACAATCTGTCGGTTATCTCTTCAACATAATGCCTGTTGAAACATCATTAAAAGTGTATTGGACGTATCTAAATTGATGATTTGCATAATGGCTGGGGAACTTTTTAAATCTACCTGTACTAATTAAAAAGAAGCTAAAAATGCCCATGAAAATGAACTGACATTGTAAGTGTCAGTAGATAAATATGATTTGAGTAAATGATCGCAAAGTTTCTCTACGTTGTAAAATCTACATTATAGGTCACTTAACCGAGTGATTTTCTACTTGAGAAAATAAAGGTAATGGAAAGTACTCAACAATATCAATTACAAAAATAATCATGAAATATCACAAATAAGATAAATGATAAAAATGCTAACAATGAAAATAACAATGACCCTTACTTGTTAATGTCTTCTGGCATAGTTTATCATAAAATGCCCCAACAGCTCTATCTTTCAACCGTCTCATATTCTTATAAAATATCTGTATCCACATAAATGATTCATTGTCTAAAGAAATGATCTAAAAAAAACAATAGATCTTTTACCTGAAATTATCTTTAAAAAAATACCAGCATAAGATTTGGGCATTGTTGATCCAAAATGACCATAGAGACCCAAAAAAGCACTTTTTTTGGAAAATCCCCCCAAAAAGACGACGTTCTTAGATGGTGCTTAGTGATGTACTCATGTAAGTTTTCAATGTTGTAGCCCTAAAAATAAGACCAGGAGTGCCCGAAGAGAGACACACGCATACAGACACTCAGAGAGAAGAATCTGTCGTCCACTTTGCTGGTTGGTTAGGGTCTTCTTGGGGCTACAGTGACTCAATAAATTTTGGCATAACTCTTGGGTAATGATAGACTTTCGAGAACCCAATTGGTCTTAGAAGAATATTGAAATTAATAACTTTATGAAAAAGTAACTTACTACAATTAATACTTTTTTTTCTTGAAAAATCCCTTCGAAAATTAAGTTGTAGATTTTTATACAATTAACTCTAATTCTGTTCATATGAACAAGAATATTAGAAGGATTACTGTTACTTCTATGTCTCTTTTTGGTATTGTTGATGATTTAAACCAAAGTTCTTGTTTGTCTAAAAGCATCTCATACACTCATTGATAAATTCAAGTAACTTTAATTGCATGCTCATTGGAGGAGATTGTGTGCAGACACATGCTTAAAAAAATCAATACTGGAAAAGGAGTGGATTTTTTTAGATGAATTGTTCAAAGATTGTAAAGATGTTGTATACAAACACTAGAAAAAGCTACCAATACTGAATAGATGTATCTCTTGGTTTTCAATCAATGAATGATGCTTTCATTATATTTACCTAGCTGCAAAAAAAAAAAAAAAAAAAGTCCTGTTCATGGAATGTCAAAATATGCTTGTCTATAAAAAACCGTCCTTGGATCTTTAGGGTTATAGAACCATTTCTATTGAAGGTTTTCATTGTAATTTTGACGATTTTCTCAGGTTAAGGCATCACTGTTCAGCAGTAGATCATCTCTTAGGGAAATTAAAAAAGATAGTTTTGTTCCTAGTGAAAAACAAAAAAAAAGTATATTCAGTGCCATCAAAAGAAATATACTTGTATACTGAAGAATTGTCTTCAAAGAATTATTCATTTCCAGTCTTCCTCTTCAGTTGTAACTCATCTTCCACAACGGGCTCAGAAAGTTATTTACGTGGACCATATTTGTCAGGTTTTCATTGGCATCCTGACTCCCCTGCTTCAGTGAGTTTTTAATTCTCGCCGTCCACAAACATGAGTGCCAAAATATCCAACTTGTAAGAGTATTACAAGCATTGCATTCATAGCTATTCTTGTAGATTTCTATCAGGGTATTCTATCTAAAGTTCCACCTGAGCATGCATTCTCCATCGGGAGTTCCTTTCATCTTGGAATTGGGCTAGAATTGACTTATCGGATTTGTTTTCCTTATCCTGCATCAACAGATGAGCAAATGGAATCGAGCCACACATGAACAACAAGAGATAGACTTCAAAGCAATATCCACTTCTTTGTAGGGTGAGAAAATTAGATCTTATGTTGTAGATATTTCTGTTTGTGTACTTTCTTCACAAGAAACCAAATATATTTATCTCATTTATCAGAATAAATCATAGTGACAATTATCTTTTGAAATCTCTTATGCACTACTTAATCCACCAAACTTGCCCCCTCGACTGTGACTGCTTTTTTTTAAATTCCTGCAGGAAGGACAATATGCTCCTATTAACTAGCTCAAAACATTTTTCCAGTTATTTTAGTGTCCAGCCTTTGTATTCATACCTTCTGAGTATAGCCTTCAATCAGACAATAGTAGATTAGCAAAGATAATATTGTCTGCCTTTGATATATTGATAAAATGTTGATGCTTTTGATTATTTCCGATATTATTTTTCTATTTTGAGTGTACAATGTTGTCAAAGAAAATGTTTAATGTATATTCCTGTCAATAACCTGTAAAAAGAAGTTACCTTTAATTAGACACCTACCTCTTGCGGATATGAAACATGAAACAATCAGTTACAAGGATATACTATATCAGAGAATAATTTTTCAAGTCATTTTTATACATTTACATTATCATTATTATAAAAAAGCCATTCTGGGTCTTTGCTCGTGAAGTTAAGCTATCATTTTATAAGACTAAGTTTTATTATGTTAAAACAGAATAATCAGCTATAATGATTTAATTTATGCTAATTTTAACATAGATATTGAAATGATTTCTGGGTCTTGAATAGTTTTGAAAAAAATTATTTACAGATAAAAAGACTAGATATCCATCATCCTTCACTCAATCCGTCCTTCGGCTTGTGTGCTGATCATCTTAAGCCATTCGCTCCTGTTTCTGACCACATTTTGCTAGTTCCTTCCTTTGCTTCTTATCAGTTGATTCAACCTCATTAAGGGTCTTCTTTTTTCCATCCTGTTCTCTTACATACCAAATTGCTGTTTCTGATGTCCATCTATTGTCTGACATTTGTATCATGTGACTGTTCCATCTTTGCTTTTGCTATCGACTTTCAAGAACGTTGTCTTTGAATTTGGTTGCATTTCTTATGAGCTAATCCGGTATATGCACACGTTTTGATATATTGAGAATATTTCATTCCATTACTTTTTGAGTGACTGCTAGGCCTTGCTCTTCCTTTTTTGTCAACTATCACGTTTTGCAGCTGTACGGCACCGCTTTTAAGGCTGTGCCGTCAAAGATGCATGCTTGTGTTTTTGCCTCTGATTTTTTCCAAAACCTCTTTTATTCTTCTGTATTTTTGGAGGCTGGTAAGAATCTTGGGCACCATCGATTCGGTTATGTGTGTGTGTGTCTGAGTGTGCAATTTTTTGCCTAAGAAATTTTCTTAAACTATGCCTCAGCGTTGCAGATTCCATAGTTGGTAGAAGACAATGACATATATTTATAAAATTATCTTTTTGCTGATAACTTTATTTATTTATTTATTTTTTTTTACATGAACCAACTTGTAAGGGAAAAAAAATCTTGGAAACTTCCTTCTATAATACATGTAAATCTTTGAACATACTGATATGTCATTAGCTGTACATATGTTTTTTATGCAAGGATTCCTTGAGATATGAGAAGTTATTTCAAAGGTTCCTCCGGTCCAAAAAGGTTAAGAAAGGCTTATCCAGAATGATCTCAATCAAACTTGTACACTGTTTATGCTGCAAAATCCCCCAGAATAGTTATATTTTTTCAAAAATATTGGGTTACTTGTAAATCATATCAATTTAATTTGAACTACAAATGTGAGAGAAAAAATTCTTTAATGAAATCTTTTCATGAACCTTCTACTTCTGTTTATATCCATGCATACATTGATTTGAGAAGCTACTCATGATTCTTTAATTAGAGATAAACTAGTTTCTATAAAAATAAAGTTTGAAACCTTGAGATGAATCCATATGTTAGAAAATGGATATAATTCTTTTCCTGCTTAGATAAATTTGATTCTCTTGTAAAACATTTTACTTCTATACATGTTAATCTGTACATTTTAAAATGGATTCTATAAAAATAAATAGTATATAGGAATATATGTTGTATTTGAGTTTTCACTAATTTCCCTGAATTTTTTTTTTCAATGTGCAGTCTTTCAAACAATTAAATGAGAAATATCAGAAACCACAAGACTGTAAAATAAAAAAATTCATGTCTCCATTATGTCAGTGACAGATGTATTTATTGTAAGAGGTTTTGCAATCAACCTGGAAAGTAGGTTCTCAGAACAATTTTTGATGATTTTTTTTTCTCATAAACTCTCTATTTATTCATATCAACCTGAAAAAGACCGTTAACTCTACCAAGCTTGAAATTAGGTGCATTCTCAATATTACACCTATTTTAAAAAATGAAATTTCTTTGACACATTTGCTTATTTACCCTTATTGATGTAAAACTTCACCTTACTAAGACATGATGAATCTTTTGGATCTCCGGAAATAAGCTTGATATGCTAATTAGTTTCCACCCTGAACCAATATTATATGCATCCATCTTTACATTGATCTGTCTTCTCTCACTGATGAACTCTGTTCTGATGCATCCATTCTGGTGAAAGAAGAAAAAAAAATCAATACTGACAAGGATCAATATCTTGAATTATCCAGAGTTGAGTAAGTTTGGTCTGGATCACTCCATCATGTGACATCTGCTGCTAGCACTCTGATCCTTTGGCTTAACTGAATCGGGCAAGTCATCTTGCTCAATGGGTCAGCAGGTGACTGGCTTTTGGCCTTGGAACCAAATGGAGACAGGGTTTCACATAGACAAACAATACAGCCTAAGCAAAAGAAATCTGAAAAATGGAAAAACATTAAAATGATTGAGTAGTGATCTGTTTTCCTTCCTGCTAACATAATGATCTATCTATACAATGAACAGTGTGCTTTTCTGTTTATCTTTGGATTTCTCTGTCACTTCTACAAGAGTTCATGGATACTGCACTTTGATCCTAGGCAGCGAGATAGAGAGTGGCACTTTAATCCTAGACTGGATGCACAGAGACTCTGATCCTAAGCAGCAGTACCAATCCATAAGTAAATAATTCTGTCCTTTCTTATGGTACAATGTTAGTTGCTTGATAAAATCATTAGACTTTCTATAGTGGTACTTGCAAGTATGGCTGTTGTGTTTGTCTTCAGATTTCAGTGTCCAAGTTTTCACTGTTGTCTATCTGTTAATTTCAGAGTAATGACAAAGTTCTTCTTTAAGAATGAAAGTAAGAAGTGTTCTCTTTGAGTAATAGGTTTCATATTTCTGAATTGGCAAAACATTTGTAGTATGAGGCTTCTAATTGTAGTGACAACTTCATATCACTCAACATTGAGAATTTAATCCTTATAACTCATTGGTAACTTCATATTCATTTTAGTTACTAAACTTATGTTGTGCCTGGTCATTATCATGTAAGTTTTTGTTTGAAAACGTCATGCACAGTTGGAGCAATCTGACTTAATTTGATTGCTTAATACCGTATTGTTGGGGATTGCAAGCAACCCATACATTTTTTTGCACCTTTTAAATAGTCTTCATTCACAAATGATTTGTGAGATGCTGACAGAACAAAGTAATCAACATTGTTTTGAGGTTGGAAAAATAATTGTGGCATTAAAAATGGCCAGTTTCTTCTGTTGCTTCTTATCAATAGATTCAACCTCATCGGGGTTATAATTGTTTCACATTGCATACACAGTAGATCTTCAGGTAAGCGTGAATACTCAAAATGAGGGACTAACTTGGCATAATTTTACATCGTAAATCACCCCTTCGATACCCCCCCTCCAATTTAAAAAAAAATAATTGGCTGAAAACTTGCTCTACACTCTCATTAGGAACTGCGAAGATGTAATGGCTGTAGTTCTGAGAGTTCTTGGGTTATGCAGTGATAGAGGGATGGACAGAAATTTAGTGAATCATAGCAAGATGAACTTTAGGTGCCTTCATACTGTATTTGAATTTGTATGATGCCTGAAATTCAATGGCAGCATCAGGTTAAATAGTTATATACGTGTTGAAATGGTAGATTGTTGTTATCAGATATCAGTGGTGATAGTCACCTATTATCAATGTTTATGCTCCTACATTAAATAACAATTTGCTGATCTTTTCTTCCTTCAGCAGGTATATTATACAAAAAGATGAACAAAAACATGTTCAGAGTGCTTATTATAATCAGAAATGTGTTAGATACTAGGAAATCATAGTAATATTCAAATCTACTTGTATAATGAACAGTGTGTCTTATGTTTCTCTGTCTATAACAATACACTCTTCCATAGTAAGGTAACAATTTTGCTGGTAAAAATATCTCCTAATCTCCGTATGAAACTGTAGACTCTTCCACTGAAACGAGGTTAGTAGTTTCTTTTCCAGAAGAAAAAGCATTTCATACAAATTAGAATATATCTGAATTTACATCAGGATTTCCTATTTTAAAAAAAAAATTACAACCTCATCTGTTTTATGTTGAAAATTTTGAAAAAGAGGAATAAAAAATCACTCATCTGTTAAATTGTTTCCCATGAGCCTTCAGAATTCTTGCAGAATTTATACATTTTATCCTAAGAATCTTTTGAATTTCGTGCCCACTTTATATCATTTACAGAAATATGTCATTGCAGAGACAATATCATTGCTAAATGCTGACAGAATCTAACTACATACTGTGATATTTTTTCAGTTACCTATTATATTTTTTCTTTCAATTTCTTTTCAGCGGTCAGCTCTACTACAACTCCAGTGTCCACCACAGGAACACAGGATAGTAGTAATAATTCAGGGGTGAGTAAAAATGTTTGCTTGATCTTTGCTCATTTTACATCTTTCCTGTGGCATATACTCCACACATTGTTTTTCATTACTGGTTTCTAACACTTTAACCACAAATTTACCAATTCAGAAATCTCTGGGTTTATGCTTGTAAAATCCATAATCAGGGTATGAATATCATCTCAATTTCTTTTATGTCAGAGTATTTTACGATTTCCGAATAATACTAGATAAAGTAAATGAAGCAAGCAAGCAAGAAAGTTGGCCTCCTTATGAACTTCAGCATAACAAATATCATGTACAAGAAACCTGTTGGGGACAAAGACTTGAAGATTGAAAACACAGAGCTGGGAAAAAGTTGATATTTAGGACAGCAAGTCTCCATGAAGTCCTCAAAAGAAGAAATAAAGCAAAGAATCATACTAGGTTGGTAAGTTTTTGGTAGAGCAAGCTCGACTTTCAAGAACACACAAAGGTCAAGTATTCTTAAATGGTTGTCGTCCTAAAAAGAAAGGTATACAACCAATGCAGCCTCTCCATGATTACCTATGCAGCTGAAACATGGAACCTAACCAAAAGATCGACCCTCAAACTGAAAACCCTGCAATATGCACATGAGAGAATCATGCTCAACCTCACATGGAGAGATCATAAGACAGCACAATACATTAGAGAAAAGACAGGCTCCAAGGTTTCATAGAACAGTTGGAAAACACAAATGGCAATGGGTTGGACATGTTACAAGAACGTCAGACAATCGCTGCTCATCATTGCTCACAACATGGATTCCCAGAAATCGTATGCAAAATTGTGGCCAACAGAAAGTAAGATGGCGTAACAAGCTAGATGAATTCAGTAAGCACTGGCTCTACGATGCCCATTATAGAGAGTTCTGGTGAATCTTGGGGAAGGTTTATGTCCAACAACTGATGCTAAAAAGCTAATGATGATATTTCTTAGCATTGTAACTATTGTCCCAGGTTTTTTCTTGCCAAGCTGGGTCGTCTCATCCATGACAGTGTACTGGTTGAATACTTGACCTATTTGTACAAAAATGTAATCTATGTATGTGTGAAAGGTCATGCAAATATTCACTAGTTGTCATATCACCAAAGTAAATTTGCAAATTTCCTTAGTTTGCACAAGGAGATGCTGCCATCACACAATATAATAACATACAATCATAAAACAAGTCATCTTGTCAATGGCAGTGAACAGGTTGAGAAACATTTAGTTGAGGAAATAGGCAAAAAGACATTTGTTTTATGTGTAAGTTTATATAAGTCAATAAAATGCCTGTCTTGTTTGCAATGTGTTCATTGCTCCATGAGGGACCATTATCAGTGAAAAAATTTTAGCTCAACGATTGGACTAAATTGGTGGCTAAGACTTCAGAGGTTCATATAGGGTATGAGATTGGGACCCATTACAACTTGTTGATAAGAAAGAACTCTTTTAAATTGGAACAAAATACTTTTTTTCTATAGTAGTTAAACATACTTGCAAAATCTATAATATTCATCATTGATAAACCATATTTCCCTGTTCCAAAGATGTTCTTGCTTCTAGGATGCACCCAATTTTTACTTGCAAACTTTAAAAAAAAAGAATTAAAATAGGATAGACCTGTGAAAAAAATGTAACCTCAGCCTGTATGATACAGGGTGAATTATCAAGACTTGTTTTAGGAAAAAAATTGCATCTTAGCTACTGGGGAATACAGTATCTACATTCCTTATTGATGTTATGCAGAATTTAGTTACATTTAAAATCACTTCTTTATCAATTAGATATTGTGATAAGTTCCTCTGTTTGCTTTACAGATCAGTCATGATTTGTCTATAATTTTGCTTTACTCTAATTGAATTTTGTTTCAGTGCTCTTGGAAACACTTTGATTTAGCAAAATTAATATAAATGCTGATGTTCATGTTGAAATGCTTTTAAAGATGTCAATACCAAACAGTTGGAGGTATCTTAAAAATTTAGTTCAGTTTTATAAAAAAAATATGAACAAATCCTTTTGTATCAACTTCTAAAAACAAGTGTTTACAATGCTGTATCCATCTTTCAAAATTTCTCTGACTTCATACCCACTCCATGGATATGCTCTCTTTGACATCTTGTCTGCATTGATTTGGTAAAAACTCTACTTGCATTACATTGAAGTGAAAAATTGGTGAAATAGTTTCCATTCAAGAATTAATAACAATTCAAGAAAACAAAGAAATAATTCATTTGGATTTTAAATCTGAAGAGTTTTCTTGATATTCAAAATGAATTCTGTTGGCCATTTAGAATTTTTTATCAATTTCATATCGTAATAAAATTAAGGTGTCTGCATTTCTGTCTTTTGCTTTACGAAGGTGGTAGCAAAAAATAATAGCCAAGGGGAATAACTTTGTCATTTGACTAAGGGTTGTCCTTCCATAAATAGATGAAGACTTGTGACTAATGGATGAAACAATTATTGATCTTCACACTGGTAGTATAGTCAATGCAGTTTTCATTTTCGTTGAAGATATAAAGAATAAGGCTGACGGAAGAGATTTTCAGAGGTGACAGGTTATAAAAAGAGGTCACATTCAATATAAAAAGCAAGTTCAATGATTTTTATAAATTTGAAGCTGCATATTCCAAAATAAGATGTGAAGTTGTCTCTGGTGAGTTATTGTAATTTTATACTATTTTTCAAGCAGGAAACATTTATTGAAATACGGGGTTGACTTGATACCTTTAGAGGCCCTAAGCACTGGATTTAAAAGAAAAAAAAAATGATGGTGGTTCCCAAACTGGTGGCTACAGACCCCTGAAGTCTACAAAGGTATTATTAAGTGGGGGCTGATGGAAAATTGACACCTGGGGGAAAAAGCCTTAGAAATAGATTTATCGTTAAAATTTTAGTTCCATTAGTAAGAGGTAACGTTGAAGAAAAACACCGAGAGAGGGGTGGGGTCACAAATTATTCTGATATTCATGTTGAAAGGAGTGAATAACTTCTATTTTTTCAAAAAAATTTTTCTGTTTGAAAAGGGCTCTTCAAACACCTGTAGAAAAGTAGGAGTGTCAGGCCCCTCTGCTTTAGTCAGTCCTGGAGAATATGACTGTCAATGTCATAAATTTTGAAAGTAAATTTGATTATACTAATATTTCTCTTGATTCATTGTCTTTTTAGGCCGGTGGGGGGGGCTTATTTTTTTCAAAATTCCATTTTTTGATGAATGAATCCTCAACATTTTTGTCATTATAAAACTTGAAAATATTATGAAATGCCAGCCATTACAATTATCTTAGTTTAAGTCTATTATCCCATTACAGTAATTCATGAGTGAGGAGAGTAATTCTAACTTTCTTTTAGCTACTGGCACAAGAGAGCTTAAGGGAAGGCCACCATTAATCTTAATAAAATTGGAAAAAAAACAAACTTCATTTCAATTCTTTATTCTTTAGCTGATCATGTTATGGAATTTCATTGATGAAAAATTTACTGAAATTGTTTTCTGATGTTTACAAAAACATAATAGTGAACTAGTTTGTCTATAAAAGTTTGGAAAATATTGGTTGATCTAAAGAAAAAAACTTAGTGTATTTATGTAATCTGTATTAGAAAATTCTCAATAATATTAACAAATTTCCCATTTCAAAAGATTCTAAATTCTCGTTTGAAATATTTTGAAGTTTTTACTGTGATATTTTACTAAATATCTGCCCTAACATGTGGGGTAAATTGCTGTAAAAAAAAAAAAAATTTTGATAGTTATGAAAATCAGATTGTGTTCAATACAATTTGTTTTTAAACTGATATTTGTGACTTGTAGAGTTGTCTTTGTGTTTCAACAATCTAGGAAAATTTTTCAAAATCTACTTCAGCACTACTTGAAGTATACAAATTCTTCCTTTTATCTTCAGTCCCTGTAGCTGGTAGACATTCATTCTCCCTGTTACTCTCCTCTCTAAGAAACATAGAGAATCCCAACTAATTGTTTTCAGCTGCACAAATCTCTGAGCTAAAAACGGGCTGAAAAATGTGTCCATTCTAGAATGCATTCATCTCCCCCATATTGGAGATGGGGATTTAAAACTGAGGCTTTTTTCATTGAGCACAGGTACTGCCATATAGGTATTGAAAGCTTTAAATGAATAAATATTTTTTATAGTCTCTTGAAAATATGAATCTCTGTCTAATTTTGTAAATTCAGAAACTTACAAATATCTTATAAAAGCCCATGTCACTTTTGTTTGCTGGTTTCTGTCATGCTAAAGCAAACAGAATGAGAGGAAGAGTTATAAAGCAAAATTTATATCTATGTCATCACCTATGCTATTGTGTTAGTGTTCACATCTACTTTACTTCTACCACTAATTAGATATCTCTAATTTTTCATGCATATTAAAAAAGAAATTTGTTTTTTACTCTTTTCTTTTGCTTTATTTTTGAATCATTAAAAAATAGAATATTTAAAAAGATTTTGAAACTTGAAATTTTGCATGCACATACACACATTTGATGAGTTGAGAAAATTGATTTTTTTGTTTTGTTTTTTGAAAATTCCCATCAGAAATAGGTTCGTTATTGGGGGGTATGATTAAGGAAGTTTATCCCAAATTGATCCCTTACTTTGTGTCCAGCAGCATTCATGCTTGTTTTTTTGTAAATTTCTTTCTAGTGATCATTGCCCCCCCCCCAAAGCAAGAAGTGCTTATTCATTAATCACCCCTTTTTCCAATTTTTCAATTGATCACTCTATCGAGTGACTTTTAATCATAAATTTAATAAATTCAAACCATACTGGTGGCATTTTTATCAAGATTGTTTAATTCCACAACCACCACTGCCTAAAGTTAAAAAGCAGCCTATATGGGTGGTGGTGATCCAGAATTTTCCATGCCATGTCATTTGTAGTTTTAAAGAATATCTAATCACTGGTATGTATTGGTTTGTACTGTATAACATGTGACCAGAAGTTAGATCTTCATAATCACACTTTCATAGTACATTGTAAGTACTCCCCAATGAAATACAATGAACTTGTATCAGAATTATTGAAATCTAACAAATCTGACTCATGTAAAACTCTCAAGCAACAAATTTTAAATTTTAAATGTTCAAAGTACATTTAGTTGAATCAAAAGTGATAAATAACTGTAAATAGCAGCTTGCTACTTGTCAAGCTCATGTGATAGAGCTTTGTTGACGTCAGCTTTGTTCTTAGTAAATATCTGCAGAGTATATTGATGTTGGCTTTTTTTTGTTGTTGTTGCCCTCCTGGGAGAGGGGGGGAAAATGAGCAAATTAAGGGGAGATAACTATTGAATTCTTAGCTCCCAATACTTTGATTGTAAAAATATGTACATTAAAATGGTGTTAATTTTGTTAGTATCAAGTAAATTAACACCAGCTGCGAAATTCGTATTTAATATCAATAAAATTGGAAAAATATTTTCAAAAAATTTGTAATTGCACTTCATGGAAATGTATTGATAGTTAGAAGAGAAAACTTACATTTAATACAGTAAAATGAGAAAAACTGAAATCCACTATTCAGTGAAGCAGAATTTTTTATGCGTGTATATATTCAACTAAAAATGTTCCTTATTTGTGTTTGATTCCACTTTTTTGTTTTTAAATTTCCTTTGAATGAGATTCATTTTGGAAGTTAGAGTATGGGAAGCCATATTGGCATCATATCTCTTTTGGTCCTATCAGTCAAATTTTCATAAAAGTTATCTAAGCAATAAATAATAAAGGATTAAAAAAAAATGTATACATGTTTTTTGGAGTTTTTTTCTTTTTTTTTCAATGCAAACTTAATTTTGTTGAAGCAAAAAATTGGCTCCAAAATTTGCTTTTGTTTCTTGGAAATGATTGTTTCCCACAAGATTAACAGCTGTCCTAACATGAAGTCTCCATGAGAACTATATTATGAACATTGATTAATAATCTCTTTTCAGCAGATCTGATTACTGATAATTTTTGTCTGAATTAAGAATCATCATTGATATAATGTTCAAAATTGAAAGTTTATTCTAATTCCTAAGTTATAAAATCAGCTATTTCAAAGCATCAGTTATTGTGTACACATCCTCTTTATTTTGGTTAATAGACCCTAAAGTCTCTGCTTTTTCGAGGCTACTTTTACTTTTTTCTTGTTTTAGCCATAAGTGGATTAATAGTTCCTCTCTTTTTGGACTTTGGATTTGTATTTTCTTTTTATCAAGTTTGTTTTGCCTTGTGTGACTAATGAATAATTCATTAAAACTTTGAGTGATAATCAGTGAGTTTATCATACAAGCCATTGGAGAACTACTATTCTGACCTTGTGTTGGAGCAGGTTAAACCTAGAAAATATTGAAACTTTACAAAAAAGCTCCATAGTATCATGTGATGATTGAAGAAAAAAAAAACAGTAGTTTTCCAGTCATTCGTGAAAGCTATTAGATAAAATGCATTTCAATTCAATCTGATTATTTCTAGGCATAAAAGATTACAGAACAGTAATTTAAGTAAAATTTTTGGTTATTGTTATTTGCTCAGTAACATATCCTAAAAACTTTGGGAACAATTAATGTGTAGCATTATTAGCAAGTCATATCCTTATTGTCTCAAGGCAATGGCGACATTTTAAACATGTTTATAAGGAACAGTTTACGTTTTGATTAGTGAATAGTCATTCCATGTATTAAATTATACACCTCCATAATTACTTCTTTCTTATATGTGTACCTGCCAGGTGCAAAACAAGTACAAGAATACCAGTTATTCCTATTAATAATCTAATCTACCTAGAAATTCTCTTGCAAAAGATCACAATGCAATATATCTGAAGAGCCCATGTCTTCTCGTTTCATCACCAAAGAGAAGTGCCCTATACTAAGAGAAACATTGTCATAAGCAAATAACATGTTTGGGGGTTTCTGAGAACTTAATTGTGAATTTCACCAGAATTGTAAAATTAGTAAAGTAATTAAATTGAAACTAATTTCAGGGCAATCTGTTGCGGCTACTCCCACTCAGTGATAAAAAAAATAATGAAAATTTGTATCAATTTATCACAACACAGATGTTAGATACATGAAATATAATCCAGCGTGGAAATTATATTTAAAATGTATTGCTTTTGTTGCTTTACTCTTGATGTTATTCTTTTGTATTCACCACTTCATAAAAATCTATAAACTCTTCTATTCAGTGAAACTGTATTTTCATCAATGGACTGCTAGACTACTTACAGAAAGTATTTTGTCTTTTTATGTAGGTGTTGTTGAATTATAAGTTTAAAACCATGCCAAATACAGAGTACATATATATATCTCCATGAAAAATGGATGCACATCATTGAGTGCTCTGTAGACTCTGAAGTACTGATGTAAAACTGTTGATTCTAAACTTTTTTTTCAATAATCTGACTGCCATTTTTGCCCTGAGATGCCGGTCCGGCTATAATTTTTACTCCAAGATGTCGGCTTGGTCATCATCCACTTTAGACCATCACTGTTATTCTGAAATATTTAGAACAGTAAAGAGAAAATGAAAACAAAATGGTATTGTTCTAACATTTTTTTTCTTTAGGCAGCAAGCAAATCTAGACTGAAATGCTTTGAACATCACAACAAATATATTTATACAAAAATATGTCTACGTAACACTTAGATCCTATTAGAAAGTGATACAACCAAATGAAAAGGTCACTGAACGTTGGTAAGCAACTCAAAGTTATCCCAATGTTATTTGCAAAAGTTGCATACAAAATTTCTCACTTATTTCCATCTTTATACTTATAATAACTGTAGAATGTAAAAAATGCTAACAAACACCACTAAAATGTATAACACAGGGCTTCAATCTAACAATTAGAGTAGCTTAACTGGTTCAGCTCAATAGAGTACGTTTTCAGCCAATAAAGCCACACAAATCTTGACAGATCCACCAATTTCTACTTATCATTGATTCCTATCCATTCTATAATCTGCTTTCCAAAGCATTCAGATTTTGCCTTCTTCCATTTTCTTTTCTTTGTGTCTATGTAAGCTTCTCAGAATCTCTCGTCTGTGTATTAATTTGTCTTTTGTTTTATTTTCTTGTCATTAATGATAGTCCCTGATCCCTTGATGGCTGCTACTGATACTATGTGTGACAGTCATGGTAGGAAAGGAGAAGAGAAAGTGAAGGTAGTTTAATAGGGTGAGAAGAGAGAAAACTAGGCAGTTTGATAATAGGGTAGGAAAGGAGACCAGTTGATGGCTGCTACTGATACTGCTAGTATGACTAGCCTAGCTCATATATATGATCGCCAGCTCATGTATATGGAACAAAGTAAGGATTCAGTTTAACCTTATAGTTACATTGTAAATAGAACCCCACCCCTAAAATCCTTTTAAAAAGTTTTTTTCTTAACTTTTTACTTTAAAATTAAGTCCATTGAATATGCATGCCAAATTTGGTTGAGCTGCACCAATGTTTAAGTAGAGGACACAGTGACAAACAGAGCCAGTTGTTTTATATAATGGACGACTAGTTTTCACACTTGATCCTCATTAATTTTTCTGCTTGATTTTTAAAAATCGAATTGAGATTCTTTATTGATTTATTTACTTTTGTAAAAGTAACCTTTTGGCATTGCACCATAAGTTTTCTTAAATATTGTGAGCATTCATTTTTATACTTTCTTTATTTTCCATTTGTACCAAATGACATTACTCCATTAACATTTTTGACGTGGAAATCATGACAAATCCCAAATGTTATTCTTTGCTAAGTTAATCTGGAACAGCGAGAATTTAAATGTTTTAATGCAAACTTTTGTTTGATAATTGTCATGCTCTGTTATCTTACACATTTGCAATTCAGAATAAATTGCATACGGCTACATCTGTGCAAAGATCATTGGCTTTCTACTTGCTGACCTGATATTGTGGAATGTAGAATCTTTACCACTACAAATCTATTGATCAAGTACAAACAGAAGAGTTGTGTCTGTAAGAAAACTCAGGCAATTTTACATCTTTTAAAAATCATAAAGATGGGTGGCATAATTAAAATTTAAAAGCTTCATCTATGGGACCATTTGCCATAGTCAATTGGGTATGGACATTTAGACGTGTATTTAGACATCATATGATTTCGCATTGGCCCATTTGACAAACATTTTGGATAAGAAAAAATGTTAATTCTTCATCATTCAAATGTGAAACTTTGAAAAGCTTTCTGAATGTAACTTGAACGATAAATAAAAACATTAAACCATTTGGTCATTAAAAATATAATTTATAGCTTTATTTAAATTATTTTGTAATCATGAGTGAGGCTTTTGAAACATTTTAAAATTTATTAAAACTTTATTGAATTTCTGAAAGTATTTAAAAAAACTTTTATATTAAGGGTGTTCCCATTTCTAATATAACTACAAAAGTGGGCGCAGTTATCCTCCTATAGATGATACCAATGTTTTTGAGTAATGTGCAATTCGTCTTCTCCTGGCCTATCGTCTTATTGATATTGTCATGAAACACTTTAATCTCTTTTTTGAAGTTCACTTGTAAACCTGGATTACCTTCTGTGTGAATCTTTTGCTTAATCTAAATACTATCCAAGCTTTTCAGTCTGATATGCTGTCAAAACTTATAATGGTGCCTGCAACCTTGTTAGTGACTGAGAATCCTATGTTTAATGTCCAAGACTTTGTCTTAAAACAGTGACTTCTCGCCCTCAGTGGCACATTGCCTGCAGGCATATAAACTCTGCAATATTTATAATATTTTGATGTCCTATGTGATTTTGGAAGGTGTTGGCTTAAGCCCACTTGTTGCCATTATTTTCTTATGGGCTTTCAGATTGGTGTCACCTTATTTGATATATTTGGTGAGCCCCTATAAATCTATAGGGAGTCTCCATGGCTCATGCCAACTTTGAATGGTACCCTACATATTCATGAGCCTTTCCCCCATCCACTATCTGGGGACATGAGAGATACTGTGCCCATCAGAACTTTTAAGGGATGCAAGACCTTTCTGTAGTTCAAAGACATCTTTCTTTTTCAGTCACTTGGTTTCAAGATAGTCTTATATTGTCACTCAACTAAAAAGAAGCTTTGAGATTGTTATGCTTGTCAATCAAATGTTTTCTTGTGTTACCTTATATATATATATATATACACTTGCATTTTCTGTGTTTTTCATTTGTAAATGTTTATGTATCTACAAGTATAAAGTAATTTTTTTTCTTTTTATTTACATTTGTATGTTTCTCTTCATATCCAATTGGCATCTTGTCTTTTTTTATTTGTTTTCTGTTGGTTGTAACTTCTCAATTGTTTCTCATATTATTTTAATCTTTGATTTTCTTAACAGGCCAGCACAACTCCAAAGAATACCACTGCAGTGACAATACCAGTAACAACTACAACAAAAGGTATTAACAATTTTTTGCTATAATTAGTTATTTCCCTTTGCTCTAATATCAACTCATGATGAAATCTCTAATCTTTGCTTTCTTTCTTAGTTCTTCCATAAGTACATTTCATATTCTCAAACAAATCTCTATCTTGCTACATCTCTCTCCCTCAATTGACACCAGTGCTTTTTTTGACATGACTAGGTAACTTTTTCCAAAATGCTTTTAACTCAGAAAAGAAAGCCAATTGTTTTGTGGATTTAGTTCTTGAAAGCTGCTTGACTAAAAGATTTCTGGTATGAGGAGAAATGTGCTCCATGTTTGGAAATTCTGTTTAGTATTTTGAATGTTCCAATCAAACTACTTTGCATTCCTCTAGATAGTTAAAAAAATCTTTCATATTATTCAGTTAAAGATTCACTTCATATACATATCTTTTATTTCCACTTGTAATTAGATCTTATTTCAATCACCAGGTAGCGCTTTCCAACAGAATTATATATTTACAGTATTCTATTGGTGACGTATGAAATGTAAGCTGTGTTATGAAATAATCATTTGATTAAGTAGTTTTCTCCTTAATTTTAAATTTTTTTTGTGCATTATGCTGTTTTTAAAAGTCAGTTTTTCAAGGTTTTAGTTGGGAATGTTACAATGTAAATATCATGCTGAACCTGGCCCTTACTTGCTACCAATCATACAGTATTGAAGTATACCATTACTTCCCTTGTTGAGGTTGTAAAATTATTTTTGTTGATAATTTTTTGTGCATTCATCAGGGTTAGGGTATGCTGCAGTCCAACCACACTTGTAGTTCCATCAGGAAATTCTGGCTCTAGTTTTATCTATTCATACATATCACCCTAGATATATTTTCCTTTTCTATTCTAGCTAAATCATAAGATTACCTCCTATCAATTTTTGACATATTCTCTTCTTCAATATCCTTTAAGGCTTTCTTAGGACAAAACTTTTCATTTTTTTCTTTTTCAACTCATTAATCATGAAATCTATGACCCCCCCTTTTTTCTGATATCTTTCTTTTTTCTTAACGTTATGAAGAAAAATGTCTCACATTAGTCAAGGATACTGAACTTCATATTTTGGAATAATTTTTTTATGTATAAATGTTTTGATTTGGAGAGTCATAATTCTCTCAGTAGAAAATAGTATCACTATTCTTGGTTTCCCTATTAAGTGTTAATGTCTTCTGTTATTGCTCTAAGCTCTGACAAGGCCATAAAGTACTTGCTCTGGGTTTTAAGGACGCACAAATCACTGAAAATAGTTTCAACTTGAATCAATACTCCATTATAAAATTTATTTTTGGTAGTGCAGCATTATTAGTGCTTTCATTTGTATTTTTTGTTGTATTAGGGACCTGTTCAAATGAGTATTATAGAATATGATATTTGTCTGTCATGATACAAATTCAAGAAATATGAAGGCATTTTCTTCAAATTGTAAATCTTGCTGTTATGGAAATTTCTCACAAGTATAAGCTTCATTTCATTTTTGAATTTTAGAGGGATGTCTTGAAGTATTGAAATTATCATGAGCCGTAGATGTGCACACAATGTGTACAACTGATGATGCCATACTAAAATGGAAAATGCTCAGATCTCCATAGAAACATTGCCAACAAATTTCTAGCCTCCACAAAGCTTCTTTTTTTTCCTTCTTAAATAGATTCTCTTTTCAATTGTATTACAATTCTTGAGTGTTTTTTTTAAGATATCTGATGATTCCCTGTTCAAGAATAGAATCTTTCAGTTTTACCCCAATTGAACTATCAGAATAAATTAATCAGCCAAGAAATCACTGCTTGGTCATTTTGGTTAAATTGAGTCAAAGAGGCTTTCTTTGTAATGAACAATTTTTTTAATGTCTTTTTGTCTGCTTTCCATTAAGTTCAGAAGGTGCTATGTTGCCAGTTTTACTGTTACTAATGCTGCATCAGCTGGGTTTCTGTGTCTGCACTATTTTATATTGGCTGTATTTCATCAGTATGATCCTGATTGGCTGATACTTGTATTTTGTCTTTGTTGCCTCTGGTCACAAAAGGTAATAAGATAACTTGTGATTATTTGAACGATTCATGATCAGTAACTTAATGGATGACTTACTTTCAACTCTATTTACTCCCAGCTTCCCATGTGTTGCTCTCAGAAGAAGTTTTTGACACAAAATGTGCTTCTTGCAGAGATGAGAATTACACTCGAACAATACTTGGCACTCTGCCAAATAAAGTGGTAGGAGGTTATGTCACTGTAATAGTGGGAATATCCAACAGATATCTTAAAATGTTTGCAGGCCACTATATATCTCCTGCTTTCTCATAAAAATAAAAAACAGAATAGATTAACCAATGCAAAGCAAAATTATGTTTGCCTCTACATGATCCATAAATTCAACAGAACTGTTTTGTAAATAACATATTTGATAACTTGAAACTTGAGACTTTTGAATGACTTTTCCGTTAATAACTGTAATAATGGTAATATTACCTTATAGCAGATTTTTGGCCTTTTTCACAAGCTCTCCTCTCTTTATGAGCTAATTTTATGGCACTTGATATTGATGGTTGCTGAAGAATTACATGAGCTAATCAAAGATTTGTTCTAGAAAGACCTTCAGAAATTTTGATTCTGCTAAACAAATGCCTCCGTCTTTTTTCATGAAGAATGTTTACTGAGAAAGTACTAAAAAGTACATTGATTAAATCACGAAGTTCATTAGTTTTTGAAAAAATATTAAATTATGAAACAAACTTGAATAATCAAAATGCAAAAGATTGTAGCCTTCATAAGTGATGAAAATTCTATAAATAAGGTTCTGTTTCTCTCCTTCTGTTCACAAAATATAATCTTGAGCTTCTTCCTATTTTTGAGAATGACTGATCTATAACATATATCAATTTCCAAATAGAATTAAGAAAAAAGAAAGGTGAAGGTTTGTTTAACACAATTGAATATTAAAAGCTCTTAATACCATTTAAGAATCAGAAATGAAATAATTTAAAATCATTTCTGTAAACTTGAACTGATCTTCATGTGTCATTGATAGATATCATTAGATTGAGATAAAAAGATAGATATCAGGTATTTAGAAAAAAATTCCTGGTGAAAAACTTGTTTTCAACTCTGTATTTGTCTCATGACCAAAATTGACTTGTTGAATCATAGCGTAAATTGACAATGGGGTGTAAATTTGAAAAAGAAACTGAACAAGAAGCAGAGTTGCCGAATTAGCCATTTTATGGCTAGAACTGATTCCCCCCCCCCCCCCGAAATCTAAGTAATAAAAATCTATGATAGCCAATTGCACCCCCCTGTTATGGGTAAAATAGTAGGGCAGAGTTGAAATAAAGTGACATGAGGTGGTGATTCTTTTTTTTTTCTTTTAACCATTTATATATTTAAGCTGGCATAGATGGGTACTTCAGCTAGTACAAAATATTTGAAAGGCATAATTCATGGGCATTGTAAATGAATATAACTAAAAAGCGTCACTTGAATATTGCTACATATTATTTATTGGCCTTCAGATCTGTTGCTGAGTATACAATAATATAAACATTATATTGCAAATTTATTCAAAGCAAACTCTCTTTATGAAATGGAGGTATCTAATAGGTGTATGTATTGTAAATTGCTCTTACCAATCATAACAGATCTTTACTTCTTTTCTTCACAATTTATTCTGGACACATATCAAAATGTAAAAGAAATTACTGCACAAATATTATTCATAAGAACTATATTGGTGCATTCAATGTAGGGATTGACCAATGACCTGACATGTATAATGGCTATTGATTGTTTCTTTAGGGTTTTTTTAAGGTTATTTTTATTTGATCGTCTTTTGGAGAACAGATTGCTGCACATTTCAAAATCACAGCAGATTAGATAAAACATTCACCTGAAGCAGCCTGAAGAATATATCAGTCCCAAGCATTGAGAACAATAAACATGAAATCAGTCGTCCAAATAATATATGGAATAACAGGAAAATTGTATTGTCATGTTTGTAATAATTTGCTGTCAAGAAATGATGCCTTGTTTTTTTACTAAACATACATGCATCCAAACCGATAAGTATTAAAGGAAAGTGTTTCAATGTATAGAATATAAAATATTCAGCATAAAGTATATGAAGAAAAATAGTGAACAAAACTGCTTATAACAGATACCAATTAATCCATTTCAAAAACAGACTGTTTATCTAATTAGAAACTGAAAATAGTGAACAGCTTTAAAAATGGATATGACAATTATGCAACCGACAGAATAAAAAGAAAGACAAAAAACAAAACTCTCAAACAGAAAGCAAGATATAAGCACAAATAGGTGTAAAAGATTTCTTACTCGCTATGTATCTATATTAATCCACTAATCTTCATTTGAAGACAACCACAGATAGATGAAACACAAAGCCTGGTTGAGATAAACTCCATAGGAAAAATATGAGCTATTTTACATCCTTTACTTGTTTTGTTTGTATCTTAATAATCTCAAAATATCACCGTTTGCTTTTCATTTCTTATAACTTTATTTATTCATCTTATCTTCTTAAAATTTTCATTACCATTCATTTAGTAAACCATAATTATATAACTTTTTCTCAACTTAGTCATTTTCCCTGTCCTTTTTGAGGCACCATTCTTGTTGCTCAATATTACATAATGTAACAAAATCACTTCCTTTCTTCATCTTTTTGCTTCAGCTCTCTTTCTCTCTCTCTCTGTGCCATTCAATCTCTGTCTTTCCATCATGGCTTTTTTTTTTCCTTTTTTTTTCTTCTTTCTTTTTTTTAATGCTCCTTGTTTATCTTTTGTATACTTTCTTTTTGTTCCCTTTCTTTCTCATACCTTCTCTCTTTCATGCAAAAATATTTTCAAATAAAAACTAAATTAAAAGCAATCTAACAATACCATGTGTATATTCTTGTTCCAACATCATATGAATTTTGAAGCAATAGTGAGAAAATAACATACTTCATGTAGTTGATACCGAGAAAGCTGTTTATTACAATCACGGATAATGTTATTTTCAAAATCAGTCTCTCCCAAACATTTTATTTAAAATGAATGAAAAATTATTTTCATTTTTATTAATTTTTTAGTTTATAACAATAAATTTGATAACAATGAATGTAGATTATTTCAGTTACCATATCCTTTGCCTTATATTATCAGTCAGTTATTATCTGAAGGACCTTGTCCTAAAGTGATCACAATTAGTGACCTCTTCTGTACTTCAAAAACATGAAGTGGGGATTTCTGTTATTTTCAAAAGATTGCCATGTCCCCCATCATTTCATCCCTATTTCCTTCTGCACCCTTTTCCACAATGATCTCGAATGCGTTATAAAAGATATCAAGCGTGAATCACCAAGAATTTTGATGTGCTAGAATCAAGATTGTTGAATTTATTTTAGCTATAACAGTTGTCCCTTGCCATTTGTAGGTTTTCCATTTGCGTTTCAGTCTTCAAGGATTCAATGAGATTATTTTGGAGTTTTAAAGCATACTGCGAAAAAAAAAAAAAAAAAAGAATGCATCACAGAAAATGTATTGTACAGTACAAAGAAAACATGAGTTCAGGAAATCATAAATGCATCATGATAATCTTTGTGATTTTAATAAAAAAGATTGTTGAAAATTATCAACAAAAAATTATTTATGCAAACAATATAAATCTGATTGAGAATTGAAAATTGTTTCCACTCAGTCCAACAACATTTTCAACATTTTTTTTTTCCCATTCCTCTGTACTGTGGATGAATTTTTTAATTTTCTACTAGATTAAGTATTGTAAATCATTAACAATTTTTAAAATTCTATGTTACTATTTATCTCCATTTTAATATTTTTGCTGCTTTTTATTGAAACTTTTCTCTGACTTGATAAAAATTTTTTAAAAAGCAAAAAAATATTAAGATGATTGAAAATAGTAGCAGAGAAAAGGAGAAAAATCATTAATCATTGCACTTGAGTTTTATGAAACCTATCTTTTTGTTAATTCACTGCATATATTTTTTCACTAGCATCTACCATGCATTTCGCAATAATTAAATATCTTTTTAGTTTTATTTTGGCTATAGCTGCAAGAAAATAGCATAAAGTTAGTCATGAAAAAATGAAAGAATACTTTTGTGTTCTCAGAGAATTTCTGAGCAGATAAAGGTAGTGTTTACACTTTTGACTAAAACAATATTGATTACACCGTAACTGACAGAACTATCACGAGAAAAATTTGAAGTTGTGTTTGTAAATTAAAAATTTTTACTGTATGTTGTACTGTATTCATTTATTTATTAGTATATTTACTATTTGTGAACGGTAAAGTTTATGTTTACAAAAATGTCTGTGGTACAAGATTTATGGGTTTTGGGGACCAAATAGGTTAGGAAGAAGGGTCAGCAAAAATTATTTGTGGATTTAGCACGTTCACGGCCCCATGGTACCCCTAACCCCTGTAAATGGCAAGGGACAACTGTATATCTAATTGTTAATTTTATTTTTTCATCATGTATTTGTTTTTGTATGTTTAAACTATTTTGCTCTTTTTTTATCAATGAATGCTTTTACGTTCTTATGAATTCTCTCTTTTTACTTCAACGATATTTCTAAAACTGTTCTGTTCAAATTTGAATATTAAAAAATTGAAGGGTAAAATGTATTCAACATGGTTCTTCAGCTGTCGGCATTTTCTCAGCTATCTGTCACCTGTAAAATTTTCTCTGTCAAGCTCAAATATCCTACAAGCTTTGTTAAATGTTGTTTTCAAAACATTGTTTTTGCATTGTGTCACCTATATTAATGTTGAATTGTATTGAGGTAACCTTCTACAGTTGATTGATACCAATGTATTGACTAAGCCTTTGTAAATTCTTATACATAATACAAGGGGATACCCACACCTGTTGCTCACGGTACAGTAGCGTTCCACTTTTGGGTAAGAGAGCTACCTGCCTGCCTGACACACCTGAGTTGAACAAATGGCATCGTCCCTCTGCTGAGAATACTGATGGAGACCACATTCTACTGTCTGCTGTCACTGATGGTGCCGGCTTTGGCGAGGAGTGGGATTCAGAACAACTATTAGTTGCACTCTGACCAGAGAGGCTTACCATACCATCAGCTGTAGTGCCCTGATAGGCACAGGCCCTATTGATCTCCACACACCTATCCACCAATGCTAGGCATATGTCAACTACTGGTGCTACTACCTCTTCCAGACAGCTTGATATAAGAACATCTATATCAGACTGATGCCACCAATAAATAAATATATCCTAAAATGAAAAGGGGGGGAAAGCAATAACAACATCAAAAAAGTATAGTATTTATGTTAACTGCTTGTTAACAGATACCGCCCCTTATGTTGACCTTACAAGATACCATTAAAAATGCTATGCTGGTGGCTGTAAAAAACTTTTTCAGTTTGTCGCATCTTTCAGCCACCTTTCTCCTTGTGATTATTTTATCCTTTCCTGTCAACTCTCTCCTTGCCCAAACCATCCCTTATGATGGTGATGTGTCTTCCCTTGCAGCACCTGCCATACAGCAACTAATCGTCTCAGCAGGAAAGAACAAGACTCTACAGTTGCCTAAAAAAGAAGTTCAACTCTCAGCATTTGTAGTTCCAGCTGCAGAACCAGGTAAATCAACCAAAAACTTTCTTTTTTTTTTCTTTTTTTTCTCCATTATTTCAAAGTTACTTTTTTCTATCTCTGGTGCATTTGGTAAAAATGTTCATTACAAAATCTTTTACTTATTCATAGATTCATTCAGATTATTATCCTCATCTTGATTGTTTCTATGTTCACAACATTCTGGTCACTGTACCCTCTAGCCTACTTCAGGTGTTCAGCATATTCAGTAATGCTCGTGAAATCTCAAATCAAGCCCCTTGGCATAGACATTGGAATGAGAACAGTCTACCTCCACAGATTGAATCGGGGTTTTGATTTGAGATTCTGAGAGTTTTATTGAATACGAAAACCACCTGAAGAAGGTTGGAAGGTAGAACAGATGAAATGTTACAAACATATAAATAACCAAGATGAGGACAATAGTGCGAATAAATCTCTGTGTAATAATTCCTCATCTCAAAAAATCACAGTCGCTGGTTTGTCCATCATACATAGATTGTATTGTATTTTTTAGTTGAGAAATATTTGAATTCTCTCGTGTCGTGGATGACCTAGCTATACATGTAGGAAAATCTAAAATACAAATAAAGTTAAATGACAACAAAATTAATTGTCCCAATTTAAACCCCTTCAAATCTTCAAAAGACAGGTTTAGACACATCTCTTCAGGATCCTCTCCAACTTTAATCTTTATAGCAAATGCTATTTAAGAGTTTTTATGTCTTCCAAAAGAAAGGCCATATACATAAATATATAGATAACATCTCATTTATTATTGAAAAGGTAAGAAATCTTGAAAAAGCAGATATTTTCATCTGCTCCCAATTAGTAATTAGGTTACCTGTTCAAGTGATATGTAGAAATTGGGAATTGATTTGGATTATAAATCACCAGAAAAAAATTGATTTTCTTTTTTTTTTTCTTTTTTTTTCTTTTTTTTTTCTCTTTTTTCCCTTTTTAAATTTAAAAATTTAGAAAAACAATGGGTGAAAAAGCAAAACGATCTTGTTGATTAGTAATATAGATTCATTAGTTAATTGTTATTTGAAGTCAATCCTACAGAGAATTTTTGTTGGATTACATGTTTAGTTCAAACCAAGTTAGAGTCCTTAGAAGTCATGGTCAGGTAGCAATAACATTAATCCAATTATGCAAAATTTCATTAAATCTATCACATTGATTTCCATGTCTGCTTATTATTTCTTATCTGAGATATTGATGTGTATATTCAAAATAAACTGCTAAACTAGAAGTATAAGTCATAAGACACCTCCTACCTTTTCAGCAGGAAATATTAGGAGAAAGATATTAGTGTATTTACAGGTAAGCACCTAATGTTATTGAAATATATAACTATACTATAGCAGGGGAAAAACTTGGACAACATATGCAACTACGTCAGCAGAAAAAAAAATCCTTAAAATAATAATAGTAATACTGTAATTTACAAGAGAATGCAAAAGCAGTTCAACTTGGCACACATTATCTTTTTTTGTAAAGATTTCCTGTAAAACTCATGAGAAGTCATTTTCAAGTTTAGCGAGTTAGTTTTTCATCTTTCTGAACATTTTTAAAAATTTGCCCCCCCCCCCCTTTTTTATTTTTTTTTTTAAATTTCTAGTCTCTAATATACCATTTGTACTTTCAGAGAAAGGGAAAGGGTGTAACTTTAGAACTGATAGTCAAACATTCAAGATTTCATACATTTGGAAATAACTTTCCTGTTTGAGTAAAGATAATATCATAAAAATGTCAACATTTTGGTCCAGATGTACTGTAATACATAATGGGTTTAAAATTGGGTGGTTAAAGAATCCTGAAGCACCAAAATACAAAAATCAAACCAGGTGTGTAAGAAAAATTGTCGATTGCACCTGTCAAAATAAGTACAGTTAACTCTCATGCAGAACACCTGAAAATGGTGTATAAAGCCAAAATCATATCTAGAGGCATCTCCCTAAATTTTTTTGCTGTGAGCCTGAACACAGTATGTTTTGGCCTGGTGATCCTCAGGGTGGAAAAATGATTTTAATTTTTCTTCATTTAGTTTTATCCAATAGATTTTATTGGATTCTACTTCAGATTATTCATTGAATTCAAGTATCTAACATGAACAGACTGGAATACATCAAAATTCATACATTTCTAGATGATTTATTATTCACAACTATTTTCCACCTCAGAGTTTTGATGACACTTAAAATTGTTATGTAAATAGATTTGCTCTTATAATTTTTTCCATTTTTATTTTTTTATTTATTCATTTGTTTTTTGGGGTTTTTTTTTTTTTTTGGTAATATTTTTTTTTTTTCAAACCATCCCATGACTCTCAGAAGCATCCTTGCAACCATTGGTTTGGGAACCATTGATAAAGTATATGTAAATATGTGCAATATTATAGAGGGTGAGTTTTTTGTATGTGTGATAAATATAAGATGCATTATGAGGCAATTATGAAAAATTGATTTTTTTTTTTTTTTTTTTTTTTTTTTTTTTTTTTCCCCCCTGAAATATCTCTATTAGTTTCATGATAAACATACTCTACAAAACGGTACGTATATGATAGAAGCATTACATTTTATAGCCAATAAAGAGATAAGGTGAATTTCTGATCTGAAAGGAAGAATTTAATTTTATTGACTCCAATTTTCAGTTATCTCTACTTACCTTAAAATTCCAAAGATGATGATTAGTGTTGCATTACAATTTTCAGTGGTTTTAGTTTCTTTTTGTACTTTAAATCATGAGGCTTATTATAAAGATTGAATATTTATCAAATTATGTGTATAAATATATATACATATATCCTTTTTAAGTAGATATTGATATATATATTCATAATTATATTAGTGCATAGTTGTTATAATAAAGCATGGGCTAATAGAATAAGATTCTATTATCATTTACTCTCTGTGCTCAAATCTTGGCCTTTTCTCACTTTTCATGTCAAGAGTTTCATCCCAACAGTACATTGCAAAATCGTATTTGCTCAAGTTATATCAGCATCAGTTGCAGCCAAATGTACTTGTCTATAATGTTCATTATCTGAAAATTTTGAAGTTTCAATTTTCATGTAAGTTAGGGTTGCTGCAATACATTATCAGAACATCCAATTTAAAAGAAAAAAATTCCTAAACCACTCTACAAGCTACTCGTCCTCTTCAATAATAGATATTTTTCAAACCTGTAATCTGTAAAATATAAAAATGACTTGTGTATAATATATAAAATGCTGGTTTCATGTACCTGCATATATCCTCCTTTCACCCATTTGAACATGAACCAACATGTCTGAGCAACAATCAGCTAGAAGCAAAAGTAAGACATTATGTTGAAGATAATGATATATGTATGTGATGTACATATTAGGATTTGAATATAAATTGTGTTATATTGAAACTCTTTTTGAAATGATCTCCTGTTGTTACGTGGTAAAATGTATCATTTGGCCTTAAAAACATGAAAGAATAATCACTTGAAGGAAATTGGGCTGCTGCGGGAATCAAACCTACGACCGATAGGGTAGCTGCTCCTATACATTTCACCATGCAACAACAGGAGATCACTTCAAATAGTTTCAATGTAATATAATGCAATTTATTATCATTTCTGTTGGATCATATATCCATTTCTTAATAAAATATTTGGATCTGTATACTTGACCAAGTCAAAACCTCTTGTAAAAAGATTAGTGTTCTAATATTTTTGCCAAAGCAAATTAAAGATGTAATCTCTTATTGGAAAACAATAGTCACTGCCCATTTTAAAGTGAAAGAAGACTTATATTAACTAATTAATTTAGATGTTATCTATAGACAATAGTAACATATGAAACTGAGCTGGGAATCCTTCAAATGTTCTACTATTGTCAACAGCTTGGGTGAATAAAGGTATTATATGAATGATTTCTGTACACTGATACCTATCTTGATAACATGATTACTCTATTCTTTGTTGTAAACAGTAAGTTTTTACTTGCAACCTATGGAAGGGAATAAACAGTTTGTTATTGCCCATATTCCAACACACCAAAATATACATTAAATTAATTGGGTTGGACAGCCAACTACTTTTATCAATATGATCGATATAAAATCATTTTCAACAATTTTTTTCTGGAAAATTGATGGAGGGGGACTGTGATCATAACTTTTGAGAATAGAAAATTGCTCAAAAATTCTTATAATTAAGTGGCAGATATATAAAATGAAATAATAGCTCTATACATAGATCTTTCATTGAAGGATTTTTTTCCCCAGAATTTGTCTTTTGGAGAGTAAAAATTATGTGGGTGTTATAACAGTAAGAAATTCATATTGTTGTTCATACAATTTTACTGTTAGAATTGTTCAATCATTTTACTAGGCTAAAGTTCGGTGTTAAACTGTTTCACATTGGTAAACTGAAACTTTTGTAAGTAGACTGTAGATCCATCATGATGTGGAAACTGGGGTCCATAATTTTCTGTTGTGTTGTAACTAATTTTCCATTTTTGCAAACCTTTATCAAAGTGCTGATCCCCCTCCCCCAATTTCATAAAGATCGACCCTTGTAATTTATACAGAAATGAAGAGAAAATCGTGGGGCTAGTCCGGCAGGAAGACAGAAATAGATATCATTTTTGTCTAATTGTGACAACTCACTAGAATGTTATCTTTTGATCAAACTTATATACTTAAGTGTTGCATGTCTAGAGTAGGAGTTTGTCAGTATGTTTGTAATCTTTTTAGTGATAAGGGAAAAGGGCGATGATTTTGCTCTTTGACAACTGGAATGTTTTCATCCAATTCTCTTCCTTTCTACAGTTGATGTGACCTGATTGATCAGTGGTCTTTCTTTTTTTGTATTTAGCTATTATTTTGAAAGCCAAATTTAATATTTTGAAAACGGGTCCATGCTCAAGTCACAAAAGCGATTTTGCATAATATCTGGCTGTGTCATAACGGATCTACAGTGTAATAAGACTTTTTTTTCTAAAGGTGTTTGAATGAAGAAACACTTTTTTTGAGAAATTTTACCATTTCACTAGGTGAATTTTTCAAGAATTATTATCTGAAAGGAATTTTGATTTTATCTGCTGTTAGTTTCTTACCCTGTCAGACCATAATTATATAAAAGGTACATGAAAATGTCATTCACAATTTTAAAATTTTTACACAAGATTGAAAGAAATTGGTAAGTTTTATTTTAAAATCTAAAAACTGTACTTTGTTTAAGAGTTTACATTGTCATTATTTCACATATTTTTCTTGTACTCTTATCGTCTTTACTCTTTTTAACATGATATTTCAGTCATTATAATACAGGTTATACTTTTCTAATTCATTGTTCTGTCATAGTCCGGCACATTTTGAAGCTACCACTATTATTTTGTGATTCTGCCACTAAAGTTCTTCAATTCATTTTCAAAGCGCTGTTCGAACCATTAGTTAACAGTACATAAACAGACTTTTTAAATGGAATGTGCACAAACCTAACTGTGGTTTGAAACCAAATCAAAAGACTCTGAAGTCTACAATTTTTATGTTTATTTTAGCATAAAATCGAACATATATCAATTTTGTCTGAATTTTCTAAATTATTTTCAATACAACTACTTGAAAAGTTTAAGCAAACACAATTCTTATATCATAATATGATTAATATCATATAAATTGAAAATAGATCATTTTATTATCCGCAATGTAGAAAAATTGATAAGCTGCTAAAATTTATTACAAAGGAAAAAAAAAAAATTGTTTTCCAGCATCTTCTGTGGTCCAGCACTGGCTAAGTTTCAGGGTTCCTAGATTAAAGAAGCACGACTGTATTTAATGTTCCTCACATGTATTTTGCGTTCAGTTTTTAATCCCATTTTTCTTTTTGTCTCAACTTGGACATAAAACTGCTTAGTGAGAATAAATGGAATCTTTCTAATCAAGTCTGTTTTCCTCTTAACACTACTAACACAAGACCTAAACACTCAGTCCTGTGATTCAGTTGGACCGTTATGTTCTAGTTAAGGAAATGGAAAGGGGAAAAGTACTGAATGACATTCAAAGATTGGATGCAATGGACGTCTGAGGAAGGCCAAAGAATACATCAGCTAAAACGTTGTTTAAAAAAAAAACAGATGAAGATAGGTTGCTGTCCAAAAGATACATGAAATAACGAGAATACTTCAGTCAAAAACAATAGATTAAATCATCATTTTTAGAAATTTTCATCTTAAATATAGCAATATTTTCAGATCACTTAAGCTTGGTTCTACAACAAGAAGATAATGAAATTTTAACAACTGAGTTTATTTTCTGGAAACTAATTCTTGATTTTACAACATTTATGATTATGAAGCTATTGACTGTTATTTTAAAAACAAAACTATATAAATGCCATTAAGTGGAGCAGATAAGGATTTAGATAAAAGTACCTAGAAGGTAACAGATGGATACTTTAATGAATTAGCACACCTAAAAAAGAATAAAAATGAGGAAAGTCAATGTGTTTTAATTACGAATTCAGAACAATATAAAAAAAAAATGTGAAATAATTGGGGGAAAAAAATAATCCTACTTATGGCTGGAGAGGAGTTCTGCCTGGAATCATGAATAAAATAAATATATTTATCAATATTTATTTTCCAGTTTCAGATTTCAAATAATTCAATACAAAAAATTTGCATTTTTCAAAATTTTGTCTATGAATTTGAGAATAGTCGTTAACATTCCAACTTTTGATCAGACAATCAATTTTCTTTCCATCATTAATGATGGCACATTTTAACTAATGCATTCTTCAACCTTCATCTGGTTTATAATTGAAGAAAATTAGCAAAACATTTTTTTGTTCTTGCTTTTCAGCTTCAGGCTCAGTGGTATCAAAACTTCATCTCTTTCAGCATCAACGCAAGAATGTTATAATAAAGTGTGAAATGTTCATGATGAAAGAGTTGGAAAAACTAATACATTTTGCATAAAACGATGATACCTGTGAAATAATGGTACCTTCATTTTGTAGAAAAACCATATTTCTATGTAAAATTATGTAGGAAAAAAACAAAAAAAAAAACCCTTTATTTTGTAAAAAAAGAAAATCTTATTTGCTGGTTATCATCTTATGCTGCAAATAGTAATCTTTTTGTTTCTTTTCTTTCAATGTGATGATTTTCTTCTCCATTTCTCTACTATCAAACATACAAAAATTGGATCATTATTTTCAGGGTGAATGTGAGCCCAGACCCCTTACTATTATCAAGTTGCATATTGGACTGGGAATTGCTTCATTCTTCAAGTTAGATCGTTTTGACAGTATTGCGTTAATGGAAATTTCACTAGAATGTGCTCTTTTTGCTATGTTATAGTAACAAACCTACAAACAAGCAGTGATCAGATCATGATAATACTGTCTCTGACAAAAATAATAGAACCACTGTACTTACAGGATGAACTGAACTGTTTTCTTCTACTTTGCATAGAATAAACAATCACAGATATCACACAAAAGAATATTTGTTTAATATCTGTGCATTCTGGCTCCATGAAATACTCCTCAAGCAAACTAGTTTAAATTATCTAAAGATTAAGGAAATGAAAAAAATATGGAATCACTTTGTATTTTCCATTTCTAAATCAAAGCAGCATATATCTAAATATACAAATTAATCTGCAATTGAAAGAGGACTCATGAAGACCATTACAAGCATTTAGATTTTGCTAATTGAAAGGGAACCTGGCTCCAACAAGAGACCTGTCAATTAAAACAATGGGGAGGATTATCAAATTCCTTCAAGATAGAAATCCAACACAAATTGCGGAAAAAGATGTTGGTTGTTCCTAATCAGCTGAGTCTAAATTTTGGTGTGAGTAAAAACAAATAGGGAAGGTTATAAAAGGAAAACATGCAGAAGGTATCAAAGTGTTAGGATAGAAAACTCTGAGCAATATGCCTTGAAAATGGAGAATGGTCAACAAAGCAAATGGACAGAAACAGTTGTCAACATTTGTGGCAGAACTTTGAGAAATCTCCTGAATCAAATGGAATTTACATACAGAAAAGCTGAATGAAAATCGGCACTAACTTCTAAACCGAATAAAACAAGGTTAGAGTTGGCTTGAGAGAAGCGATCATAGTGTGTGGATGATTGGGTGAAAGTGATATTCTGTGATGAACCATGAATCTGCATTAGCCAAAGCCATTATCCTAGAACTGATGCTTCTAATTAAACTTATAAAGATGGCTACTTGAGCAAAACGAGCAAATTTCTTCACTCCAATCATCAATGTGCATATATTGAATTGTTGGACACTTTTTCATTCAATCCATGGAAAATAGGTTCAGTGATGAAATCAATTTTCAGATTAATTATGCATGTTAACGCAGTGCAAAAAGTGTTGAAACTTCTCTTCAATATAGGCGTATCAACTTGATGACATGGCCAGCAAACAGCCCGGATTTCAATCTGATTGAAAATGTGAAAATTCTTTTAAAAACAATCCAGGCTCCATCCAGCAAATTTAGGCAACCTCAAGTGCATGTGGAGCAGTAACAGAGTACTGATTATAATTTCTTTTTTTTTTTTTATTTTATGATATGATTTTTTCCTCTACTTGATCTGGAAAAAATATGCTATCAATTTGAATAATTTTACTGAGAATGTTTAGCTCTTAAACAAGAATAGTTTTGGCTCATATCTGGAATTTGTTTATTTTCTGTGGAGTAAAAAAAAAAAGCTGGGTGAACATCCTCTGAATGAGTTGATTCCACAATTTTTGCCTGGGAAAGTATAAATTGTCAATGATATAGAACAGTTTAATTGGTATCCATTTCTTGTAGACTATTGAGAATGTCTATCTTGTTTGAAGATACCTATAAATAGTATTTGATGCACACAGAAATTATGATTCATAGAATGCATTTTGCTTTACAAATCAAGGGTCTTTATATCATTCATATTATTATACGTTTTTTCAAATAACTGTGTAAATCTATTCAAAGTGTTTGTATATATTTTATATAAGTGTATCGATTCATAGTTTGTTTTATTCATCGCACAGTTGCATCAGATTTTAGATTTTTATGGCCTTGTTTAGCTTTTCCTGCTTAGAAAGCTGTCTTCGAATACATGAGCTATTCTTAACTGCAGATATTTACCTTCTGTCATCTTTGAAATTGATCTTAGTTTTTTCTTCCTTTGTTTATAATCCTCCAAGAATGATTTAATTGGTACAATGTTGGCTATCTATTCCTTGACTTTGAGTTGTTCATTCCTGTAGACTCTTGTGGAGGGTTGCAATTACCCTGCTGTAATTTCAATTTCAAGTAGGTTTTCATGGGGTAGAGTTGGTAGCCCCTCACCAAACTGACCT
Source organism: Thysanoteuthis rhombus (assembly GCA_963457665.1). Taxonomy (NCBI): domain Eukaryota; kingdom Metazoa; phylum Mollusca; class Cephalopoda; order Oegopsida; family Thysanoteuthidae; genus Thysanoteuthis; species Thysanoteuthis major. Next base: position 69,027,998 of record OY735204.1, on the reverse strand, counting down.
CCATTACTCGAGCTTGGGACTGGCTATGGAGACTGCTAAGCTAAAGTTTCTTTCTCTCAGAATAATCTTTTTGATGCACTGCCTTACACTGCTGAAGGGCTCTGTAGATGGGGGCAAAGAAATGGACATTAATCTAAAAATGAACATAAACAGCCATGGTTGAAACTTGAATTTGGTCCGCTGATTCCATTTTCCATACCAGCAACTGTTACACTACTCCATATCTCCCTATTATACAGTACTTATTCAAATGTGCTTTTTTTAATGACTTGTGATTTATGTATTTTTAGCAAAATGTTCGGTTGAAACTAAATAATCATTTTTCATTGTAATAATTGTTCCTTTTACCTGTTAACTTCAGTGTTTAGACACAGTACTTTTTAGTGTATTGAGAATTGTAATACTGAATACTGAACCTGAAATTTGTTTGTTTTACCATAACTAAGCTTGTAGAAATGCTGGCAGCTATACATTCTTCTTATCTATGGGTTCATAAGAAGTAACTAGCTTGGTTTTCATTTTTTATCAATTTTCTTCTAATCTGTTAGCAGAAAAGATTGCCGTTATTGATTTGCTCTTTGCTAGGCTAATAGAATATTTAAACAATTTTTTCACTCTTAATTTGCAATTTGATTATTTCATATTCTCTGCTCTACCAAAAAGACTTGGAACATCGATAGTTTTCAAAAAGGATGGATGTAAAAAGTTGACTACACGTGCCTTATATGCGGGTAATCAAAGTCAACATTAAAGGGGGCGAAAATCTAAAGAAAAGGAAAGAATGGAACAGAAGAAGGGTAGAAGTAAGAGGCAAATTTATTTGGAACAACATTATGAGTGAACCTCTAGGCTTAAACTGGATATATTGTTAAATAGTTAATTAGCTGTTACAACATTGAGTATATTTGAACTGCGATCAAGAGTGCTAAAAGTATGTTTTAGCGAGGCTTTGTGGGGGAGAGAAGAAATTCCAAAAATATAGGGGGAGAAAGGATCAAAAGTTGGGTTCAATTATATCCGCCCCTGGGAAAACCTTTATGATGTAATATTTGAGCACTGACCAAGCTTTCCACTTTGAATAACTAAACATATGATCACTGGAATTTGGGCCTGGATCTTTCTTTTCTCCCAAGCATATCAGGTTGAATAAAGCAGCCATGCAGTAACAGCAGGTTGATAGATAAAGTTCAGAATTGCTTTAGAATTCTTTGCCTGTTATTGACCTTTAGTCATTCAAGCCTGGATGCTTTCGTATCCTATTAACCCTTGTTATCTCTGTTTACGTATTCTGACTTTGTCCTTAATGCCAGCAGGATATATGTATGGAACATTTGGTTACATGGAAAGAGAAAACAGACCTCATGTTCTAGCCAAGTAAAAGCAAAAAGCCTTCAGTTACATTTAAAGCTTTAGTGTTTTAACATTATACTCAGGCCACTTTAATTGATAATTTATGTTAGAATGACATTCCAGTAGTCTTAACTGTTAATGAGGTAGATTTATTATATTATGGTATACCATTGAGAATGGATGAAAGATCAAAAAGTCTTTTAATTATTAAATACTCAAAGGAGATAGCAATGAACATTGCTTGTAAGGTTCATTGAGCTAGAAAATCTACATATATAATGAAGTGTCATTTTTTTCTGTTTATCTGTCTGTAACAATAGACTCTTCCCCTTAGAGGCAATAATTCTGCTGGTAAAAATACCTTCTCCTCACCATGTGAAACAATGGAATCATCCATTGATACAAATTCAGTGGTTTCTTTAAAAAAAAAAAAAATCATCTCATAGAAATTCAAACATATCCATTATTTATTTCACTGGAATCAAATAGTTAATAATATTATGTTTTTCTTCACTCCAGATCATGTGATCCTCAAATGTAAGTTACATTCTCAGTATCTATAGATTTCTAATGAAGTACATTGTTGTTAGAAGTATACTTGATACTGATATGCAATTTAACATCTGATTCATTCATTTTGAGCATACACCAACTAATGGAGTTGATCAGTGAATAAGTTACTTCTCTTGTTTTTGCTGGGCACTGATCTCTAAAAAAAAAGTCTGGATTTTCAAAAAAATAGCCAGACACAAACTAAGGGATCAAATTTGGATAAATTTACATTGCAAATTGAACCCCTACTAGGAACCTAGGGCATAACCTTTAAAAAACACAGTTTTTTCTTCTAGATAAAATGAGGAGCAAATATTGAAGTTTTCAGCCTTTCAACTCCATCTATGCATCATGTATGCTGATAATTTTTCAGACTGTTCCAAGAACTCTTCAATTAACAGAGTATAGACTTGAGTACGAGACTTCATCTGTTTACTTTCGTGGGAATTTCTCTCCAGCTTATTTTGTGTAGTGTCTGAAAGACCCTCAGAATAAAAGCTTTTTTTTTTTTTTTTGCTTACTTAACTGTTCTCTTCAGTGGTTATTGATTTTGATGTCAAGCCACTTTCTATTTATAGAATTTTTATTATGATTATTTTCAAATTAATAGAAACCACTCTATAATTAGCATTTAATACACCTGGAGTTATCTCCCTTGAGAAATTGGGTCATTATAATATAGATTATCAAGTTGAGCACAAATGCAGACCTGTTTATTCTCCAAATTAGAGCATTTTGACAGTATTGTGCTAGCAGAAATCTTGCTACTGTAATAAACATACATACAAACGTACAGAAATTAGATATAGATACAATTTTCAAATTTCTTCAGTGCAATGAACTAATGGAAGCTCTATCTGAACTTTATATAACCATAAATGATGTCTTGTGGCATCAAATGACCTCTGTAGTCAACCTCACATAGACCGTGTTCTTAGTTGTAAAAAGATGTCCCCCTATGCCAAATCCCAGCTTCTTAGGTGCAAAATCGTTGCCTAAAATTGCTTCAATTGACTAGAAATGACCTTTTAACTTGATATCACATAGTCCATGTCCTCTGCATTGTAAAGATATATCCTTATGCCAAATTTCAGCTTCTTATGCCCTACAAATAAGAATAGACAGATTGACATTGAATATTTCGTATATAGGATATCACCTATAGCAAATTCAGCAATGCTTCCAAAAATCCAACTTGGGGTTTTATTTTTTGTTAATTCGTTGACTGTTGAGGTAATTGGTGGCACAACAGATGTATAATGAATTCCCCCATACAATAAATTCTTCACTAAAAACTTTTTAGTGAATAAACCTTTATCTTTTGTGTGTGTCTCTAACCCTGGACAGGTTGATAAAATAACAATCATAAAACCAACATCTGTTCTCCTGTTTGATAAAAATGATAAAATAAATGTATAACATCCAAATAGATGATAGAATAATATTCAGTTTATAATTGTTTTATATAATGATTGATTGCTTCAATTTACTATAACTTTTTAGATTTCCTAATATAACACATCCAGTCCAACTGCTCTGTTAGCAACTACCACCATTATTATCATCACTGATTTTTGCCAATATACAATTTGTTCATTTACTGTAAATGAGACGGTCATTTAATTTTTTTTTTTTTTTTTTTAATGTATGGATATTACATAGTCAAATGCTCTGCTATCATGACTAGGGATCTCTCTCCCGAAGCTGGACATGAACAGTTATGGGACTTGAATGAGTTGCAGTGAGAGGTAGTCTTTTTAATACCTTTGTAAACCATTCATTTTATAGGCCAGCATCTATGATAGTTACATTTCCTGGTTTGATATTGCTAATACTTGTTTGAACCTCATCACATCTCCATCAGGTTTGAGCCTATGAGAGACTTCAGGCTACTTTGAAAATGCTCCAGTGAGGCTGCCATAAGAATCAATACTTGTTATCTTTATCTAAGTTGGCAGATATTCATAACTGCAACGAGGAAAATGACTATTACTTTTTCCTCTGGCTTCCCATTTTATTACTTATTTCTGCTGGCAAGATTTTCCACCTGCCTCAGGATTAAACATAAATGTGTGACTGGTATATGTGACATGCACACAGGATCCCTCCTCCCAAAAAAGGGAGACAACTTGTTTAATTTTAGCAGTTTAATTTTTCTGAATATCTGTATATGAATTTAGCACTAGAAGAATTATCTTGTGAAAGTTATCTATACTTTGTAACTAATACATTTTCTCTTTGTTACTTTAAAATATTATAAATGAATCTTAGAATGTATTCTACATGATCATATTGAATGCCAGGGAAAGAAAACTAATACTGTTTGACCAAATACATGTTAGCATATAAGTTTTTATTCTAGTTGATGTTTTTGCAAGTCAGTAGCAATGATGTTATACTTGGGCAATGATTGAATAAAATAAGAACCTGATATCGATGTGGATAATGGTTTTTAGTGTATAAATTTGGGATGACTGCTCAGTACAGTATCTATTTGTATCATTATTCGAAACTTCAGACGGTATCTTGTATCATTATATTCTGGGAAGTTATTCTTATTTTGTTCGTAACAAGCTTGACAAGCCAACTAGAAATACGGATCTGTTGTTCGTGTGGTCAGTCTAAAATAGCACCAGCTGAGAAGTTGGCAGTGGGAGACAAACATGAAACAGAATAGAATGGCGAAGAACAGAAATAGAAATTCGGGAGTTATCAGAAAAGTCTCATGGTCTATAATTCATTTTTTTTATTGACACAGTTCTCTATCAAGTTGAAGCTAGTAATTCTTTAGGAAAGTTTCCTTCTTTATTCATATGTTGGTGCAATTCATGAACAAATCAAAGCACAGGACTATAATTCTTTTTCTGCTAAAAGTTCAATTTCATTTAATCCTGTCTAGCTCATAACAATTCTGCTTTTTGCTATATTGATAGCTAAAGGTGTTATGGTTATTTGAGCTTTTCACTTGAAACCCATTGTTTTACTTAATAAAAATATTTGGACATTCCAGACATCTCATCTTGAAATATACAAAGATATATACAAAAGTAAATGTACAAAAGTTTCAGATTTATACCGAGAAGCATCAGGACATTTTACTACAGATATGAGGTTATAGGACCTTAGCCTCAACCTAACCTGGTCAGCCATACTGTTAGAATATTCATCTGAAAAGTCAGTTGACCTCAATCTCCAAGGAGAAGGAAACTCCTATAAAACCTACAACTTTGAGACCTTGCTTGGCCATGGTATGCAAATTCTTGTTCCAAAGGGTATAGTTAGTTATATACACACCCCACACACCTATGATTTCATCATACATGCCTTGTTGGCCCCTGAGAGCCTACGAGACATCGAAAGCCCTAAAAAATCTTTGTCCCTAAAGCCCTGCCAAGAAGATGTTAGATGTTTTGATTTAGCTACTATAAATCTATACATTTGTGTGACATACCGAAGGTAGTACTTTTCCTATTGGAATCATCAGAATCACTGAACATGTACGATCATTTTAATATTCAGTCAATACAATAATATCTATATATATATATATATATATATATATATATATATATATATAGCATGTCCCCACTTATTATTCAATGTTGAAATTTTCAATCTTAATTTTTTTTAAAATCACTTTCTTATCTGCAGACACACGGAACATTTTAATTTGTTCTTTTATATCTGCAGATATTTGCAAGAATACATCTATTTGTATTATTATCTATATCTCAATGTACCTGCATCTTGAAGTATTTCAGCAAATCTTAGAATAACATTTTTTTCCTTTGTATACAAAGAATTTCTTTTTCTCTTCCTAAAAACTATTATGGCACATAATTTTTTTTTCTTCAATAGAAAAACATCTCACTCAACAGGAAGTAACAGAAAAGTAATGAGAAATCTTCTAATCAATATATAGGAACAAAGCCGCATGACGTAGCTTTCTAAGCAAATAACTTGAGATTTATGGAATCATTATGTAGCATATTTAAATGGAAAAATGAACCAGATGGTTTTTTGAAGTATTTTTTCAAGCATTTCAGTTCTTTACAAGGGTAAATTAGCTTCAGAAAAGAGTTTCTTCTCCAAATAAGAATTATGCTCTCTTGGATATTTCTTTGAATTAGATTTTATCTGCCATCCTCTTTTTGTAGCCCCAGCTTTACTTCTTGGCAAAGCTGGCAAAACAAAGGTATTTGTCTGTATCAACTGGCCTGGTCCAGAGAGATTTGTCCCTGGGGTTCAATTCTAAGCCAGCCCTGCCACTCCATTTGAGGAAGACAGGGCTACCAGTTTTGACGCTCAAGAGTGAGTGGGGTACTTCTTTGTTGTACAACTCCCAGGTAGTATCAGCAAATTGACCAGGTGATGGCATCTCCCCCTCCCTTATTTCTGGAATGTCAGATGGAAGCCAACAAGTATTACACCTTGCACAAGATGACAATTTTACTAGTATTTAATTTTTTTTTTTCTCTTATTAATCTGTCTTCCAAGATTGTCAAAATTTAAAAAGCCTCGAAGCTGAGACAAAATTACAAACCTCTTCTAACATTTGAATCTAATCTGCTTGGATGTATCTAAGATGAAGTAATATAACTCTTGAATGAAATTGATGAGTAAGATAATAGTCTTGCCTGCATAGATCAAACTTTCAAAATTTCAACTGATAGTTTGCTGCATATGATTACAAAGAATACTACCTGCAGACTAGCAATTACTAACTGAAATTTTGTGATCTTTAGAATGAGTGTACAGTCTCAAATTGTTATACTTGGTCTTCATAAAAGGCAAATGATCAAATAATGGTGCAACCTGGAGATACATAAGATGGATATAATCTGCTTGTAGGCCAAGGTTGTGTGAACATCTGGATTGAAATGACAGAAATCATAAATATTCATTTGTGTCTGTTGTAAATGTATTACTATTATTTTGTGTGAAATTTTATAGATTTTCTATCAAGATGGTCTACTGTCTCTTGAAACCAGAGCAAAAATATCTATTTATTAATTCCTTCTCTTTCTGTTTTAAGGATGTTGCTTTCAATTTATCATGACCATATTTGTAGAAGTGATGTGTAAAAGTGACCATTATATTTTCTTCCCAAAACAAATCAGGAGATTTCCCAGGACAAGATTACTCTTATCATTTTATTTTATATAAAGTTTTGTTTAGACTTTTGTCCTCATCTTGGTTCATTTCTTGAACAAAATGTTTTGACTGCAGTACCCTACGGTTGTCATCAGGTGATAAAGATTAGGACAAAAGTCTGAGCAAAACTTACGTAATGGCATACCCTTATCTAAAAAATTCTGATAGAAATAGTCTCATTTTGTTCAATCAAGGAAGAAGGAATTGGCTCTAATACTAACATTTATGCATATATTCTCTGTTATGAATTTTGATATACTGTTTATGAAACCAATTTTCTTCTTGGAATTCATGCAAAGAATTTTTCTGCATAAAGCTACTCATTAACTGAATAAGTATAGCAAAATGATTCTAATTTTATCTCTCTCTATATGAAGAGAAAAATCATCAATTTGCTTCCCAAACTTCTTCGATCTTAATGCCCTCAATGTATAAAGATTCTTTCATGGTTACCCTCAATCAGAAAATCCTGAATGAATGCATTTATATTCATTAAGTAAAAAAAAATGTATCTTGTAATTCAAATTCATAAAAAGGTTATATATCTGTTTCCTCTTTTAATAATAATTACTAGTGGGATGGGTGAGCTTGTTTCTCTAATCTTGGAATCAAACTGGAGACAGCAAACCTCATGTCCTGTTCTGTGATTTTGTATGACATTTACTTTTTATCAGAGCTACCACTGAAAATCCAGCTCCACAAAGATAAGTTATCACAAATAGGATTAGAGATTGCTGAGCATGAGCACTTAACAGAGGATATTCAGTTATTACTGATATCCAGAACTCAGGGGTTTCTATGTTGGTAAGTTTTGTTTTAAATGTCATAAGACAGTTCAATAAGATTTTCTTCCTCTGTAGATATGAAGTCAGATGGAGATTTAGTCCTGAATGGGTCTTGAATCCTTGTGAACTTCTTATCTTCTTCAAAGTTTTTTTAAAAAATCAATTGCTAAAGAAATTTTATATTGTGAGTGAAATCAACTTCATTGGAGTTCAGAAACATCTGCAACAATAGGAAATACACTTTGCCACTGTAGTTGTCAATTTTTTTCTCAATGGTAATGATTTTTTCCCTGAAAGCTAGAACCTTCACTAATTTCAAAATGTGCATGTTGGTTCCTTGTTGGAAGAGATTTAACATGTTAAACTTTTGGGAGATATTACATTCATATGTTAAATCACTACACTAGGGAATTCATAACATATTTCTGGGAGACGATTGGGAGGATAAGTTAATGCTTTCAGACTTATAATGAAAGATTTTAAAAGAAATAAACATGGAAATTTCTTCTTTTTTCTTCATAACATGGCAAATCACTATATATGCTTTACTTCTAGTGGTTAAGTAAAACTTGTGTATCTGAAGATGTTTCTCATGAATCTTCTTTTGAATTGTAGGTGAAGAATATCATTACAAATGGTCTGTGATCCACTTTCCTGAGGGAGCAGAGAAAGGGTCCATGTCCGGTCCTGACAACCCAACTTTCACTCTAAACGATGTAGGTTCCCAATTCATCTTTTTTCTTTTTTGATGAAATTATCTTTGTATAATATTACTACGGATTCCGTTGAGACTTGTATTTATGCATGATTGTATCTTGATAACAAATTTAATGACTAGATCATCACATAAATATCTTCATAATAATTTGACAATGTTATTATGAATGTATTAAAAACTAATTACAAAACTATGCATAAATGATTCTGTTTTAATGTCTAAAAAGAAATGCTAAAATAAATCAACATATCAACTTCTAATTTGTAATTATATTCTTTATAATTATACAAATTTACCTGTCATCAAAAAATGACAGGAGTATTTAAAAAACATTGTTTCTCTGCATTTTCTCGTTTGTGCAACCAGTATGAACCAAGATCTTTTTTCCACATTTGCAAATAGAATTAAATTAAGGAGAATACCCTATAATTAGCATGTAACAGTTATCTCCCTTGGCAAGTGCAGATTTGATAAGTGTGGGTTTTGATGTTGTGAGGTATTGCAGTACAAATTAGTGTAAGTAAGCATAAGCTGGAAAAAAAACAAAAACACAAAATATAAGACTTTGATCAGTGGTTTTGAACAGCATGAAAAGTTTAGGAACATATTAACCACATTAATCAAGTTGTACCTGTATATACGTGGTGTATTATATAAGTATATTTCCAATTCTTGTTTTAAAAGAGGTATTGAATATTATTTAGTATAAGTCAGGTCATTCTTCATGTGCACTTGTTGATCATATATATTAGCTTATTTCCATTGATACTAGATTATGTTTTGGGTTTCAATTCATATGAATTGGTCTGATTATCTTGGTTTAATGATGGTTATAGCCTTGATTCATGCTATCCACTTTGATCTACAATATGGATAAAAAATTTACACTTCATTGATCAACTGAAGGGATTTAAATGTCTGAGTAAATCTTTTTTTTCTCTCTCTCAAACAGCTAATTGCTGGTTTGTACACACTGAAAGTTGCTGTCATTGGAAAAAACAAAGCTGGCGAGGCTACTGTCAATATAACTGTGATCCCACGTAAGTAGGTTTGAAAGGATTTTTGGTATGCATTCCTATCTGATAAGTGACCAAACAAATATTCCGTTGTGTTTTGGTAGTTTCATATTTATGAATAAATTTCACAAAACCATAATTTTATAATGCTCTTTATTTTTAAAAAATTTGCAACTTCATCTGTGAGGCAAAAGGAGGAAAAATCTTTTCAACTTTCACCTCACTGACAAAATTCATTCAAGACATCACTGATCCACTTGCCAATCCTGTCTCTTCGGACATTGATCAAAGTAACATAGAGCCATACATGACTTAATAAGATCAATGGTGCCAACTGACTGGAGTTGTTAGTTTCAAGGGAACGGGTGTAAGACAACCAGTGGGACAAAAAAAGGATGTAATTTTTTTCTATAATAAAAATTGAACCTTGTACTCTCTTTCTATCTCTCTCTCTCATTCCAACCATACTTTTCCACAAATACTACATCATGGCTGTGCCAAAGTAAGTGTCTATTTTGCAATAGATTTTGAGAATCCCCAAGAAAGTAATGAAAAAAGATTAATTTTTTAAAGAAGATAATGAAAAACCCGTATGTAGAAGGTGGCTACTGGACCACACATGGAAAATTCAAAGGTTCTATGCCAAAAAATGTGACCAGGAATCCTGAAATAAGCCAAGAAGGATGGGCGAAAAAGGAAGAATACCATAAGCCTGTTATGTTTTTTGTTGTTTGATGGGGTCTTTGATCATGGCTACAAGGGATTCCATGAAGAGTCATTCTAATATATAAAAATTTTATGATACATTCTCGAACTGTTAGCAGTATTAATAACCTTTTCAAACATAAAAAATAAATGCAAAACACAAGATCTCAGTGTAGTACCTACAAAAATGACAAGATTTTTCTATTGACTTTCTACAACTATTAATATTTTTTATTTTTTAATAATTTAAGAAAATCAAGTCAACAGAATAGGATAAAAAATGAAAGAGATCATCATCATCATCATCAGAAGTAGTAGTAATATTACTAGCAGCTGTTGCCTACATACTTTCAGCACACGCACAAACAGCCCATTTTGTGTTTGCAGTACTGCCTTCTTCTGTCTGCTTTAGTTTGGCAGAAAACCAACAAATTCAAGAGTGACAAGTTGTATCATCATATGTCGTTCTTATTTCAAGTTTCTGATTATTCAACAAATAAGAGTATTTTTATGTTCATATTATGTTTGATAAGATCTGAAGAAAAAAAAGTCATATCTTTTGATTTTATAAAAAACTTTTATAATTGTTGCCATATCTTTGAAAACATTACCTATACTACTAAATTTTTAAAAAACTATTTTGATATTATGCAGTATGTGTATTTAAGAAAAATAAAGATTCATTATTATATTAAAAGTAAAAGGCTGTGAGGAGTTTCTGTTTTTTGTTTGTTAGTTTGTTTGTTTTTTTAGTTTACATTGTATCTAAACAAGTCTTATTATTCAAAATTGGACCCTGGATTGTTTGGTCCCCAGTTTTCCAGGACATGTACTTGTGTTCACTTGGCTAGATGCTTCAATTATATTCATTGAGATCTTGTTGAACCAGTGTTTGCTGCTGCATTTCATGGTGATATTTTGAAGTCTCTGAATGTCCTCCAGCAACCTTAATCAATCAGAACTGATTGATTGCTCAAGGAGAAAATCTTTTATTTTTATGTCAAACTCTAATTGTACTTGGATAAAACAAACAAGCAACCTCATTTTATCACTTCATAATTGCATTAATTATTTACAAAATTACATTATGAATTTAATTTTCTCCAGGCTAGGTTTATGAAAGTGTGCAGCATTTCAAAAAAGTGAAGGTGATCTAAAACATACTACATTTATTCAAAAAACACTCTCTGAAACATTAAATTAGATGGTAATGTTAAATTGTTCTGCAGTTCAAATTATAGATGCAGTGAATATGTTACATTTTCTTGCACACTTACTAAACTAAAAATGGTTCATTACAGAATACCTATGAATACTAATAGAAACCCTGAATTGTGTGGTTTCTCCCAATTTCTTTTAAAGTCTTTGTTGGGAGCATTTTTTGGTTACAGAAATGAGAAATGATGCAATACGTCCAACATTAATCAAAATCAGAACCTTGGATTAACTACCTGAAATGTTATATTTGTATCATCAAGACCTCTCTTTACCAACTGAGCTAGTAAGTAGTTTGTAACTAAAGGATTAGCTATGATAATCCATCAAGGTTTCTAAATGACTGTATTTGTCCTGGTGGTGTCTTTCTTTCTGTGATTTTTTTTAAAAACACGCATGATCTCCTAATCAAAAGAACTTCATCTTCTCTTATTTTAAAGCCAGAGATTTTCTATGTGAATCATAATTAGCAAACACCACTTTTCCAACACAAAAGATTGAGCCATAAAATTCATGACCTTCACATTAATGCTCAAGCCTCTGAGCTACCTAAAATGATTAAGAAAAGAATAATTTATGATTTATTGTTGCTGATGTTAGATAATAATTTTATCTTTTCTTCTTTGCTTTCAGCTAAAAGAACCAACAAGCCCCCAGTGGCCATCATTAAACCAACCAGCCTGAAAGTCAAATTGCCCAAATCTGCTATCTTGGATGGCTCGGGTAAGGCTCTAATTAGAATATTAGCATAATTGTTTTATTTTAGTTTGAAAATTTATCATTTTTGGAAAATGTCTGTTTATTCAGCCATTATTCCTTGCTGCTGTCTTTTTTTATGGATACTTGTTTGATACACCTAGTCTAGTTGGCATGAATCAAATTCAACTTCAGACATTTTATAAAGAGCTATCTATGCTGGAATTCAATATGATCTGTTGTTTTTGCTTTTGTTTTAGTCGTCAAAAAGGTTTCATGATTCAATCAGGAACTGTAATTGATGTACCAATATACATGAAAGAATTGAGACTAATGAACATAAAATAAACTGCTGTAGTGAAATTTTGAAATAGATGAAAAAGATGAGAAAAAATTTTTTTGCTTTTGTTTTTTGTTGTGAAATTGAAAATGGTTTTTAACGTTCTTTGATATCAAAATCTGACTCTCGGGTATTTTGAATGCCATTTATTTAACATTATATGCATACACAGAAAAGAACACACAAACCAAGAAATGTACCTAAAATTGACCTGGTCAAGTATGTTTATAAACAGAAAAATATTTGTAATTACTGTATTTACTGGCCTTAGAAATATACAAGAGCATTTTTGAACTACTGCTCTCTCCGCCTGACCCCGCCCCACCTGGCCGTATAAACCTATGCTATGCAACCTTCTGTTTATGATATCTGCACATGCATCTTTTTGATGATATGGAGTGAATATTTGATTGGTTGGCAAATATGGTACTTAAAGAACTGAGTGATATTTTTTTTGTAGTTGTTTTTAAAATTGAAATAAAGAATAACCCTCTGGCTTTATTTCTGATCCGTGCAGCTTACGAGCAACCATGGAAAGACAGTCTGAGACTTAAAGTTTAGTGGTCATAAATTCAGTAAAAGAACAAATCATGGCTTCTCTGTTATTGAACCTTTTAGTAGAGATATGAAACTCAAAATGCTTGGAAAGATAATCTGTTAGAGAAGTGTCCAACAGCAGCTGTTATCATCAGCAGTATTATGTCTTAATTTGACATTGTACTTGAAAATCAGTCCAACTTATTGGGTAGACATCATTGCTGTTGAAGGCTCAATAACCTTTAATGATAATGAATTATATCTCAGTTCATATTGAACCTGAAAGAAAAAAAATCTGATTACATTAGTAAATCACTTCTAGAATTATTCTCTGATATTTTGAAAGAAAAATTCATGTGCAACAGCCTAATATCTATGCCAGTTCTCTCAAAGACAGGAATCCCAGTTAAATTATATTGATAAATATTAACTCTTTTTTATGTCTCATCCTCCATTATTCAAAAAGAATCAACTCCACATCTAATGCATACACCATCTGCTTCTACGGCACACTCCTTGCTTTTAAGATATGCTCCCTTATATGCATAAAACCAAAATGGCTGAAAATGTTGCACCCTCTATACTCTCTACATATGAGGGGGGACAAATTCCATTTCAACCTGTACTGTGCATTTTGCTTTCTTCTAAGCAATGGACAATTTTTTCTCCATCTAATTTTTTTTTTCTGTTATAAAATTTAATCCAAGTTCAGAGTCAATCAAAATGAGTATCACATTCATCAAAGATCAGGTTGGCATGAAATTTTAAGGAAAAACAGTAAGTCTTTTCCATCAAATTCATGTTGAACTTTTCTTTTTTTTTTTCCTTAAATGTCACCAATAATTGTACCAGTCCTTTGTTACTGAAAATAAAGCACCATTTAGTTGTAAACATCTTATCTTTACCTTGTAGTGTAGAAATAAGATTTAAAGATTGTGCCGTATCATTTTTTTGTCTTCCCTGTATACCTCATCAGGGATGAATAGAGTGACAAAATGGTGGTGACATTATTAACATATATCCAGTTCCAGATTGTATTGAAATAACAGGGAAAATCAAGCTTTTTTTCTTTTCCTTCACCTATTCTTTTTCGTTATTTTCACTGAAATTTTGTTCAGTGTGCAAGTATATATCTTTCAGTGAAGATACCTATGATGTTTTAATCAACTATTTAAACTATTGGTGACACTTGTTACTGAAAATCATATGTGTAAATTTTGAATTGAATAATAGAAGGAATAAATTTTTTTATTTAATAAAATATTTTCAGATTTTTTTAAGAACAAAATGATATACATTTAAAGCAAATGAAATGTAGAAGCAATACAATATAGATTTGTTTCTTTGATTTTTTTTTTTTTTTTTTTTTTTTTCTTCTCAAGAAAAGATATATTCATGTTGAAAGCATAGTTATTTTTTGCCTTGTGGATTTCATTTTTGTTCCTGAGTGGAGAAAAAAAAATTTGGGGAACGGGGTGGTCAAAGGAGGAAAAAAAAAATCTTGAAATAAAAAAAAAAAATCAAATTTTCCATAAATACGTCTCTTTAAAAAATCTACTGATAAACCTCACTTTTTAAGCCGAGAGATGACCTGATTGACTTTGAAGAATATTTTCATACATTTTTTTTTACAAAATACCTTTTTTATAAGAAAACTAATTAAAAATTGAATATCAAAAACTTCATTGGAATTGGCTCATTTTCAACTACATAGTATGGATGTGAAGTCTCCAAGTATGCTAACATATTTAATATATATGTAACATATATCAAATTATACTGGTTTCAGTTTTGAATAGTGTAAACACTAAACATGCTCTACTCAAACCTCCAGAGGGATAAAAAAAAAATCAATAAAATGACAAAAAGTTATCCAAATTTAGATGCATTATAAACTGGTTATCCTATACTTACAAAATTTCAGTCAAAAATGGAAAAATTGGCGAAGAAAGAAAAAAAGTATGATTTGTTTATTTTCCTGTCATTTCAATTCAATTTGGAACCAGATGTATGGTATGATGTCAGACTTTGCCACTCTACTACCAAATTTTTTTTTGTTGTTCTTAAGCTTTTGCTTGTTTGTCGCTTCTAAAAAATGGAAACAGTCACTGGACTTCATGCACCTAGCTATACCTAACTGGTTAATAATATACTGCCACTTCAAGAATTAAACAATAATATACAATTAAGAATATGGTGGTGTTTTTAAAAACTGAGAAACATGTTAGTTTTTTTTCTTTCTGTTTACACATTGCCAGTGACTGTACTTCACACAACCTCTGTTTCAAGGGCAATAATTCTGCACAAAATTTAGTCTTATTTACACTCAGGTTCATTCTAGCTTCTTCAAAACATGGAATCATTTATTCCTACGTACATGTGAAAATCCTTATTATGATCAATCATTCAGAGAAGTTAGCCCAACCATGTTATTGTCATCAGATATTTTTTTTGTTGTTCCTCAGTCTCCAGCCTCATTTTCTTCCATTTCTCTTTCATAAACTTTGACGTATTCTGCTTCTAACTGTTTCTTTATTTTTCTTTCATGTTATTGTCTCTGAGTGTCGCTATTTTTAAAAAGATTTTTTTCATAAACAGATTCATATTCCTCTCATTATTTTGCTCACTTTTTTAGTATCCAGTATTGACTAGACTTATTCCAACTGTCTTTATAACAATTGCTTTTCCCTTAATTCTGTATTTCTCAATTTCTTCTGAAAGACTTGTCTTGCCTTTTCTTCTGAATGATTTGTTGTGAAAAACTTTTTTCTTTCCATTTTGAAAGACTTTCTTCCAACTCTGGCTCACAACTTTGGTTGTAACAAGCTCTATTCTTGATTTCCTTGTCACAGTGACAAGTAATGTGACCATATATCACAGCATAACAGTAACCTTCTATGTGACCAATATCATTTACACTCATAGCAACACACTTGCCTAGACAACCTTCAGGGTTTCATTTGTAACAGGGATCAGAGTGGACTACCTGTCCAATATTTTATGACACCAAGCTGTATTAGTGCTAAATGTATTAAGCAGCTGAAGACAAATTTGAAATAACACCAGTTTTTAAATCTTACAGCTTACATAAGAACTGCACACATTTTTTAATGGAATATAGATCAATAATATCTCTCAGTTACTTTGTATAACAAGTCTTCTTCATGGTAGTTACTAGTATAGTAATGTACCAGTGAAAGAAGGCAAAAGAATTGTAAAGCTTTGTCATGATTTACATAAAACTTGGTATACATCAACTTGTTTGCTAGATATATAAGAAGGGAATTGAAAACATCTTCAACTTAGTCTGCAAGCATTGCCAGTAATGAATATGAATAAGAGTTCTGTTTACATCCTGATAGTACACCTGAAGAAGGCTGTAGAATGGATCAAATGAAACTGTGCAAACAGCAAAATAACAAAAATTCTATGAATGTTGATGACTCTTCTCAAAATTATAGACAATATCAGCACAGAACACTGTTTTCTTATCATGACTATCTTAGCTGCAAGCAATTAGTTTTATCTTAGTGCAATTTTTGTGAATGACAATGAAAGAATACTTCCCTAAAGCAAAAGTCTAATCTGTAAGTTTTTTTTTGTGAAGTATTTTATTAATGTTTGTTTGTTTTGACAGAAGCATTTAGGCAAAATATTCTGTAGAATTGATTTTTGTTTATAAGAATGAAGCAAATAAAATCATTAAATAATTAAAAAAAATAATAATCAAGAAAAAAATCAAGGTTAAGTTAGTATGTATAAATATTTTTTTTAATTGAAAAAATTGTTTATTTCGGGATTAAAAGTTGACAGTTACCTTTTGAAAAAAACAAACTATCTTTTATTGCTAAGGAAATGACAAGTCACTTTATACATTTTAATAAAAATATATTTCCTCAAAAATGTTTTAAATGATGGGATCTATTATGCATAAAGTTAATAAAATGAAGTAATTTTGTTCATCTTTATTTGATTCTGAAACTGAAAATGATTTTATAAAAAATATTTTAATGGAAAATGTGAAAAAATTAGTTTCATAATAATTTAAGAGATGGCAGCTGTCTCCCTGAAATTTTCACATAACATTTTCAGGGAGTTATTGGTTGTAAATTGTGAAGTATTCAAACATATTTTTAGAATCATTTGATAAACAAATTTTGCCCATTTGGTTTCATTTTTCCTCTTTTTTTCTTTTTGTTATATTCATTGTTTACCATTTTTTTGCATTTTGTTTCAAATGTCTTTAATTCATAAAGTTTAAAGTTGTAAAAATATGAATACAGCTTTTTATTGCAATTTAGATATATGTTCAAATGTCAATAATCTTTGATTAGTCTGAAACCATGTGATCAATTTCCTTTTTTTTTTTTTTTTTTTTTCTGCTAGCATTTACCCTACCATTTTGTCCAAACCTCAGACCAGATTGAATTAGGTACTAGCTACAATTAAGCACTTAGATTTGCTTAGTATTAATCCAGTCATACAAGTCGATTGTTTGTTATTAATATGAAACTGCATTTTTACACTCTCTCCATTTCAAAATCTTCTAAATTTTTTTTTTCCAGAAAGTACTGATGATGTTAAAATCGTCAAATACAAATGGGAAGAGGTCAGTGGCCCCATCAATGACCGTCCTATTGAAGGAAACAAGTCCATGTTGAAATTGAATCGTTTGGCACCTGGAGAATATCAGTTCAAGTAAGAAAATAAGTGAATTCCTTTAACAAAGAGAACAATTCAAGTTATTATGGTTTCATTTCTATCAAAGGAGTGAACTCAGCTTCTGGAATAGAAAAGTAGTCAACATCCTAAGGCACTTTGCCTGATTCTAATTAGAATATTTTTTTCCTAATTCAAAGAAGTCATAAATATCTAATTTTGCACTTGTAAATCCAGTTTATTTTTCATACCTCCAGCAGTTGATGCATGCTCTTATTTTTCTTTGGATCTTTTTGTTCCTGGGTATTTTAACAACTTTAGGGGTTGTAATGTTATCCATATTTCCATTATTAAATTTTTACTTGTATTTTCTTTCATCTTAATTTTCGAGGTAAAAAGATATGTGAGTTTGAGTCTCGCCTGAAAATTATAATTCATTTCCATCCTGTGCATTTTATTCTCTTCTGTAGATGATGAAAAGCAACTAAAATTAAGATGAAAGAAAATTCTAGTTGAAGATTAATAATGGTTAACTTTTGGGGATATTTCAGAGAATAGATTGTCTTTTTCAGTTAGATCTTGTACCATAGATAGTTTTGTTTGTCCTATCTGGAAAGAATTTTTTTTTTTTTTTGGTCCCTTTGTTGTTAATCAAATACTGATAACTTAAAGAAAATTGAAGTCGTAAAAAATAATTCACCAGAGTATCACAGAAAATATTTGGAAATATTTAAACTTCCTCATTTTTTATGGGTCCTATTTCAGGTGGAATCTGAATTTTAGTAATATTTTTTCAAAAAGTTAAGTCATTCTTATTTGTCAGCTACTTTTTATCTGAAATTTTGAGAGAATTAGGGGTTTTGATATTCCATGTAATTTCCCCTGTATGCAGAATTTTTATCTTTTTATGTCCCTGGTTTTATTCCAGGTATGTGCGAACAATGTGGAAAATTCTTCATTAATACAAATTTTCTGTGCTCTCAGCAGCTAATTACACTCTAAGCTGTGTGATTAGTATGGAAGTATCCCTTTGGTGGACTTTCATCCTGCCAAGACAAAAACTTGGGAGAATTATGTCCTGGCTTTGGCCAGACTTTAAACTTACTAGGATCACTAAACTGGTTCATGCAAAAGAAACTGGGACACTACTTTTCTAGCCATTGGTGACTTTGGTTTCTATGTATGAAAATATGAACAAAAATAAAAGTAATTATGAATAAACAAATACAAATATAAACATTTCCTTAGATATATTTCAACAAAGGTGAAAAGATTTTTCATTCATTTTTTTGAGATTTGTACTTGTATCAGAAGATTTCAACCTGTATATTGGAATAAAAAAAATAACCACACGAATTGATAATTTCAAGCACTGGAAAGAGGCTGGCTTTCAAAGACGGCATGATTGAGTTACCCAATAAAAATTGATTTTCGATTTCAAAGGGTTTCTAAACAAAGTATTAGTAGTAGCATATCTGGTAGTGGTAGGAGAAAGATGAGGATGGTTTATCCAAAGGTTTAAACTAAGTTTCATATCAATCTAACATGATACAACTGATAAAATTTGATATTCAACATATTTGGAACCAACAAACCAACTGAAAAGTGCCTTGTAGAGATGCGTGGATGCATCTAAAAAAAATTTAAATACCTCAATTTAAAAAATGAGAAAAAAAGGCTCTAATTTTCAAGTCTGTTTATCTTTGGTCATTGTTTTACACTTCCTGCATTTACTGTTTGGAGGTTAGAGCATTGATATCTTATTTTATAGAAATATAAAATTCTGCAAGGCTGTTCTTAGTACTGGGACAGTCTTGAAAAGGCTAGAGCCCTTTCACCTTGTATGGCAATTCTTCTGAGAAAAGCTTACTCTAACAAAAAAACTTCCAACTTGGCTGTTGGGGTAGCAACTCCATTCCTTAAAATCTATTTGCTATTGAAACCGCCAAGTGGCCCTATGCTCCACAAGGAGTCAATGGGAATAAACAATAGGTTTTGATGTTTAAAAAATCTTTAAAATGAATTCACTCACTGAACTTATCGAAATCTCAAATACTTCATGCTACTGAAGTTGCATAACAGCTTTTACTTTCTATGTTATTGATTATACATATTTCATACCGTTTTGTTTTTCCTTCCAGGCTGACTGTAACAGACTCAGATGGAGCCGAAAATTCCACAACAGCTAATGTAACCGCCATCAAAGGTAAGGGTTCCTTCCTGTTTAATTTAGTGAATAAGAATAAAAATAAGTTGAATAAAAGGCTGTTTTGTTTGTTTTTAAAAAAATGATATTTCATGTAATAAAATTTATACCAGGAACCAATTCTAATTTCAAAATTGGTTTAGAAAAATGGATTTGAGTGTTTTCCATATATGCTGACTGTATTCCATATATGCTGACTGTATAGCACATGTATTCAGCATAAACATTTGAGACAAATCTCTTATCTATGATTTGCTATACAGTTGAATCCTCTAATGGTTTCCTACAGGATAATCCCTGTTCATCTGGGATTTCTAAATCAGTAGCTACTCATTCTGTGGATGTTATCTTGGAGATGCAAGGAAGAGGCTTATTCCATGTACATGTGTATTTGGAATGTGTTTAGTGTAGTTTTTTTTAAATATGAAATATTCAAATGAAATATTTTAACCATTTATTATTAGTTTTGACTATTATTTACATTCATCTTAATTTCATTGTGGCTTTTTTATCACAATTTAACTGAGGCTGTCGATCTATGATGGTGAGTGAACAGTTGGATTGAAATTAAAGCATAAGCTCTCAGTGATATTCAAACTCATTTTGCTTAAGGAAGCCAGGTAAGCTGCTCTTAACTGCCTGAAATTCAGGAATTGTATGGCTCAGCAGAAGATGGAATCTGATTCTTAAACCTACTCTTCTTTTCCAATCTCTCTGATGCAAAAGTTGGAAACCATTTACCAAAGCTGTCAATATAGGTTTCCAAGTTGATCCGATTGGCTGGTTGTAAGTATCATTTGTGCAGGCTGCTCTAATGGAACTAGAGAGCTAAAATTCTAACTTTTCTCTTTATTATATTTATAAAAAAACTTTTTTTTCCAAAATTCATTTCTAAATACTTTTTTTAGAGGGCAGTTCAGTTTGCAATGTATATTTATGCTAAATTGATCTCTTGGTATGTGTCAGCTTGTTTTCTTGAAAATTTAGACTTTTTTTTAGTGATCACTGCCCAACTAAAAGGCAAGAGAAGTATGGTTATGTAATGGTTTCTACTGAGGGACTAATTTTTTTTTTTTCTGTACTGGTGGTAGTCAAAATAAAGCAATTATCTTTCATTATTTTTATTAGATGAAGTAGTGCAAACCATACTAATTTTGACTACTATCAAAGTTCATCCAAATTTTTTGTTGCCTTTCCATCATTAAATCTGTATTCATTCTAGCTAAACACAAACAAAAAATACAGAGCAGCATAACGTTTTTGGCATTTTTAAGTGCAGTGCAATTGCAAAGTTATTTGAAAAGTGCTGTCATTTTTTGATGGTGTGACTAAACTATTGAATTAATAAATTTGCTTTTACATTTTTGTCCATTTGCAGAGACAGATTACAAGCCTACGGCAAATGCTGGTTCTGACATTGTGATCAACCTTCCACAAAATTATGTCACATTGTATGGCAATGCCAGCACAGATGACAAAGGCATTAAAAGTTATGAATGGATCAAGGCGCCTGATGGTCAATTGGCTGCAGACATGATGGTAAATTGGCACTTTCCTTTAAGCTCTTATTCTCCCTCAGGGGAAGAACAATTTTCCAGACGCACATAGAAATGCCAAAGGATAATTTTTTTTCCCCATAATGTAGTCAACATTCTTTTTTCTTTTTCTCTCTGAATGATTTTATTTTGATGTATTTATTGATTTGAGAGCCTTGGACTCTTCTTATAGAGAGACAGTGCAGAATATGAATAGCATTTTTGGCACTGTAACATTTATGCATTGGTCAGTACCAAAAATATAAATTTAATGAAAGCAATATTAGTTTGTTTTTCTTTCATCTTTTTTCTGTTGCTCTCTGTTCTCAGCTTGTTTTTACATTCAATGACTGAAGAAGTGACAGGGATAGGAGAATAGAAGTATCCTCTTATCAAGATTGGAACCTGAATTTTCTTTATTTTCCAATTCGTGCAGCTTCCTTAATAGTTATATATTATATAATGACCAGAGGTTTTTTTTGTTGTTTTTTTTTAAATTTAGAAAAAAGCAACAAAAATAAGTTGAAAGAAAAATTAAGACAATTGAAGAAGTGCGGACAACTCTTTGGAAAAAAGTCAGTACCTTTGTTGCATATTGAAACCCTGCTGACAAAATAAAAGGATATGTTCTTGGTCTACATTCTAGCTCAGAAAGAGAATGGAAATGCTATCTTAATTCTCTGATGAGTCCAATCTTCTCCATGGAGAGGATGAACAACGAATTTTAATATTCAACAATGGTTTTTCATGAACATTAAAACAAACAAGTAGTCAAAAAAAAAATAGTAAATTAGAGGAATTGTTACTGGTAATAAATGATATTTTTGGTTTGCTTCTCAATGCTTCACATATTTTACCTCAACCCTGTATTTTATGCATTTGAACATTTCTTTATTTTGGGGAAAAAACACCAAATAAAAAATAAAAGTTGAGCTTTATACACTGTTGACTTATCATAACGTGGAAATTGAGGATCCATAATTTTCTATCACATTATGAGTGAGTCTGCATCATGACGTACTTTCCAGTTTTACACCCTCCCCCCCACTTCAAGACCAACCCTCATAATTCATGCAAAAATGAAAATTATAGGGATGGGGTGAGGCTAGTCTGTCAGGGAGAGGGAAATAGACATACATTTTTTTTTTTATTTTTTATTTTTTTATTTTATTTTACATTTAATCCTGACACCTCATCAGAAGATAGGGGCGTGGATAGGTCAAATTCAAGTTACTGTCGATATCAAGTAGGGGGGTGAACATCGAAAATTGCTGTTGGTTACATTTAAAGAAGTTGAAAGAATCAGATTTTTTTTTTTTTTTTTTTTTTTTACTGTTTAATTTTTGCTTCCACTTGAACATATATATATATATAATCTCACCATTCACTCTGAGATACCATAGTATGATTACTGAAATGTTTTTGTCTAATTTATTCCCTTTTTACAGTTGGTAATAATCTGATTGAGTAGTGGGTCTTTCTGTTTGGTATTTATAAGCGATTCATATATACATTTTTTTTTCTTAACATTGTTACTTCTACATAAACCAGAAACTTTTTCCCCTTACTAGTCTCAGCATTGGTGACCATTGAATGAAATTGCCTTTCAGGATTTCTTGTGTGGTCAATCTGTAGTTAAAGTGAAAAATCAATTTCCTAGCGCTCTATTTTTCCAAAGTCCAAGAAGCTTTGTATATTATGAGCAGAGCTAGTCATAATAGTTAATAAATACTGTGTTTATGCTCAGAGCTTTACAGCTTTTTGTTTGAGAATAAAAAGTGCTATAGGTAAACATTTAGCTTTTAATAGTACTGGTCTCTCATGGGAGAATGACATTCTCCTCTGAATGTGTTGTTGGGGATACTCATTGAAAAAAGAAGTAAAAGCTGTTGTTTTGAAATAAGGAAGAACTTCAATGAATGAACCAAACTGTTATCACTCTTTTTTTCTTTTTTTTTTTTCTTTTTCCCCCCCTTTCAGGGAGTACGTACGCCATACCTGAATTTGTCCAATCTGGAAGAAGGCAACTACAAATTCACCCTGAAAGTAACAGATACTGGTGGACAAACAGCTACTGCAGATGTCCACGTATTTGTCAAGCCAGGTATGTATTTGTTTGCTCATTATGCTTGAATATATACATTGTGTGCGTATGTGTGTGTGTATATATATATATATATATATATATATATATATATATTATATTTGCCATCACAATCAGTAATTGAACAACTGTAGAGTCAAAGGTAATGGTCAAAATAAAACTTAATTGCACTATTGGCATTTTCCACGGGAAAACATCTAAAAACATTTAGATTCTGGAGAATTTAAATGTTAATAAACTCATCAGAATAAAACTCCAAGACGGTTTTTTAAAAAAAAAAAAAAAAAAAGGAAAAAAGTTTCCAAAAATGAAAAAAACATTTTTAGAATGCCAATTTTCAAATCTGTAGTTGCAACAGATAGCTGTAAAAGATTTTTCCTCATCAAGATATTCTAGAGCTAATAAGAAATGGGCAGCTGCAAATTGTTTAAAGCATTTTTGAAAAATATGTCTAAGAATAAATACAGTCTGATTATGCAAGTTACTATCAAAAAGATAAGACCTTGGCAATGATGCTACTTGGTGATATTTCTTTAAAAGTATATATTGCAAAATTGTAACTAGAAATAAACTCATCAGCCACATCTTTGTCTCAACAAGAATAATGAAATTTTCCAGTTTTTGCCTCTCTTGTCATCCTTCTCAAACTTTGATCATCAACAGTATCTGTCAGATTGAAGATGAATTTCATCTTTCTTGTCTCGAGGTCAGTTATTTGTAGAAGGTTTTCAGCTGCAGAATGCCATTTTCCCCAAGTTGATAAAATCGAAAGTAGATACAAGCCCCCCCCCTCTCTCTTTCACTGTTTAGAAAATCACTCATTCTTACCTGAAACGAGTGGGGAAGGAAAGTGAAAATGTAAAATAAGGTGGAATTGAACTCTCTTTCAAGTGTCTGTGAGTGGAAGATATGATTATAGTGCCAGCAATTCCCATGAGTTTGTCTTTCAAATACTACAGTACTTCAGATTCCTATCCCTTGCAAAGTAATGGATATTTTACCAGTAAATACTAGTATGAAAATGTATGATTTCCGAGTGTTTGGAAAGTCCATCTCAACAATTTCCTATTAATTATTTGTTATTTATTTGATCCATATATCTATGCGCTTGTTATTTTCTGTGTCTATGAATCCTAAAATATGATGAGAGTGGATCCAATGGAGGATCTTTAATATTATCTGATTATTTCTCTGCTTTTTTTTTCCATTTGTTTATATCCCTTTTCTCTTCTCACAATGTCATTTAACCACTACTGTTTCTTCTTGCATTTTGTTGATCAGAGGTGAACCATCCTCCCAAGGCTTCAACAGCTGGTGAACTGACTGTCAGCCTTCCTGTTCCCAGCCTTGTCCTTGATGGACACAACAGTACTGATGACAAAGAAATTGTCAAATACTTGTGGGAACAAGTAAGGTAGGAGCAAAAAAAAAAAAATATTCCTTCTAAGTGGAAAGTGAATATATCTAAATTAATTCTTGTATCCTCACCAAATTCTTTGCTTGCATTTTACAGACTACATGTCACCCTATTCCCCATTGCAGATTTGATATTATTTGATGTGTAATTGTTGATTTTTCCTATTTTCTTGGATTCTCTTCAAATGATCATTTGCTGTTTTTAAGAGAAGACAAATACTAATTCTTATGAGTTGAAATTTCTTTGGGATCTTTTATTTCTAGGAAGATTTATGGTTAATTTCGGGGGAGGGGATTTAGGGTTCTTTGGAATATACGGAATTGGTGCACATTTAGAGATTTTTTCTAAAAGAAAGAACCCTCCCCCAAATGCCGAAATCTAAATATCTAAAAGCTAAACTGACCCCATACTCTTCCCCCCCCCCACTACCTCGACCTAACTTTGACTTGCCATAAAAAACAAACGAATGTAGGGTTGGATATATCAAGGCTGTATCTATTGTCAGTAGTAA
Source organism: Thysanoteuthis rhombus (assembly GCA_963457665.1). NCBI lineage: Eukaryota > Metazoa > Mollusca > Cephalopoda > Oegopsida > Thysanoteuthidae > Thysanoteuthis > Thysanoteuthis major. The sequence goes on along the minus strand of OY735204.1, from coordinate 69,002,498 downwards.
ATTCTTGCTGGGAGACGGGCACGAATTATTTAGCAAGGTACGATGGAAAAATTCTAAATGCCGAAATCTAAATATCTAAAAGCTAAACTGAAAAAAAAAAAAAAAAAAAGAAAAAATCTCTAAATGTGCACCAATTCCGTATATTCCGCAGAACCCTAAATCCCCTCCCCCGAAATTAACCATAAATCTACAAGGAAAAAAAAAAAGAAAGAACCCTCCCCCAAATGCCGAAATCTAAATATCTAAAAGCTAAACTGACCCCATACTCTTCCCCCCCCCCCACTACCTCGACCTAACTTTGACTTGCCATAAAAAACAAACGAATGTAGGGTTGGATATATCAAGGCTGTATCTATTGTCAGTAGTAAATTCTTGCTGGGAGACGGGCACGAATTATTTAGCAAGGTACGATGGAAAAATTGAAACTTTTTCAACTGCTAAAATGACGTCCCCAGACTAACTAAAATTGCCGCAAGTTTAGATGAGTACATAATTTTCTTGATTTATTGTTCATTTCCTCATTGTTCTGTGATAATCTTTAATGCCTGCCTATTCATCCAACTCTGTATTACATGCTTGTAAATGTCCTATGCGTCGAATCGTTGGTCAAATAGCAGAAAAAAAAAAGAAAAAGTCTCCCCTAAATGCCGAAATCTAAATATCTAAAAGCTAAACTGAAAAAAAAAAAAAAAAAAGAAAAAATCTCTAAATGTGCACCAATTCCGTATATTCCAAAGAACCCTAAATCCCCTCCCCCGAAATTAACCATAAATCTACAAGGAAAAAAAAAAAGAAAGAACCCTCCCCCAAATGCCGAAATCTAAATATCTAAAAGCTAAACTGACCCCATACTCTTCCCCCCCCCCACTACCTCGACCTAACTTTGACTTGCCATAAAAAACAAACGAATGTAGGGTTGGATATATCAAGGCTGTATCTATTGTCAGTAGTAAATTCTTGCTGGGAGACAGGCACGAATTATTTAGCAAGGTACGATGGAAAAATTGAAACTTTTTCAACTGCTAAAATGAAGTCCCCAGACTAACTAAAATTGCCGCAAGTTTAGATGAGTACATAATTTTCTTGATTTATTGTTCATTTCCTCATTGTTCTGTGATAATCTTTAATGCCTGCCTATTCATCCAACTCTGTATTACATGCTTGTAAATGTCCTATGCGTCGAATCGTTGGTCAAATAGCAGAAAAAAAAAAGAAAAAGTCTCCCCTAAATGCCGAAATCTAAATATCTAAAAGCTAAACTGAAAAAAAAAAAAAAAAAAAGAAAAAATCTCTAAATGTGCACCAATTCCGTATATTCCAAAGAACCCTAAATCCCCTCCCCCGAAATTAACCATAAATCTACAAGGAAAAAAAAAAAAGAAAGAACCGTCCCCCAAATGCCGAAATCTAAATATCTAAAAGCTAAACTGACCCCATACTCTTCCCCCCCCCCCCACTACCTCGACCTAACTTTGACTTGCCATAAAAAACAAACGAATGTAGGGTTGGATATATCAAGGCTGTATCTATTGTCAGTAGTAAATTCTTGCTGGGAGACGGGCACGAATTATTTAGCAAGGTACGATGGAAAAATTGAAACTTTTTCAACTGCTAAAATGAAGTCCCCAGACTAACTAAAATTGCCGCAAGTTTAGATGAGTACATAATTTTCTTGATTTATTGTTCATTTCCTCATTGTTCTGTGATAATCTTTAATGCCTGCCTATTCATCCAACTCTGTATTACATGCTTGTAAATGTCCTATGCGTCGAATCGTTGGTCAAATAGCAGAAAAAAAAAAGAAAAAGTCTCCCCTAAATGCCGAAATCTAAATATCTAAAAGCTAAACTGAAAAAAAAAAAAAAAAAGAAAAAATCTCTAAATGTGCACCAATTCCGTATATTCCAAAGAACCCTAAATCCCCTCCCCCGAAATTAACCATAAATCTACAAGGAAAAAAAAAAGAAAGAACCCTCCCCCAAATGCCGAAATCTAAATATCTAAAAGCTAAACTGACCCTATACTCCCCCCCCCCACTACCTCGACCTAACTTTGACTTGCCATAAAAAACAAACGAATGTAGGGTTGGATATATCAAGGCTGTATCTATTGTCAGTAGTAAATTCTTGCTGGGAGACAGGCACGAATTATTTAGCAAGGTACGATGGAAAAATTGAAACTTTTTCAACTGCTAAAATGACGTCCCCAGACTAACTAAAATTGCCGCAAGTTTAGATGAGTACATAATTTTCTTGATTTATTGTTCATTTCCTCATTGTTCTGTGATAATCTTTAATGCCTGCCTATTCATCCAACTCTGTATTACATGCTTGTAAATGTCCTATGCGTCGAATCGTTGGTCAAATAGCAGAAAAAAAAAAGAAAAAGTCTCCCCTAAATGCCGAAATCTAAATATCTAAAAGCTAAACTGAAAAAAAAAAAAAAAAAAAGAAAAAATCTCTAAATGTGCACCAATTCCGTATATTCCAAAGAACCCTAAATCCCCTCCCCCGAAATTAACCATAAATCTACAAGGAAAAAAAAAAAGAAAGAACCCTCCCCCAAATGCCGAAATCTAAATATCTAAAAGCTAAACTGACCCTATACTGCCCCCCCCCCCACTACCTCGACCTAACTTTGACTTGCCATAAAAAACAAACGAATGTAGGGTTGGATATATCAAGGCTGTATCTATTGTCAGTAGTAAATTCTTGCTGGGAGACAGGCACGAATTATTTAGCAAGGTACGATGGAAAAATTGAAACTTTTTCAACTGCTAAAATGACGTCCCCAGACTAACTGAAATTGCCGCAAGTTTAGATGAGTACATAATTTTCTTGATTTATTGTTCATTTCCTCATTGTTCTGTGATAATCTTTAATGCCTGCCTATTCATCCAACTCTGTATTACATGCTTGTAAATGTCCTATGCGTCGAATCGTTGGTCAAATAGCAGAAAAAAAAAGAAAAAGTCTCCCCTAAATGCCGAAATCTAAATATCTAAAAGCTAAACTGAAAAAAAAAAAAAAAAAAAGAAAAAATCTCTAAATGTGCACCAATTCCGTATATTCCAAAGAACCCTAAATCCCCTCCCCCGAAATTAACCATAAATCTACAAGGAAAAAAAAAAAGAAAGAACCCTCCCCCAAATGCCGAAATCTAAATATCTAAAAGCTAAACTGACCCCATACTCTTCCCCCCCCCCACTACCTCGACCTAACTTTGACTTGCCATAAAAAACAAACGAATGTAGGGTTGGATATATCAAGGCTGTATCTATTGTCAGTAGTAAATTCTTGCTGGGAGACGGGCACGAATTATTTAGCAAGGTACGATGGAAAAATTGAAACTTTTTCAACTGCTAAAATGACGTCCCCAGACTAACTAAAATTGCCGCAAGTTTAGATGAGTACATAATTTTCTTGATTTATTGTTCATTTCCTCATTGTTCTGTGATAATCTTTAATGCCTGCCTATTCATCCAACTCTGTATTACATGCTTGTAAATGTCCTATGCGTCGAATCGTTGGTCAAATAGCAGAAAAAAAAAAAGAAAAAGTCTCCCCTAAATGCCGAAATCTAAATATCTAAAAGCTAAACTGAAAAAAAAAAAAAAAAAAGAAAAAATCTCTAAATGTGCACCAATTCTGTATATTCCAAAGAACCCTAAATCCCCTCCCCCGAAATTAACCATAAATCTACAAGGAAAAAAAAAAAGAAAGAACCCTCCCCCAAATGCCGAAATCTAAATATCTAAAAGCTAAACTGACCCCATACTCTTCCCCCCCCCCACTACCTCGACCTAACTTTGACTTGCCATAAAAAACAAACGAATGTAGGGTTGGATATATCAAGGCTGTATCTATTGTCAGTAGTAAATTCTTGCTGGGAGACGGGCACGAATTATTTAGCAAGGTACGATGGAAAAATTGAAACTTTTTCAACTGCTAAAATGAAGTCCCCAGACTAACTAAAATTGCCGCAAGTTTAGATGAGTACATAATTTTCTTGATTTATTGTTCATTTCCTCATTGTTCTGTGATAATCTTTAATGCCTGCCTATTCATCCAACTCTGTATTACATGCTTGTAAATGTCCTATGCGTCGAATCGTTGGTCAAATAGCAGAAAAAAAAAAGAAAAAGTCTCCCCTAAATGCCGAAATCTAAATATCTAAAAGCTAAACTGAAAAAAAAAAAAAAAAAAAGAAAAAATCTCTAAATGTGCACCAATTCCGTATATTCCAAAGAACCCTAAATCCCCTCCCCCGAAATTAACCATAAATCTACAAGGAAAAAAAAAAAGAAAGAACCCTCCCCCAAATGCCGAAATCTAAATATCTAAAAGCTAAACTGACCCCATACTCTTCCCCCCCCCCACTACCTCGACCTAACTTTGACTTGCCATAAAAAACAAACGAATGTAGGGTTGGATATATCAAGGCTGTATCTATTGTCAGTAGTAAATTCTTGCTGGGAGACGGGCACGAATTATTTAGCAAGGTACGATGGAAAAATTGAAACTTTTTCAACTGCTAAAATGACGTCCCCAGACTAACTAAAATTGCCGCAAGTTTAGATGAGTACATAATTTTCTTGATTTATTGTTCATTTCCTCATTGTTCTGTGATAATCTTTAATGCCTGCCTATTCATCCAACTCTGTATTACATGCTTGTAAATGTCCTATGCGTCGAATCGTTGGTCAAATAGCAGAAAAAAAAAAAGAAAAAGTCTCCCCTAAATGCCGAAATCTAAATATCTAAAAGCTAAACTGAAAAAAAAAAAAAAAAAGAAAAAATCTCTAAATGTGCACCAATTCCGTATATTCCAAAGAACCCTAAATCCCCTCCCCCGAAATTAACCATAAATCTACAAGGAAAAAAAAAAAGAAAGAACCCTCCCCCAAATGCCGAAATCTAAATATCTAAAAGCTAAACTGACCCCATACTCTTCCCCCCCCCCACTACCTCGACCTAACTTTGACTTGCCATAAAAAACAAACGAATGTAGGGTTGGATATATCAAGGCTGTATCTATTGTCAGTAGTAAATTCTTGCTGGGAGACGGGCACGAATTATTTAGCAAGGTACGATGGAAAAATTGAAACTTTTTCAACTGCTAAAATGAAGTCCCCAGACTAACTAAAATTGCCGCAAGTTTAGATGAGTACATAATTTTCTTGATTTATTGTTCATTTCCTCATTGTTCTGTGATAATCTTTAATGCCTGCCTATTCATCCAACTCTGTATTACATGCTTGTAAATGTCCTATGCGTCGAATCGTTGGTCAAATAGCAGAAAAAAAAAAGAAAAAGTCTCCCCTAAATGCCGAAATCTAAATATCTAAAAGCTAAACTGAAAAAAAAAAAAAAAAAAAGAAAAAATCTCTAAATGTGCACCAATTCCGTATATTCCAAAGAACCCTAAATCCCCTCCCCCGAAATTAACCATAAATCTACAAGGAAAAAAAAAAAGAAAGAACCCTCCCCCAAATGCCGAAATCTAAATATCTAAAAGCTAAACTGACCCCATACTCTTCCCCCCCCCCACTACCTCGACCTAACTTTGACTTGCCATAAAAAACAAACGAATGTAGGGTTGGATATATCAAGGCTGTATCTATTGTCAGTAGTAAATTCTTGCTGGGAGACGGGCACGAATTATTTAGCAAGGTACGATGGAAAAATTGAAACTTTTTCAACTGCTAAAATGACGTCCCCAGACTAACTAAAATTGCCGCAAGTTTAGATGAGTACATAATTTTCTTGATTTATTGTTCATTTCCTCATTGTTCTGTGATAATCTTTAATGCCTGCCTATTCATCCAACTCTGTATTACATGCTTGTAAATGTCCTATGCGTCGAATCGTTGGTCAAATAGCAGAAAAAAAAAAAGAAAAAGTCTCCCCTAAATGCCGAAATCTAAATATCTAAAAGCTAAACTGAAAAAAAAAAAAAAAAAAGAAAAAATCTCTAAATGTGCACCAATTCCGTATATTCCAAAGAACCCTAAATCCCCTCCCCCGAAATTAACCATAAATCTACAAGGAAAAAAAAAAAGAAAGAACCCTCCCCCAAATGCCGAAATCTAAATATCTAAAAGCTAAACTGACCCCATACTCTTCCCCCCCCCCACTACCTCGACCTAACTTTGACTTGCCATAAAAAACAAACGAATGTAGGGTTGGATATATCAAGGCTGTATCTATTGTCAGTAGTAAATTCTTGCTGGGAGACGGGCACGAATTATTTAGCAAGGTACGATGGAAAAATTGAAACTTTTTCAACTGCTAAAATGAAGTCCCCAGACTAACTAAAATTGCCGCAAGTTTAGATGAGTACATAATTTTCTTGATTTATTGTTCATTTCCTCATTGTTCTGTGATAATCTTTAATGCCTGCCTATTCATCCAACTCTGTATTACATGCTTGTAAATGTCCTATGCGTCGAATCGTTGGTCAAATAGCAGAAAAAAAAAAGAAAAAGTCTCCCCTAAATGCCGAAATCTAAATATCTAAAAGCTAAACTGAAAAAAAAAAAAAAAAAAAGAAAAAATCTCTAAATGTGCACCAATTCCGTATATTCCAAAGAACCCTAAATCCCCTCCCCCGAAATTAACCATAAATCTACAAGGAAAAAAAAAAGAAAGAACCCTCCCCCAAATGCCGAAATCTAAATATCTAAAAGCTAAACTGACCCTATACTCCCCCCCCCCACTACCTCGACCTAACTTTGACTTGCCATAAAAAACAAACGAATGTAGGGTTGGATATATCAAGGCTGTATCTATTGTCAGTAGTAAATTCTTGCTGGGAGACAGGCACGAATTATTTAGCAAGGTACGATGGAAAAATTGAAACTTTTTCAACTGCTAAAATGAAGTCCCCAGACTAAAGATGCTGTTGCAACCTTTTTTTATTAATTTAACCTCTGTGGACTTTTCTAAGTTAAAAACTTATTATATAAGGGAGAGGTATCCTCCAAGCTGTCCCCACCGGAATTTGCATCCAACTCACTTCGAAAATTGATCCGATCTTCTTTTTTTTTTTTCAATCGAACCGTGGTGCTCCGAACATCCACTTTCGTTTCACAAGAACAGTTTGGATGTGTATCAAGAGCCGGTGGAGCTCTTTTGCCACTGACCCGCAGTGGACAATCCACCAGACCCCCTGCCAACACGTCCTGGGCCAGCGTGGCAGGGCATGGCCCATTACTCCCCATGATTTGCACACCAAATATTATATCGGCCGTTCCTGCTGGGACCTCGGTACCAAAAGGCCCAGCCATATCACTTGCTTTGGGTGGGGGTGATATGCTCCAAGGGCGACTACCCAAAAACTACACCAAGAGTACGTCAGTTCCTGCTGGGTCATCGGCCCCAAAAGACTCAGCCACATCACTTACTTTGGGTAGGGGTGATGTGCTCCGAAAGCGACTACCCAAATCCTTCACCAAGGGACCATCTGTCCCTACTGAGTCACCGCAGAAACAACGACCATTTCAACAGAACTCTAAGACTATCAACAAGAAGACAAATTTATACATAGGCACATACAACGTCAGAACACTGTCAACTGACATGCACCTAACTGATCTAGAAAGTGAAATCAGAAATGTCAAATGGGACATCATAGGCATTAGTGAGGTAAGAAGACCCGGAGAAGAACTAATCGAACTGAGAAGCAAGCATCTTCTTTACAGCTACGGTAAAGAGAAAGTAAAACAAAGTGGAGTTGGCTTTCTCATCAATAAGAACCTGAAAGACAATGTAACTGGCTTCAAAGCCGTCTCTGACCGGGTAGCTAGCGTCACCATACAACTTTCAAAGCGATACAAACTCAATATAATCCAAGTCTACGCTCCCACTTCACAATCAACCCAACAAGAAATAGACAACTTCTATGATGACTTGAACTCCCTACTCCAAGGCACCAGAAAACACTTCAATGTTATCATGGGAGACTTCAACGCACAAGTAGGACAAGGAAATGAACATTGCGTCGGCAAATTTGGATACAAAATACGCAACGAGAGAGGAGAAGATCTTGTAAACTTTGCGACGGCTAATGGATTCAAAATCATGAACACCTTCTTCAAGAAGGGACCCAGTAGGAAATGGACTTGGAGGAGCCCCAATCACGAAACAAGAAACGAAATAGATTACATCCTAACGGACAAAAACGATATCGTCAAGGACATCCAAGTCCTAAATCAAGTCAATGTAGGCAGCGACCACAGAATGGTACGATGTAAAGTACAAATAAACACCAATAAAGAACGCAGGAAAATGTTCCATACAAAACCGCAGCCTCTAAACATACCAAAAGAGCACGTTCAATCTTTCAAGCTCGAATTGAAGAACAGATTCAGAATTCTTACTGAACAAGACAGCACCAACATCAACGAACTAAGCAGCAAAATGACAACGTCAATAATTGAAGTAGCCTCTACATTCAAGCCAATGGGCAAACAACCCATTAGCAAAATCTCGGATGAGACTAAAAATCTCATGGAAAAACGCAGAAACCTCAAGCCACCGACAACAACGAGGGAGAAAATTGAAGAGGCTGAACTAAACAAATTAATCAAGAAGAAACGAAGAGAAGACAGAAGGAGATACACAACGGCAGTCATTGAATCAACTCTTGAAAAAGGTCGGGGCTTCAAAGCTATAAACAAACTCCTCAACTCGGGACGAAGGCAAATAACTAGCATACTCGAGGAAAATGGAAACCTAACAACAGACAGAGACAGGATTGTCGAACGCGCCAAAGAATTCTACCAAAAACTTTATTCGTCCAAACAAGGACTGCAAAACAATGAGCAAGATACGCAAGACACGGGCAAACAACTAGAGGACTTCCCAAAAGTAACCCCGTGGGAGGTGAAGGAAGCCATTAAACAGACAAAGAAAGGAACTGCCCCTGGACCAGACAACATCACCATCGACCTACTCCGAAAAGCAGGTAAAACCATCAATAGGAAACTGGCCGTCCTCTTCAACCTGTGTCTAAAACACAGTAAAGTCCCAGACGATTGGAATACTGCTATAATAATGCTATTATATAAAAAAGGAAACCCGAAAGACCTCAACAACTATAGGCCTATAAGCCTACTCAACTGTGTATATAAACTTTTCACAAAGATCATCACCAACCGAATCACAAAAACACTCGATGAAAACCAGCCACGTGAACAGGCTGGCTTTAGAAGAAGCTACTCGACCATGGACCACCTGCACTCGATAAATCAACTGAAAGAAAAAGCAGCAGAATATAGACTACCACTTGCCGTAGCATTTATCGACTTCAAAAAGGCGTTCGACTCAGTAGAAATCCCTAAGGTCATGGAGGCCATCAGTCGGCAAGGTGTAGATCCAGTATATGTTGAAGTGTTGAAACATATATACAATCACGGCAGCTCATTTATCAGGCTACATAAAGACTCGGACCCCTTCCAGCTCCAGAAAGGAGTAAGACAAGGTGATACCAGCTCACCTAAACTCTTCACAGCCTGCCTCGAGATGATCTTCAGAAGGCTAGACTGGGAGAGTAAAGGAATTAAAATAGACGGCGAGTATCTGAGCAACCTCAGATTCGCAGACGACATAGCCCTTTTTGCAGAGAACCTACACGACCTCCAACTAATGATTGATGAACTAAATGAGGAGAGCAAGAAAGTCGGCCTGCACATGAACTTCAGCAAGACGAAGATCATGTGCAACAACCACATTGGAGATAAGAACACTAAGATCGAAATCGAGGACACAGAACTCGAGAAAGTAGACCACTACATCTACCTAGGGCAACGAATCTCCATGAGACCCTCAAAAGAAGAAGAAATCAAACGAAGAATCACACTAGGATGGCAAGCCTTTGGCAGAGCTAGCTCAACCTTCAAAAATAATAAGATCCCATTAATCCTAAAGAGAAGGGTGTATAACCAATGCATCCTCCCAATAGTCACTTATGGAGCTGAAACATGGAACTTAACCAAGAAACAGACCCGTAAGCTGAGAACCATGCAACGTGCACATGAAAGAATAATGCTGGGCCTCACATGGAGAGACCACAAAACAGCACAACACATCCGGGAAAAGACAAGAGTTAGAGACATCATAGAAGCCATAAAAAATCTCAAATGGCGGTGGGCTGGCCATGTTGCAAGAATGGCTGACAATCGATGGACATCACGACTCACAACATGGATTCCCCGAGACCATATGCGCAACCGAGGCCGGCAAAATATTAGATGGAGAGATGAACTAGACAGGTTCAGGAAGTACTGGCTCCGTGACGCCCATGATAGAGAAGTGTGGCAAATCCTGGGGAAGGTCTATGTCCAACGACGGACGCTAAAAGACTGATGATGATGATGATGATGATTTCTAGGAACCCTTTAAAGAACTCGTATTTTGATAGATATACTATTTTTATGCAATCGAAAGTTTTTCTTAATCAATATTTGATCACAGCATTGAATACCTTTTTAATAAAAGATTCTACACAGTCCTTTGCTCTCACCAATCCTTCACTTGAATATGAAGAAATTGTAGATAAGTTTGTTCTTGAAAATGAAAACATACAATTGAATATATTTATCATATTCTGTTGAGTTCATCTCTGAGTGACCATTTCTTTAGCTAAGAGTTCATCAGTTGGTGATACTTGATAGAAATCAAATGATAATTTTCAAAGAATTACCATATTTTCCAGCATTGATGATGTACCTGAATTATGACTTATAAAAGTTTGAAAAAAAACATAAAATCAAGGTCTCAGCACTTTCACCTACCTTACCAAGATGTTTTATGGGTAGCTTAGGGACATGCAGGTCTTCTGGACCACTTATAGTTTGCATTTTTCTTTTTCTCTTACAATATGGAGACATGGTAAGTTCACATGTTACAATATAGGGCTGATGAGGATTTTCAATGGAATATTTCATTTTTATTTTTGAATAATGATTGTGTTAAGGATGTTTTTGCATGTGCATTTGTGAACTATCCTAACATATAATTTTAGATGCATTACTTATATATGTATGCAGGTGTAACAGTTACCTTTATCAAGTACCAAAGTGATGATAGAAACATCTTTAGTAGATTTATTTGACCAAAAGGATAGATGAAGTGTGGTTACCTGGAACCCCTGCAGTGTCCTAACATAGCCAGTCACAGTCACTTAATTAAAAAATACATTACGAGAAAGAAAGTCAAAAGGGGTTGGAAACAAAGACGGAATGTATATAAGGGTTTTAACGGAGGAAGTGAGAAAGATAGTAAGTTTAGTGATGTGAGTAACAAAAGAAAGCAGGGGGAAAATAGAAGAAAAAAGATAGATCATCTCTTAGTTCTGGTATCAGGTAGAAGAAGAGGGTATAAGTTATTCTAGTAAAAGTCATAGAGAGAAGACTCACACCTATAAGTTAAGGGGCCAAGGTTCGTCCATCAGAGCACTAGAGTAGAACAACAGATACGTGGGTGGCCATGAATCCCTGGCCAATGCAGTAGAGGGGTTGATTAACCTGTCATTCTCTCTTGACAAGCATCATCATCTCCTTTCCCCCTCAATGTGAGTGGGGATTTTGTTTGGGCTTTGAACGAAGACTACACTATGCATTTTCAATTGGTCGAGAGAAAGAAACAAGTTTGATCTTGAATCACAAAACAAGTCTCTTGTGTCTTTCATTCCTACACTTGCTGTAACCTGGGTGCACATACATGCAATGATACGCTCTGGGTGCACATACATGCAATGATACGCATCATGGTATACCCACTGTAGAGCTGCACCCACACTATGATACTCCCATTCCACAACCATTTTAACATATTGCAGTTTTACTTCTGTCACTTATTAATGTTCTTTTAAAGTTAAGATTGTTTGAGGAGAGTAAGAAGCCAGTAATATTGATATACGAAATCTAAATCACTACTAGTTTGCTGGTTCCTCTCCTGTAGTATATAGAAATTAATTTCTATGATTACGTTTTTTTTTTTTGTTTTTTAATTATTTATGATATTTTTCTTTATTTACTATTTCATACTAAGTATAATTTATACACTCCATTCAGAGGTCATATACAGAAGTTCAGATAACTGTCTAGCACAGATTTCCTTCCTCTTGGAATAGGATGCAGGGGAGAAGAACATTTTTAACACCTTGAAATACTTCAGAAATGCTATTTTCAAGTACTGTCAGTTTTTTCTTCATGTCAAATCATAGAAAAATTGATTTTAGTAGCTTCAACACTTAGATTCATAAACCACTGTTCATATTGACAGAGAAAACATTCCTAAAGGTCAAAGTGAGGAGATTTTATCTGTTATTTCCCTTGAAATTTGAATTCAAGAGTTAATATGTGCTGGACTTAACATGGAGTATACTTCCTTTTCAGTGGACCAAAACTAACTTTGTCCAACACTGACCGGAATATTGCAACAGCCACTGGGGATATCAAAGTAGGCGTATATCTTTTTAAACTGACGGTTGATGACGCACAGGGACAGACTGGATCATCAACACTCAAGATTACTGTGAAACAAAGTAAGTGTAATATTCAAAAACTCAGCTGTTTCTGCTTTATTTTTATTTGTATTCAATTTCATTGTTTATCTATTATAATTGCTGCTTTCTCTGGTTTATTAATGTGCAATCAATTCAGAAAACATTTACCAATTATTCTTATAATATTGATACAAAATGATTTCACAATTTTGATTTTTAAAAATTTGGAAAATTCAACTTTTTAATATCTATGTACATAAGTATTTGCGTGTGTGTATATCATATATATATGTGTGTGCATATATATATATATATATATATATATATATATATATATATATATATATATTTATATAAAATCATTGAATTGGATTAAACCAGGGATAGACAAAAACGTTTGGCTTTGGTCTACTTGTCTGAATGATAGGTAGTTGGGAAGGGTCTGAGATTGAACATGTAATACTGAATAACAAATGCCTGAAGTATATTAATGGGACAGTCTATGTTGTGTCACTAACTACTAGAATGCTATTCAGTTTCATTGTAACCATATGTAAAAAGCTAATTTGGTTAGAGGAAATTTGAGATATTGATAGAAGAAAGATGTGGATAATTCTTTCTAAGGTTAAACTTTGTCAAATTCCATGGTTGAATATATTGGTAGAAAACTGACTTAACGGATTTGATATTCACATGGGAAAACACTCAACAGAAGTGACACAAACAACTAGTCACATCCATTGTTATACTTATTGATCCCTCATCGTCAAATACATTTTTGGGGTAACCTATGTAAGTAAGCGATTTGTTTCAAAAAATTGAATAGCAGATATATATACAATACATTAAGATAATACCCTGTATAGAATAACTAACTACGTGTACTATGACACGCCCCCCAAAATAATAAAAGCTAAATATCAAAATCATAGCTTAAGGAGAATAGGTGTTCAATCAACACTCCTGGGGTACCATGTTAATATAACTGTTTTGTTGTTGATTCCTCAAAACAGTTATATGGTGAACAACTGATGATCCTACCAAGAAACCTTAGTACCATAAATTTGACATGCCTACTCAATAAATCTAGGTGGAGGTTTTAAGACAAGAGTTTTGAGAAAAATATGTTAAGGGATCTTGTCAGGGGAGATTCTATTTACAATGTAACTATAATACCTAAGTGGACCCTACTCTCTGCCTGTATACATATCTTATTTTATATTTTTATATATAATCCTTTAGGTGGTCAAAAGTGAAAGACTCCTTCCTAAATCAAATTTAAATCAAAAAGTTTCGAAAGAAAAACATTTATAATTTTATAGAGTGGGGCTATGTTCATAATGTAACTATAATACAAAACTTGACCCTTTCTTTCTGTTCAACATGAACATGTACAATTATAAATGCATTGCTTTTATTTGGACTGACCTCCTGTTATTATAGGGTAAATTTGTCAGTTATTGTAGACAGCACACACACATATATATATATATATATATATATATATATGTGTGTGTGTATGTATGTATGTAATTGATAGATAACAACTCAAGTTAAATAAAATGGTAAGGCTTTATTCAAACATTTTGTAAGCATTCAGAATATTGTATTTTTATTGTACAATATCCATAATGATGTTTTTTCAGTCACGTTTTCTAACACTACAATGAAATTACTTTTGTAGATGCAAATAAACCTCCTGTGGCTGATGCGGGTGGTGATAAAGTGATTTTCCTCCCTCAAAATCTTGTATCTGTTGATGGATCACGATCTAAAGATGACCATAAAATTGTACGTTATCAGTGGACAAGGGACCAAGACAGTTTAGCAGCTGGTGTAAGTAACTAATTGTCTCTCACTTTTATATCTTTATAGTGTACCCATGCTGTCAAAAAATGATAGCAGTATTGTATTTATATAATTTTACTTATGCGATAGGATTGAAACTTTCACCACAGAGAAGACATCTTTTTTTTTTTTCCACAAGTGCATAAGGGTAAGGGTTTCCCACCCTTGAGTACATGTACTCCCAGTGTAACAACCACTGATCAAATCTCAAAGCACCTGAGTATCTTATGTAGCTGGAAGAGGAACCTGAAGGAATGGAGCTCTTACTAAAATCAATTTAATTTCATCATTTCTTAATCCTTAATCTTTAGAATTACATAGGAACCTGTTAAAGTTCTCAGGAGGTATAGAGTAACAAAAAATTTGGGAACCCCTGCTCTAAAGGACTTGAATAAAATCTCTAATACAACTAAACACAGAATTTGAATGTTTGAAATTAGTTGAGCATTTAAAGATTAGGGCCATTTGCTATTATACTTTGAAATTAATGAAAACTTATTTCTTTTGTTTGACAGGATGTAGCCAACAATTCCAACCATCAAGCAGTTCTACAATTGGCCAATTTGATTGCTGGAAGATATATTTTCAGTCTTCAAGTTTTTGATGCTGAGGGACTCAGCAGTTCTGATTCAGCATCAATTATTGTTAAAAAAGGTAAGTATCTAGATTGGAAATTCTTATATTCACCTTTTTATTGCTTTCCTATACATGATTTTACCATCTTAGATTCATTTTATCATTAAATTTTTTTTTTCTGAATTCATATTAAGATGACCATTTTTACAGTTACTTATCCTGCATTGTAGCTATAAGTTTAAAAAATTTGTAACCCAGAAACTACTTGACTGATCTGTGCCAAACTTGGCATGGATACAAAGTATCATATAGGGGTCTTAAATATAGTTTTTTTGATTGATCTATGCTCAGATACCTAGTAGCTATTTGTGCCAATGACCCATTACTCTGAAACTACTCAGCTGATTTGTGAAAGTTGAAAATTAGTTTTGAAGTGTAGGTTATTGGCAACAGAAAGAATCATTAAGTTTCAGGGTAGATCCATGAAATTTTTACATTTACCCCCATCCTCCACACTGCATCGTAGCTATATGTCTACACAACATATACAAATGTTTGGGGTGAATCTATATATACAGTGTCTCACCCCTGCATTGTAGCTATATATCCTCAACACACCACACGATATCTCCAAAAGTTGATAATGAATTTCTATGAAATTTTCTGAAAGTGTGGCCACAGAAGCAGTGATTATATTTTGAACAGATCCAAGAATCATTCTTTTTTTTTTTAAATTTTCTCCATTTATTTATGTATTCACTTGTGTTTGTCGATGAAAGATCTCCTAAAGTTCTCAATAAATCCAATGACCTCTTCTAGAAGCATGGACTCATTGAGGGCTAAAAATTTAAACATTTACTCCTTATTATATTAAGAAAAAATTTTTTTTTTTTTTTTTTTTTTCTGAATTCTCCAATGAATAAATTTTTTTGTGGGAGATTGTCAATTTATAGCATAAGTTTATGCTAAATTGTTCCTTTAGTTTGTGTCTGTTAACACTCACACTTGTTTTTTTTTTTATTTGTTTTTTTTAGATTCATTTTGCCAAAAAACGTTATTCATGTGTTGATTTCTATTGAATAACCTGACATGTTATATTTTTCTTTTCAGATCATAATCGAATAAATCAGATGGTTCTAGAACTTGACACCGACATATCACATTTCACTCAAAAAAGTCTAGTAAGTTTATTTTCAAGTGTTTGACTCATTTACTCATGTACTAGTTTGTTGAAAATGTATTTCAGTCTTGAAATTTTGTGGCAGTAAAGATTCTAAGACTAGATTTCACTCTCTTCTTTGATTAATGAATACATCTTCAATCTCTTTTGAATTTTATTGGAAGGCTTCAAGCAAGTTTTCATTTTGCCAAACGTATTTTCTATTTTCAATGAATACATTTAAATTAAAAAATTGCATGCTTAAATTTTTCGTTGGCTTATTTCTATTACTAAATTGTTACTTTCATAGTCATTTCGTAAATTTGGTATTTAGGACTGACTCTTCACTAACGATTTACTGTGCATTGAAATGACACGTCATGGAAAAATCTTTCATTACAATATTTAACTTATTCCCAAAATGAACATTTCATTTTTATTCATTGTTTTAGTTTGTTATGAAATAAATTAGAAATACAATCATAGAGACCAATTTTGACATGAGATTTCTTGAAAACATATACTATATCTGTCGGTAATTCATTAATACCTTATATCCAGGTATATAAAACGCACTTAATTTTAAAAAAAAACTATGCAAATATTATACTGTATCCAATGGACTGGTATTATGGCTAAGGGACCATCTAGTTATGGGGCTTGGATGAATTGCAGTGAGCAGAAGTACTCCAAATACCCCTTGAGCCATTCATCTGATAATTCAGCAGGTACAGTAATGAAAAAATAAAAAATAGTGAAGTAATTCTTCACAACTTATTGCAGTGTTATAAAATGATGTATTTCATATTTAGTAAAATTTTTGAATATATTTTTGTTGATGTATTGTTATGAAAAGGATTGTAACATTTACTTCTGTTAAAGATATTGATCAGCTGTTTCCTTACTCAATTCAAATTCTTTTCATGACTTGTACATACATGCATACAGATCTTGGCTTTGATATATATCATGATTAATGTACAGTTATTTAAAAGATATTTTTGTCTCCTTCCAGACCAATATGGAAAGTCAACTGGGATTGTTATTACATAAATCTTCTTCAGAAGGAGATACAGTGATAAAAACACAAAGACTCTTTGAAGACCCTTCCAGTGGACAGTGAGTTTTCAGTTGAAAATATTGGTGTTCAAAATTTTTCTTTTTTGTGTTCTTTTTACTCTCTTACATCAACTTATGCCTAACTGAATTGTCTAATTGCAAATACGTCCCCCCATAAGAGCTTAAAACTCATAAACTGCAGATGACAGGAATTTCAGTCATTGCAGCTCTATGGCTCTACCATTATGTTATTGTTAGCTTTCTAAAGAGAACTCCTGTTTGTGGTTTCAAGTTCTCTGGGCAGGGAAGACAAGAAGGTAAAAGAGCAGACACCTTGTTAGGTCAGGCTAATGACTCTATTAAATTTAATGGATGACGTTTGCCCCTTTCTCCTCAGAAAGCCATGTGTACAATATAGAGGTTAAGGTGAATATGTATGTGTTATGGTATCTGATGTGTCGTACATATATTTGATTTCACCCTATAATGATCAACGTATGCCCAAATTGATTTGTGTCGATACTACCAGAACCTAACCTAAATGCAAGTAAACACATGGCTGTATTACAATTTTCATATCTTTGTTTAAATATGCTGTTTTTACTCACAGTTTAGCTATGAAATTAATTTGGTGCTCAGGAATGGATTGGTTTTATGAAATTAGTTGAGAATAAAGTCTATTGACAATCAGCTTTTTTGTTTTTCTCGAAAAAAAATGACTCTTGTTTCAACTTGATTGAAATTACTTTCTCTTTATTTATGATTATAAAACATTTTGATTAACTATCTTAGTGTTGAAATTGTTTTGTAATGTTTGATGATTCTAATACATTTGTACGAGGTCTGTCAGGAAAGTATTCTGCTATTTGATATCAGTGATAGTGCCTTAGTTCTCTTTAAAGTCTCCCCCCACTTGGGACCGCCCATAATTATCCCAGAATGTGCTTGTCACTAAGTACTCAAGCTCACTCAATAACATCTCCTTGCTGACTTACGCCACGGGATAGTGTCTATTCGTGCATGTGCAGTGAAATCCCCTCTGATTCATTGCCAAGTTACATCAAAACTGCACAACCTGTTCTCAAGATATTCAAAATGGCTGTATAATCTCTGGACAGACCTTGCTCATGCAATTAAGCACACCAAACAATTCCCTAGTTTAGTGTGAAATCCTGAAAAAACAACTCAGCAAGGTGTATACATTTAATTAAAATTAATACCGAAATATTTCCTAGTTTTCAGTCAGTTGTAAAAAATGGATTCAGTACAATTAGTGTTTAAAGACAAATCATCAAAACATTTGATGAGATGACACTCTTATCTAAATATTGGATGTATCATAATATGAAGCTGTGAGTTTGAATGTTATTGTTCACTGTTGAATTTTTATGCATATATCTATGAATATACAGGCATTTGGCTTTATTGTGCTTTTTTACAAATTGAATGTTTATGGGAACCGGCATCATTTTACCAACTGTATTTGCTCATCTGTTTGTCACTTTTTGGTGATTTTTATCATATTTCAAACAGTTTTATTGTTATCATATTGAAATTAATCCAAATGATAACTACAATGATTTCTAAATGTTCAAGTGAAAGGAAGAATTGCACATCTTTTAGTTTCGATCAAAAGCTAGAAAAGACTGAGCTTGGTGAGACTAAAAACTAAGCCTCTTGCACCAAACTGTTGGCAAAGTTATGAATGCAGAAAAGAAGTTTTTGAAGGAAATTAAAAGTGTTACCCCAGTGAAAATCTGGATGATAAAGAGAACTAATTTAAAGAAATGCTACGGAGAAATCTTTTGTGAAAGGAGTCAATCGATGCAGCAAAATTTATTGTTGTCATTTTTTTAAGAAATATCCACAGCCACCCCGACAAGATCATCCAACAGTAAATATATTTTAAGTCACTGATGATTAGCATATTGTAGCAATAAAGCATTTTTTTCATAAAAGTATTTACATTGTTTTTATTTTTAGACCTAATGCTATTGCACACTTTATAGACTACAAGATAGAGTAAACATAAATCTTACATGCACTGGGAAACCCCAAAAATTCATGGGAGTTGTTTTTATTGGGATATTTCCTTTGTTGCAATGATCAAGAACTGAACCTACAATATCTCCAAAGTATACCTGTACTTGGAAATAAAACTAATTCTGTGCTTTCTGTCATCACTTGGTCAATGATTTACTTTTTAAAAAAAAATTAACATTTTGAAATACTTGGAATGTAATTTTTTTTTTTTTTTTTTTTTTTTTACAACATTTAGTATGTTCTGCATTGTATTTTATGACTAATAATTTAAGCTTTGTTTTTTTGTTTCAGCCTCAAAATGGTGTTTTATGCCCTTACTGTGATGAAAGACTCTCAGAGTTTCCAGAAAGGCATTGATGTGCTGCGTAATCTGAGACCTAAACTATATAGTAAACCTGATATATTTGAATATCCTGTTATTAGCATAGACACCTTAGGTAAGTTGACATTCTCTTGTTGTTTTTTGTTGTCACTCAGAATTGATGAGAATAAAGATAACACATACATTTAAACTTGAATTAACTCTATACATACTCAACTTATAATGCTATTTAGGAGGACTCTTTAATTTAGCATTTGAAGCCATTATTGATTTTTTTTCTTAAATCTACTCATAACTGATAAAAGAAATAAAATCATCCATGTATATATATATATATATATATATATATATATATATATATATTGGGAAGAGTTGTGTATGTGTGTGTAACTCTTTCCAATGAGCACACAGATGCTACACTCTGATCCTAGACAGAGTGTACAGATATGTTTACGCTAGGTAGGAGTGCCAATACAAATGAAAATAAAGCCATCACTTTATTACAGGTATTATGTTTGTATACAAAGAATAGATATATTAATCAGAATTTTTCAAGTTTCTCCTGTTAAAGGACTTGAATTTTTTAATTTTTTATCAATTTATAGTCTCATTTGATTTGTTTTAAATACAGGAGTAGTCATGTATACTTTCAGTAATTTTTATTGCTCTATCATCATTACTAAAGCAACTAAGAATTGGACATTTCTAATCGATCAAGATTAACTATTGGAAGGAGATATCATTTCCAACAAAATTTGTTATTTCTTTACTTCAGCAAGTTTTTGTACTAATTGCAATTGGTGTAAACAGTCCCAAAACAATTAATGATGAGCGATGATTTTTACTCATCCGAATATTCAAAGATGGAGTCCAATTGTTTGATAGTCAATAAAGTGATTTTCATGCAGAAAGTGAGTTGATCTAAGAACTTGGGAAAGAGTAATAAATTATACTGAATCCATTGACTGCAAACTTGACAAAAATGTCACCAATTGAAAATAGTAACAATACATGTTAGGATTTTCAGGATAATCTCAAGAGAGAAGATGAGGTCTGAACAATCTTAAAATATAAAAGACCTGGTTACTTTCTTTGTTAAATTTTGGTAGCTCTGAAGCAAGAAGGAGGTATTGTGAGCAAACACACGAAATAGGCTGCCGTGGTAAAGGAAATGCACTTGTCTGTCTTTGCTGGAAGTAGTCAGACAAGTGCTGCTAATGATATCACTACTACTACTACTACTACTACTACTGCTGATGTGTCAATTTTGCTTTTTATCCAATTGTGTTATTTTTTTAAAATATTTAACAGAAAATATTTATAGTTGTGAAAAATCAACAGGAAAAATGAATTTTGTTCCAAGTATACCATTTTTTAAAATTTTTTTATTTTATTTCATTTTTTTCAATAAATACCATTACACTAAAGTATGTATTTATGTAATTTATCCATGCATAAATAATGCCATCATTTTTCATGGATACTATGGTTGTAAATGATATATTACTAAAATGAAAGAAGAAATAACACTGTCAGCATTAGATGACTGAAATACACTAAACACTCAAACTTGCTTAGATAGAATATATCTTAAGTGAAGCCATTAAATTAAAGCAAAAAGAGAAATCATCTTAAAATAGTTCTGCTGTGGGAAGGAACACTAATTAAATAGAGCATTCAATGTAACTGATTTTTAATATTTCTTTTCCATATTGCAGTGTGCCAAAATAATTGCTCTGGCCATGGTAGATGTGACCAGCACACAAAGCAATGTATGTGTGAAGCATTTTGGATGCAAAACTTCATACAGACTAAACTCTTTCATGAAGAAAACAACTGTGGTAAGTATTTGCTAATGAGCCAGTAATTGTTCTGTTACTCAATTAACCATCCATTTCTCTCTCTTTCTATTTTCTTTTCCTTTCATCTGAATAAAAATCAAAGAATGACAAGCTAAAAAAAACATGCTTGTTGTTCAAATCATTATGTTTGAAGCAAATAAAATCATAAGTAATTCATATGATTTATAAAATTTAAGAAAAAAAAACTAATGGCTGTTATAAATTTCTGCCCTACCTATTTGAAATCGTCAACTCAGCTTTCAAGCTGGTCTGGCTGGCTTTGTAAGTATCATGTTCACAGGCCACAGTAATGGAACTAGAAGGCTGAAAATTTCAACATTTACTTATTTCTTTGAATGTTTTTTTTTGGGGGGGGGGTCAATTTACTATGTAAGTTTATACTGAATTAGCTCCTAGTTTGTGTCTGGCTGTGTTCTATTTTTTTTTTCTTTCAAAATCAGACTTTCTTGAATTGATCAAACATGACATACTGCCAAAAGACTTCAGTCAGGTGACGGTCTCTTTTGAGTGACTAACCAGACCTGTATTGAATCTTGTTGAAGGCAATTTTATTCTTTTTGTATTTGTTGATCACAAAACTTGCATGAATTTCCCTGGTCAATTTTTGGGATTGTAACTGAAGGGCATATAGGTATTTACTAAGCTCACCACAGTCTGACACAAGGCCACAACATGGAGTATCACCAGTATCAATTTAACCTATTTCCCTATCAAATGATGGAGATTACTAACCAAAATGTTATTACGTGGTATGAAAAAGTTCTGGAAACAATCCTGTCAACAAATTCTCACTTAAAAGCTAGCTACAAATTTAGTAGAAATATAACTTAGTCTACCATGAGTTGTTTCACGTACTATTAACACTCAAAGCGTTTTTCAGACAATCTAACTCCTTCTAGTTGTTTGTTTTGTTAGCATGAGATTATAGAGAATTCCTGAATTGGTGCACAAACAACATCACCAATCTTCAAAAAAAACTCTCTGAATTGTGGATAACTTGTTTTCAAAGTGTTTGTGGTGCTTCCAAATTGATGCAAACTTGTTATCATTTTCTCTACTTTTTTCTGGCTTGATACTATCCATTGATTTCTGAATTATCTCTGTATTAATGGCTGCCATTAACATATTGTGTTTGAAATCCTAGAATATAGTGTATTAATGCATAACTAAGACGTAATCAAGGAATTAATAACCTAATTAGCAAAAAGATGACTTTGGATAGGAATGAGGTTGAGACAAAGTTTATGTATATTTACCATATCAAATTAAGTGGACAATAAGGGGGGGGGGTATTTCAATCAAATTTATTAGACTAACATCTTTTGGCTTTGTCAAAGTAATGATTTTAAATGAAACAATATTGAAAAGGGAAAAAGCAGGAGTCCGCGAATCTATACACTAAATGGCAATGGGCTAGTCATGTTGCAAGAATGGCAGACAACTGATGGACATCAGGACTCACAATATGAATCCCCAGAGATCACATGCATAACTAAATCCGCCATAATACAAGCTGGAGAGACAAACTAGACAAATTCAGAAAGTATTGGCTCCACAAAGCCCATGATAGAGATCTGGCAAATCCCTTGGAAGATCTATGTCCAACGATGGATGTTAAAAGACTGATGATGGTATACAAGGGTTGGACAAAATATTGAAAGCACCCTGCAGGTTTTGCTGGAGGCTCAAAATCCTGCTAGATAAATAAGTATGGTTCAATTCCTCTACATATCATCAATGCCAAAGGAGGAACCAACTTCTTGTAAAAGATATCAATGTGTGTATATACATATATAAGAAACACACACACATATATATATATATATATATATATATATACACACACACACACACAAAATCGGTAATCAGAAAATTATAAAATGGTTCTAAAAATCTATTCAATAAGAAGCCAATGTTTTTATCATTTCAATCACACCCACTCCTATTTATGTCTCCACAATTCAACTGTTAGTATTGCAATTCAACTGAAATGTAATTTACTGCATTTTATTGATTATTTGGTTTTGATCATTTTCACTCTTTCTCTTATGAGATGTTCAAACATTTCAACAATATCAAATGACTCCATAAAATAAATGACACGTATGGATTTTTCTTTTCAGATTGGAGTATTCTGTATGTCGTTATCGTGTGTTTCTTAATTGTGGTCGGTACAGCAGGACTTAGCTGGGCAATTTGCTGCTGTTGGAAAAAACGCCGGTGTCGGTGGAGGACAAAAAAACGTAGTAAATATTCTTTACTTCCACAAGCAGATACAGGCAAAGATAGTCCAGATGTATATTCAAAAAGTAAGTGTTTTCATCAATCCATTCTATAATCTGGTGAATGCTGTATAAATCATGTGAATTATTTTTATGCAATAAGGCTAATCACTAAATTGTCAGTGTGACATTAAGATTATTTTTTTGGATATCAAGAAATTTCATACCAAAATCAATTCTAGCTCTTTTAAGGATTAGAATACACCAGCCATATTAGTGGAAATAAATAAGTGGTTATAGCTACATTGAATGATTTAATGTGGAAAAATTACTGATTGAGTATTATATCAAACTGGCTAGATATATAGAAAGTCAGATAAGATTTCTGAAAAAATTACTTTTTGCATACATCGGATTGTATCGAAAGTTCTGTCCAATGTTTCAATTTATTTGGAAACACAAATATATTTGTGATTGAAAGACATATTCAATTATCAATGTACTCTACTTTCCTTTTGATAACCTTAATGTATTGGGACAGAAATGCTGAATGTGACCATGAATTTACAAGAAACTCTTTTCTTCCAAGCAATAGTCACAAACCAAAGAATAAGTCTAGACATGACACTAGTTTTGAAGACTACCAACACAGTGGTTCTTTTATCAGATCACATAAACACTAAAAGCCTTCCCATCTTGAAAAAGGTAATGGCAGCCCATCTGAACTATTCACAGCTTGTCTCAAAATGGTCTTTGGGAACTTAGATGGGATAAATGAGGGAATCAGAATTGATGACAAATACTTGGGTAACCTCAGATTTGCTGCAAACATTATCCTTATTGCTGAGAGCCTTTGTGATCTCAAGCAATGTTAGATCAGACAACCGCTAGACATCACAACTCACAGTGTGGATCTGAGATCATCTGCAAAATTGTGGTAGCAAAAGAACTGGCAGAACTTTGGGAAGGTCTATGTTGAAACATAGACTTTGAAAAGATGATTTTCAAACAAGCTATTGGCATTAAACTTCAGCTGTGATTGTTGGTTATCATTTAAAAGTTCATAAAGGATGATTCCTTGCATATCCTACCTGATACGCAATGAGATCTTCAATGGATGACGGTCGCCTCTCGGCTGGAGCATAGGTCTATCTTCATGACTGAGCCACTGATAGCCGCACTTAACATCGTTAAAAAGGATCCATATCTGATTCCCAGTTGAAATTCTGTCAAAAAAAAAAACAATTGGAGCAGTTGGGAATACAGTGATTCACAACCGGTACTTAGCT
The DNA here is from genome assembly GCA_963457665.1 of Thysanoteuthis rhombus. Classification (NCBI taxonomy): domain Eukaryota; kingdom Metazoa; phylum Mollusca; class Cephalopoda; order Oegopsida; family Thysanoteuthidae; genus Thysanoteuthis; species Thysanoteuthis major. The sequence goes on along the minus strand of OY735204.1, from coordinate 68,977,608 downwards.
GGTGATTTACTATGGACAGGTCATAAGGGACCTTGCAACCTTTGACTTTTTTTCGTAGCTTTTTCATATTGCAACTAAGTTTTATAGCCAACATTAAGTTGTTTGTAAGTTTTCTGACTGTCACGGCTGGATTTGTTGCCACTATCACTATAAAAAAAAAGTGCAGAACTTTTGATACAACATGATGGTATCGCAAATAAAATACAAAGTTTCTCAAAAATATAAGCCATACGAAAAAAAATGCCTATTCAGTTTGAGTTATAAATAAGAAAATGCTGTCAGTCCATAACATTTGTGTCTTTAATAGCTACTTGAAATACAAATCTTTGCCTATGAAAAAAAATACCTCGATATTCAAGAAGTATTGAATATCCAAGTTGAGGATATTTATCCGAATGCCAATGATGTCGTCTTTCAGGATAATTGGACAACTTCAAGTATCCATGTTCTTTTCACTATCTTCTATTTATATCATGAACAATGTGATTTCTTGGAGTTCTCTCTTCATAACTGTGATGCTTTCACTTAAAGGTAACAAGTTGGCTGACAAAAATATCTCCATCAGCATTTCAAATAATGGACTCTTCCACTGAAATTGTTTTTTATAGTTTCTTTTCTAAAAACAATTAGAATGCAAATACAGGTAGTCCTCGCTTTTCAAAGATTCACTTTAAGCCACTTTTTTGCTCTTTCAAAAAAGGCAGAAAGTGAAAATAGCGTTCAGCTTTTGTTCCACTACAAGCCAGTATAGAGGCAGCACACACATGCTTTCTTTCTCTTCTACTCCCCAATCTTCTGTACCTTCCATCACCAAAAGCTTTGATGACACAATGTTGTGTACCATCCTCACCATTTTTTCAAATCTTGGAATACTTGAATAAATTAAAGGTAATTGCCTTTTTCACTTTTTGCCATTTTGGATCACAAAATGCCTTTAAAGGAACGCTATACTTTTGGATAGTGAGGAAAACCTGTTTATCTCTGAATTTTATTTACGGGGATTGAGCAGTTGATATAATAAATCAGATCATTCACATTGTCTTTGGAATGACTCAACATTTCTCTACACACAAGTTTATCTGGCATTCATTCCACATACGTTTTTTTCTAGAATTATTATCTTCTTACTTGTACTAACATTTCAGAATCATCAGATGCTGATGAATCGTCTTCTGGTGACTATGATTTTGGACAGCTCTCCATGGGTCTCTCACCTCGACTATAATTTTGTTGTTTTTTTTGTTTTTTGTTTTTCAACTTTTTACCATTTTATGCAATTGGGGTGAAAATAAAGTCAGAGGCAATGTTGAAATCAAAAAAAATCTTTTATTCTCAAGATTGGATTGATTCTGGTTGCTTTCACATTTTATTATGAGTTTTGTAATATTGAGAATATTGTTTATGTTGAATGTTCAGGGTTTGCACCTTGCTTTACAGCTGCTCACTTCTTTGTGCCTTTAACTTAACAGACCATTTCTTATATGTACAACTATTTTTCACTTGTGATGCAAGGACCCAATTTTTCCCACAATTATTTCAATAAGTTTGAGAATAAATATAAAAATGAATTGAAGGAATATTTAGTCACTGGCATAGAACCTGGATTATTTATGTATGGATTAACTACAACCAATGAACGAAAGAAAAAGTGACATGGGCTTTTATATAAGATAAATGCCTGACTTTGAATAGTCAAGAACTTATGTTCACCTTTTCTTAGTTTAGGTATTGATTACTAGCAAGTGTTTTCTGAAAATCAGACTCATTGTCTGTGCAAGGTGATCTAAAGGTATCCAGTGTATACTTCTTACAATATAAGTAAAATTGCCAAGAGCTTTCCTTTGGATTGGCAGAAGCATATGCAACAATAAAAAAAATCTTTACTTTTCGATTTTAATGATTGATTTGAAATCAAAATGTATTTCCATTAACACTTTCAAACCCCAGATAATTTATTTTTTACACTTTTTTTTTTTTTTTTTGTGGGAGAAACACGGAGATCATATTGTCTTAAAATCTATGATACGCTTTGGTTTTTGGTATGCCTTCAGTGGACAAAACCTGTATAATTGTTTCAAGGCTTATTTTCTTTATTGGACATTTGAATGTTTGTGTTAATTCTTTATTTGCCAAAAGAAATCTCCATCTCATCAGGATTTTAAAGAAGACCTGGGTCGTTGGATAAAACTGTAACACTCTTAACGTGAAACAAAATGGGTCCAAGGTGATCTTTAGGACTTGATTGATGAAAAATTTGAATCAGCCAATTTAATATTATTTTGGATTCTTTTTTATATATAATATATATATATATGTATATTCATTTACTACAAATTGGGAAGAAAAATTACCCAACACATGTTTCTTGGTTCAACCAACTATAAATTATGAAAATTATTTTTTTCAAGAAGTAGCATTTGATATATATATATATATATATATATATATATATACACACACAGGTATTGATTAATGCAGTAATTTGTTCCAAATCTTTCTGTACTGTTCAAAACCGTACTGTTCTAGTCTTATGATAATTTAGAGCTTTTTTCAGCTTGTACTTATATTAATTTGTATTGCGCTACCTAAACATACCTGCACTAAACAATGTATTCTTCTATGTATGTATATATATATATATATATATATCTAAATCAAGAAGTCCGTAGCTTAGTGATGAAACAAGTATTCATTTTTCAAGATAATCTCCTTTTTCGTAAATGCAAGGTTTCTCTATTAATTGTACATTGATTGTTATACTGTATAAATTTCAGATCAAATTCAGCTGTGTCAGGCTATGAACTTATTGATCTACCTTTGTATATATACATGTATGTTGGAATGCATATGCACAGATAGTATATTATTATATATAATAATATTTGAGCTATTTGCTTGTTTTGTATGTGCCTCTTCTATGCTAGAAATACAAGTCTCATCAACCTAATATCCTGCTGCTAGACTGAGAAGGACAACTTCCTGTTAAGTCTACGGGAAGTTGACCTTGGTAGTCATTCAAGGTCATTTTTCAGCCAATCTCTATCTAAATTTATATTATATATTTATATTCAAATTTTCTCCAATAACTCCTTTGAATGGCACAAACTTTTGTTTCAATAAAATCAATTTTTATACAAGTTTAGATGTCTTTTCATCAATGAAACAATAGTATTATCATCCCCATCATTAATAGTATGTTCATTTACCGTCCATGTCTGCACTTTTGTCTCTAATGCAGACAATTATATTAAGTGGATATATAACCCAACAGAATTTTTATGAATGTGTTATATTGTTTTAACCTCTATTTGAAATGACCTCCAATTGTTAAATGGAAAATGAGTTACTTACCATTTACGAAGACAGTGTAAATCGAATAAACAAAGAAAAATGTGGCCGCTGCAGTAATCAAACCTGCGATCGATAAGGAAGCCACTTCAACATAATGTTTGCATTAGAAACAAGTGCATTAGAGAATCTGTTTCCTCCTCATTTTTTCATGGTAGGCGATTTTTGTTTAGTTAACAAACAAGCAACAATTATAAAATACAAAATGTTTAATTTCTAAGTGAACCTTAATCTTCCAAAGTGAGTAGCTGTTGAGATTTTCTATTTTAAATTTGACATTTCAAAAATCTGATATGTAAAACAAAAAACATTTTTCAAATATCAAAAACAATTCTGTGATATGTGATCCAGAATTTGTCAATTATATTTGAGTCACAGCTTTTTAGCTGGAGATTTTATTGACACAAGAGTGAAGTTAAAAAAAAAAAAGCCAATGAATTCAACACAGAAAAAAGATCACACTAAAATTTTATTGAGGACATAAGATAAGCCAAAGACAAATACCTTCACAGATTATTCCCTAGAAATTCAAAAATGTATTGTTCTATGAAAAAATATATTTTTATCAAATCATTCTTATTATGAATGGGACAGAATTCTAATACAACATAGTTATTTTTGATAATTTCTATGCGTTCTTCCATTACATATTGCTTTTCCACCCAACATTGGGAGATACCATTTCTTTAGATGAGAAAAAATGTGAATATAGTTCTGCCTTCATGGTTATTTTTTTATCAATTGGCATTATTGGGTTTTTTGTTTATATATTTTCTCTGTTGTCAGGGCTGATTCCACCATTTTCAGCTCAATGTGGTCTAAAGCTTTATTTTTTCTATAAATATAGATATGTGGTAAAAGGAATAAAAAAATGTTTCTCTATTCATTTTTGGTCCATTACAACTTTTGTAACAACATTTTATTTTATTTTATTTTTTTCTTTCTTTGGGATGATTTCTGTTTTTTACAGAGGACGGGGAGGGGATGCAACCGTAATGTTGTTATGGGCTGTTATTTTGGGCTGTTATTTTTTGTCCATCTCACAAAGTAAAGGCCTTGAAGTATGTGGTTTATAAATTCCATTTTTGGTAAATAATCAAGAATTTGTTACATCAGTTCCTTATTATGGTCACTTTCTTCCTTTCATAAACGTCCACAAATTCATAACGTTTTGAAGGTTGATCTTTCAATTTTAATCTAAAAAGATGATACCAAAGTTCATCTTACATTCAAACACCTTCTAAAGATTAATGATACTGCAGTCTGTTCCAAGTGTGGGTGGAAAAAATAATTCTTTCCAAACTATGAGTTTCCTTTTTTCTATTCGTTTTTGTGTTTTCATTAGTTATTTTAACATGATTTTCTCTGGAAGTAATCACACACTTACTTCCATAATATGGACACAAGATAACAGCCCTCTTTCTCAAGTCCTAAGGGTAGATGATTATAAAGATGGAAGCAAGCAGGGTGTCTACTGCACGAAAAAAATGCCAGTAACATGATGTCCATTTCCATCAGTATTCCAGCAAGAAAGAAGGGGAGATCATTCGGGCAATAGACATAAAATGCAAATCTAAGCCCCCCACCAATTTTACATGAACAAATTAATTCTTCTCAAAACTGTCAGATTCCCAGAGTAAATATGTTTTGGATTGGAAGCAAAAAAAAAATAATTTGACAAAATAACTAATAAAAAAAAAAAAAATTCTCTTACTCCAATCTTGAACCAATTTGTTCCAGGCAAATATATATATATATATATATATATATATATATATATATATATATATATGCGCATTATGAAAGATAGATTTCTGTCTGAATCTTTGAGATGAGGGTTCATCAAAGATTTTTCCGGGCTGTTGTCCTCATTTTGGTTCATCTTTAGAATACAATGTTTAGGACATTGTACCCTACAGCCTTCTTCAGGCGAGTGGTGTAAATAGGGTGGGTCTGGAATGTTGGGACATTCCACTGTCTATTTTTGCTATGGGAGAGTCCAGTAGGTTAATGTTTCACTTCTTTATCTGCAGAACTAAGGTCTACCATTAGTTGTCTTCACTTTTATGAAAATTGTCTCTGGGGGTAAATTCCTCAGGGAGTTGTCCTTTTGGGGGGCAATCATCCTGATCTGATATAATTTGAACACAATATAAGAAATAATAGAAAAGATTTATACAAATGATTGATCTTTCATCAAAGATTAATCAAGATTAACTATGTTGGGTATGAAAACAAATATACACTGATTTATTCAAATTGGTGTCCTCATCTTAATTGTTTTGGTCACCACCACCAAGATGCAGGCACTGGTTTGAATAAATTGGTGTATAATGATGATAACTCCTCATCTCAGAAGCCCGGACAAAAATTATTGACAGATGTTGCAATGAGATTCAAGCCGTCACTTGCTTCAGCTATTCTTGAACACAATGGTTCTCTCAAAAGTTCAACCTTTTTGTTCTCAAATCCCATCTAATGAAGTATGGTTTATGATTGTATGTGTCATTTTTAGAATAAAAAAAAAAAGATTGACAAGGAAATCAACTTTTATTACATGACTGTCTGTAAGTTTTCTTACTCTATTTGATATAAGAATTCATTTTTATTGAAAAGAATAAGAAAATGTATTGGAATTATCTTCTAATGCTATAAACTTTTTTATGAATGTTCATGTTCTGCTTTCCCTTCGCAGCTCGCTTGAAGACATTCAGTGGGCCTATGCACACAGACTCTGTGATCTCCAGTGAAGAAGATACATTATTCATAAACCACAAAAAACCCAATGGACAAATCCGGCCAAAAAATGGAATCACCCAACACACAAGAAACCAAATGAAATGAAACAAACTTCAAATTTCAGACATCCAGATTGAGCCTCCCACCACTACCAGGGAATGTCAACATAACTGATATCTGTACAGAGTGGGAGTAAATTCCCAGCATTCACTTTTTACTCTTTTTGTGTTTCACTTGTCTATCTAACTGAAGAACGGAGGTTGTACTGGCACAGAAGGTTTAAGGAGTGATACTTGGATAAATTTCTATCTCCCTTCTTCCTACTGTCCAACACTGATATTCATGGGTACATGAATTACTATATGTATGTGTATCTGTGTACATCATTGTTGCTACAGCATTCCCTGGTCTGGCTATCCTCTATGTTGACCTGTACATAGCATAATGCCATTTTCTGCTTGGGCAGAAACTATTTGTGGCAGGAAACAAGGGAGTATTTCTTTCTTCTTTTCTCTCACTCTCTTGTTTGGCCAATCAGCAGCTGATCTCAAATAAGAATAGAAAGCACTTTAATATGTATGCATGTGCATATTATATATGTGTGTGCATGTTTATGTGAGTATGCATGTACGTAACTGGCTGAATAAATGGTTCTAATGTGTTTGTTACTTTCCTTTGATTTCAAGACAAGCAAGGTTTGTTGAGCCACTATTGGCTTTAAGAATAATATAGTTATAAAACTCAAATTGAATACTAACAAAAATTTATGTTTTTCATTTATTTCTTTTGTTTTGGTTTTATTTTAATTTCCTCTTGTGGTATTATGTGATTTGCATTTTTCTTTCCTATTTTAATTGGGCTGGGGAAAGATATGAATTTCTTCAGTTGACGTGTATTATCAATTAGTTTGGCTAAACTATAACTTTGGGAAAATTGGTTCTGTTTCTGCAAACAGCAATTTTGTGCAGAGTTCTTTCTCATTATGAATTTTGATACATTTCCATTTTAGACAGTATTTCAAACAAAAAATTTCTTGAACACACTGCTTCTTCTTTACATTAAAACCTCTTAATTCTTCTGATAATCGCCTGAAAGAAATTCTTTATGCTACCCTGTGAGCAGAGTACATTTCGGTGCCTTATATATATATTCATTGGCTGGTTGATCATCTTTCTGGTTGATTAACTTACAGACATACCAAACTTCAAATATGAACTTATTTCAGGTTCCTTACTTGTGTTTTTTGCCTCCCCCTTTTCTTTAAAGAAAGAATATTCAAATGGTTTCTAACTTCCATTCTCTGAAAAAATAATGAATTTGAGATTTCACTGTCTGCATTCTTCTATGGCAGATAACTTTCAGATGTGAACTTCAACAAAAGCAGATGCCCAATTATTTATGGTTTTCTTTTTCAATTGGTGTTAAATTTGTAGAATATTTTTCTGAATGTTTAAGCAAGTTTTTGATATTTTACTTGATCCTATATTGCAAACAATTTATTCACTAGAAGAGTAAGGAAAATCATTGTCATGTATTTTGTGAAAGGAAATATATTGAGAAAGTCTGTAAGGAAATGATCTCAGGGAACATTAAGAACTCTAGAAAGTTTTCTTTATTTTCTATTCTTCAGTTTGTGGCTCATAGTTGTATAGATGATTCAAATTTCAATTTAGAATTTTTCTACACGGTAATAATACATTCCCTTAATTGTTTTTTTGTTAATTGAAAACAGATTTTTTTTACTGGAAACTTATTTTAAGTTGTAAAATAAAGAAAAATAGAAGTTAATTTTCAGTCAATAAAAGATATTTTTGTTAGACCAACTTAGGAGTACAAGGCAGTGTAATCTCCAAGAACTTGCATCTTTAATATCCTGCATTTTTTTCTTGACTAACAAATTACTGTCAAGAAGTCTAAAATAGCAAGTCAGAATACCATTAATATTCTTCTGAACAAAATTGTATTTTCTCTAAGACTGGAGAACCTTTAAAAATTTACTCTAATTCAAATTTCTTCCTAACCCGATTCTTTCTAGGTGACATATCCATCTTGGTTTTGAATCTTCTCTTATGCAATCTTATTTCTTTCACGGCTGATTTCTTATTGTTGTTACAGAAGTAATGTTAAATATTCATTTTAAAAGCAAATTTTGAATCTGAGTTTCTCTTCTTTTTATTAGCCGGTTCCTGTCTTTGTATCAAACTATTTGCAGATATAACCAATTTTGATTTTTTTTTTTTCCCCTATAAAGTTCTGTGATGAAAGTAAAGTTCTGGAATTTACAACTTGTAATGTAAAATATTTCAAAAAATTGGGTGAAAAGATTTTTTTTTTTTTTTGCAGTAAATTATCTAAACAAAGCATCATTTAAAAAATTTATGTTTTTTTTCTTTCTTTTTTTTTTTTTTTTGTTTACTGTTCTTCACCCCCAACTTTTTTTTTTTCTTTTGAACAATCTCAACTGTATACCGTTCCAAACTAGTGTTATTGCTCCGTCTATTATATAATACTAAATTCGGAGGAATAAAGAAAAAGGGACAATTTCAAATCTGTGATTTAAAGTGCCCACGATGAGCCGAAATAAAAGGGAAAAATTCCTACATGCACTGAATATTGAAAAGAAAGTGGTTGAATTTCAGACGATATCATATTGTGAAAAGTCCATTTTTATTTCTAAATATTAAACACCAGGCTTTTTCAGTGTCGAAAAACAAAAACTTTGTGATGACAGTAGAGCAAATTTACTGCAGTTTGCATCATACTGTTTCCGCTGGCTCTGAATTTGAATAAAAAAATACTAATTTTTTTTCTTGGTAATTTGGATTTTGTTCCTTCAGTTCAATTTGTTTTTTGATGTCTTTTTTTTTTTTTTTTCTTGGTAATTTGGATTTTGTTGTTTCTGTTCAATTTGTTTTTTGATATCAGGAAGCCTCAGCATGCTGTTAAAATTATTTTTGGAATGTTCTTTTTGAAATATGGAATCATCTGAATAATAACCAAAATGATATTTGCCAATTTTCTTTAACAGTTATTTTTCTTTTATCAAAAAACAAACCAAAAAAACAAAAAAAAAAAAATGTTAATGTGCCATCATACCTCAACCAAATATACAGCTCTTGTAATTCTCTTGTCACAGTCTGGGCAACAAGAACTTTCCAGAACTCTATTGGTTGTTGGTGGTTTTGTTGTTGATTATGTGATTGTTTTGACCTGATATATCTCCTGCCATCCTTCAGTATGGGTGGGTGTCCTCTCCCTCTACCCCAACCACCATCACCCACTTCCTTCTGCTCAGTCAAATACACACACACACACACACATACACACACATTTTATTTCCCCCCCCCCAAACACTCGGACATTTCTCTCTAATCTAATGGAAGAAAAGCCCTCGAAGTTTCCCTTGCTGATTTTCTGCACATTCCAACTGAATAAACTGACAGAAATAAATTTGGTTTCATTACCAAATGTGGAAACCCAAAGGGCCTCTGTGTTGGTACTTATTGTTTTTTTGTGTTACTATATGCAATTTCTCATTTTCTTTACCTCTGATAGTCTGGAAATTTCAAAATATAGTTACCTGTAAAATGTGAAAAATGACTGACAAGAAAACTTACTTTTTGCTGAGTAATCTTTTTTCTTCATGTTATCCATTCATTTACTTGATCTAATGACTGAACTAAACTGTTCCAGCTCAAGTGCAACAATTTAAATAAGTACAATATTTCTATTAAGCTTGTATAGAATTTAATTTGATATTTTAAAAAGATGTATGAAGTTGTTCAACAGTACATCAAAAAGGGAAGAAAACTGATTAGTTAGAATTTGTATATTTTCTGGTGCTGACACACTTTTCTTTTTTCAAAATAGCACCAATTAAGGAATTATATAATTAAATAAGTTGGTTGTGACTAATGAACAAAAAAGAGAAACACCAACAATCATAATTTTTTTCTGTATTCTTTTCTAATACTTTAATTTCATGGAGGAAAAATATTGCTTCCAAATATTTTTCTATATCTACAAATCTTTTCTTTAAATTACCTTGTACGTTTTATTTGCGGTTCATTTGAATCTTCAAGCAATTGGTCGACTCTTTCTCTCTGAAAAATAAAGCATTTATGAACATAAAAAGAACCAGTTAACAAATCAACTTGAATAATATTTTAAGTCTTTTGTTGAACTTCTCAGTTATTTATATTTTCACCAAAAGACAAAAATAAAAGACTGTCTTTCTACAATTGACCACAAAGTAAAGGGAAGATAATCCTGAAGTATTCAGTTGGTAAAGCCAGATAAATGTTGTACATCTGCAGAAATTAATACCTGGGAGATGGTGGCTTTCTCTTAACTTATTATACATGGTACAAAACAAGCTGATACTCAGAATGATTTTCTTATTATAAATGTACGTCTAAAGCATCCATCAATCCAATACACAAGATGGACATAGATTAGTTTTAAAAAATCTTTAAAATTTCAAGAAAAAAAAAAACATGGTGTAACAATGAAATATTGCATGAAAACATTTCTATTTTAGCTGTTTTGCAGGAATTTTTTTTTTCAACCAAAAATCATTTACAGGCTAAAATTCAGGGTACGACTCCCCTTGAATTTTCAAGAGTATACACAAAAGGGTAAGTGCTTTGGAAAACTAATATGAAGGAAACTCAAACTGGCTATGACAGTTACCTCCTCTGGAGGAGGGGCTGAAATTGAGCTAAATGCAATAGAATGTTCTACACAAATCACTATTGATAACAAATGAGCAGCTTCCTAATGACCAATGCTTTTTGCAAGCCTTCAATGCAGCAGCATGGAATCCAAGTATGTTTGCAAAAACATCAACAAGGCCTTAGATGTTCAACCTGCAACCGAGGGATTGAAATGAGATCCAAGTATTAGATTGAACGTTACATCAGCAGCTTGGATGGGATTCTCACCAACATGCCTATTCAAATTTCCCTGACAATAGATAAATCAACGTGTAAGGATGATTGATAGCTTCCTAGCTCCCATTCAAAACCCCTAACCACCGGTTTATTCAAATATATTTCCAATGTGTTGGTTTTTTATTTGCCATCAACCTGTAATTCTGCAAAATATGCTTAAATAAGGGGAAAAAAAACAAAACAAAAAAACCCCAAAGCTCCAATACATTCTTCAAAAGTCTTTGGCAGGGGGAGTTTGTTTCCCTCTCGCAATTGAAAAGTAGCTGGGTAATTGTTTGGAACAAGCTGATTTATCAGGTACCACCATTTTGAGTTTGGCCACTTTTGAATGGCTAAAATTGGCTAGTTATGAGAAATTTTACAAAAAAAAAAACAAAAAAAAACTATATATTTTATCAAATTTAACTAGATAGGATATGGTTCAGTGTTATGGTTGCAGTTAAAAGATTAATTCTTAAAACAACCTACTAATACCAACTACATCCTGTATTGGCTCTGAAGTAAACAGTATTTTTAGATTAAAAATGAAGTTATTTGATCATTGATAAAAAAAATCTAGCTATTTTCATTAAATCCTTGCAGAATCCAACCCAATGAAGTTGAGGCATTCTTTAACTCTTAGGTCTTATATACTGAAGCTACAGCTCTCAACAAACCTGAATCTGCAAAATGATTAGAATGCATATTGCTTGAAAGAAACAAACAAACAAACCCTGTTCCAATTGTCCAAATCATAGAAATCCAAATATATCCATGAATTATAACTAATTATGAAAATACACGATGAAATCATTTAGAATAAAAAAATTTTTCTCTCAACTGAAATACAAGAAACTTAATATCTGAAGATACTAACCTCTGTTTTGTCCAAATAATCTTTCACATAGTCTGTACGAGGCTTTTTGGTTGGGATCAAAGTTTGTAGCCGTACAGCTTTTAGGGCACTGGTCTGGCATGCAATCAGGTGCTCAATTTCTCTGGCCTGAAAATCACAAGTGCAACAATCAAGCATTGATTTCATGGTTGAAAACTTGTATAAAAGGTTTCCCAAATTTAATTACTTCAAGTTTAAAGGACTTTGTTTTCCTTTATATCTGTCCACTGACTCTTTAAAAAAAAAAAAGTGTAATGTTTTTTTTTCTTTTTTAAATGAAGGTATAAAAAGCAGTTGCAAAATTTTTCTGCTCGTATTTTTATTCACTCTGAAAGAATTCTATCATGTTTCAATAATTATATCAATTATTAATTGCATTACCCTTAGATTTATTTCGAAAAATTAAATTCACCTTATGATAAGGTGTCCATCTGTCTGTCACTCTTTAAAAAACAAATATTTGTCTAAGGAAATAACTATTAAAAGCTTATTGAGTTCCAAATGACTAAATAATATTGTTTCATTCTGGTCACATCTGATGTCAACAAAGAAATAATTAATATGCAAGTAAGTAAATAGCATTTTTTATATATATATATATATATATATATATATATATATATATATATATATATATATATATATAAAGACAATAATGTTACTTCAAATGATCAGTGTTGTTGGGCTAAATTACTCAAATTACCCATTGAACAATATATCAATTTTTGTAAACTTCTGATAAGCATTAGCAAAGCAATAACAAAGACTAGTAAATCTTTTTAAAATGTCACTTGACAGCTTAATCTGATTTTGGAATACCAGCAATAAAACTAATAGTGTTCTTCACAAAGGCACATTGATGAGAGTTGCAACTCTCTTGCCAAAGTTTGGAAATGTAATTTTTGTATTTTTCTTTAAGCAAATTTACAACAGTGGAGGCATGTAGAATTTTAAAGAAACCATTGATGACAAAGAACCATTTGTGGAAACAAGAAATTCTATAACAGAATAAAAGATTGGACTGTAGACAATTGGTCAAAGATGATGTGGTCTGAAAAATCCAATTTTTTGCTTTTTGAACAATGTAGTAAGCATGTACAAAAACCACAAGGATCAGCTTCAACCACTCAATGGTTCATACATTCAATATCCTCCTCATGTTATGATCCGGATGTGCTTTTCTGGTGGTGGTCAAGGAGGATTTTATTTTCTGCCACTGAAAGTGACTATGATTTCAGAGGAGTAAATTGGCCATCTTGGAGTCACATCTACCATTCATGCAAGTAAGAAACAGCAGCATTTTATGCAGGATATTATTAAACATGTAAAAAATAGATTCAAGATCATGGATATCAAGCTCTTGGAATGACCAGCCAACTCACCAGACCTCAATCCGATAAAGAATTTGGAATATTACAAAAAGATAGATTGAACCCCTGCAAATCACCACCCTAGTTCATCTGAAAGAATGAAGACAATTTGCATACGAGAAGTCGATGATATATGAAACCTCCCATAGTCAAGCCACTGAACAAAAACAAACACTTTCCTTGTAAATACTGACTTTTCCACCGAAGTTAATTCATATCTAGTAATTTTTTGCACACAATAAAACGATGAGATTTTTCTTCAATCAAAAATATATTGCATTTTCTTGATTTTTGAATGAGGTTTCCAAACTTTTGCAAGATAATGTAAATCCAGAAGTTCATGATAATTTTGTTTTAGGGAGCAATGGGGGGGGGGTCATGGAGGCTTGTATTTTCTGCCACTGAAAGTGACTATGAAGTAATTTTGTCCTAAATTGATTCCTGTGTGTGTTTTTTTTTAAATTCAGACTTTTTGTGATCACTGGCCAACAAAAGGCAAGAGAAGTAACTTATTCATTGATCACCCCTTTTTTCAAATTTTTTGATCAACCCAACATGGCATGCTCTTGGTCATGGGATTGTTTTTATTGAGTGACTAAACGGACCCAGTTTGTTTTTTTTGGTGGGGTGGGGTTGTCCCCCTCCCCCAATAATGAATTAATGGTTCCAACCATACTGGTAGTATTTACACCAAGGTTACTTGACTTTACCACCACTCCTGCTTAATTTGTGAGATAAAAAGAAGCATAAACGGGTGGCAGTGATTCATGATTTCCCTTGGAATGCTAGCTTTATTTTTATTATTGAATGAAGTAATGAAACACTAAAAATTCAGATGAAGGTAAAATGTAGTCGAAATTGCCAAAATACCGAGAAAATTAGGTAGTTTAAATAAGGTTGAGAAGAGAAGGCAGAAAAGTTTGATAAGAGGTTTGCATAACATTTAGATATAAACATTGCTGGGCAACTGAAATTGGAAGGGATGAGGGAAAGAATAAGAAGATACAAGTAAAGGAGAAGAGCAAAAGATAATGAATCTTAATTGTCAATACACTGGAAACAGTCGAAATTCCTTGGAACTATTGAGATTTATACATCAAGTTGTCAGACCCTTTGAATTTATCAAAATATAGGGAAACAAACTACTTTTTAAAGGTATTTTGCTTGGGATCTGTTGGGTACTCTCACTACTACTGTGACGTTAACTCCTACCACTTATTTATCAAAGTATCAAGTCTCGCTACAAGCTGTGATGAGCCTCATGCAGGTTGGACAGGAGTCAGATAAAGCCACTGATGTGCAACACTTCAGTGAACTTTAGTTATTGTTCAAATAACCTGAAGTTATGTGTTACATTGTGCAACCAGAGGTTACAAGGACAAGTTACATAATCTGTCAACCAGGATTTTGCTGTGACAAGTAGAAACAGGCAGATATAATAGGATCAGAGTATGTTACTTATTGTCAGTCCAATAAAATTAAAACTTGAAATGATCCAATAAAAAATTGCTTTTCTTTTCTTTCTTGCTGATGGTTTCACAGCACAGAAGCATGACCAATCCCCAACAATGATGGAATTATAGAATCTATTTAGAATGGCTCCGGTATTAATTGTAGTAATATCCCTACCTCACACATACCAGAACTAATTATCTGAAAAAAATTTTTAAAAAAATAAAAAAAATACTAATTCAAGATTAAGGCTTTGTTGATGTACCCAGGCAGATTATCATGGATGAAACCCAAAAATATGACGGACGAGCAAATAGAGAAGACTTTGTAGCTTACATGGCTGGTTGGTGAGGCAGGCTCATTTGTAAAGCTACAGTGATTCAATTAATTGACTTCACTCAGAGTGCATTCCTTTGCCATGGTTACTAAAAATTGTAGCTTTATATATGAACTGATTTTCACTCAATGCAGGGGGGGGGGGTGAAAATTTCATCAATTCTTCCTTAGCCCATGGCCCACCTTTCTATAAAATGTCAATAAAATTCAGACGCACTGTGTGGACAAACATGAGTGAATACATAAACATGAAAAAAAAGATAAATATCTTACAATCACAAATTCCTGGATCCACCCCTAATCAACCAATTATACCTCATTCTATGATTTACCCTTCCAGAAAATTTCATTGAAATTGATGAGATTTGGAGATATTGTGGACTTATAGCTTGTATGTAAGGGGGGGTAATTGTAAAATCTCTTGACCCATACCTGAAATTAATCCTTGCTTAGCCCATGGCCCACCTTTCCACAAAATATTGAAATTCATTGAGAACTTTGGGAGATATTGTGTAGACAAATGGACAAGAGTGAATAGACATACCTCCTCCGACATCATATACTGAGGTAAATAAAGTTAAACCTTGGAATCCACTATTCGGAAGTTGTTAAACATGGCCTTGCATTCCTGTAGATGTATAAGTTTTCATTGAATTGTGACAAATTAGATGCACAAATATATTCAGTGGATGAGATTTTTCCCATTCTTTCCCCTCCCCCAAATCATAATTTGAAATCTATTCCTACCTAGATTCATGCAACTGTTTATCCACTGTTTACCAGGAATATCTATCAATCTAATTAGGAATTAGCCACCAGAACTTCATGGTGTAAAATCAGCTCCTGTTCAGCTGTGAACTTGACTCCCTACAACCAATATTCAACGCTTGTTGTTGAGGTTTACATTTAATAAGATGATATTTCTGTTTAACTATCAAGTCACCCTGGCTGAATGGAAGCAGCGACTCCCTCGGGCATGAGTTACATTCTCAGTGTAGGTTTACTCTTTATTTCCTATTATGCTGTTTAATCACAGTTTGAGTTAGGATGAAGGTAAAAACTTGTCAAGATTAATCATGTTACAATAATACTTCATGCATTGAATAATAAAAATAAATTTGAAAAGTAAAAAAAAAATCTCAACCTCCTTTAAAAGTAGAAAAATTATTATGAATTTTTCATTAAATTGATATCCACTTAGAATTAGCTAAACTGTATCGTACTCTTCACTTTTCCCCTAAAATTTCAAGGGAAACTTTAAAGAATAGAAAAACTTTACCTTAGACGTTTCAAAATGGAGCCGCATCATCCTAAGACGACCTCTCGCTTCTGCAGCTCTGAAATAAAAACATTTAAACAATATTCAGTCATTGAGACAGTCATTAAAATGAAGATGGTAGGTTACATTTCAATTAGCCTTATTTTAGCTTAGCCATTTTTTTTAAATCTTTAGTTGGTTGGATAAATTAAAAATTTCCAAAATTAGTAGTTCTACAAAATCAGAGGACATTTTTCATAGTAATATCTAATTGCAAAATGATAATTCTGTTACAAGATTAATAAGTTTAGCCAAGTCTAGCAAAGAACTACCAACAAGTATCAAACACTAACAATGGTCTGAGAGGTTAACTCTGTTAAATAACAGACACTCATAATTATTTTAGAAGAATATGAACAGACGGTTTATGAATGAATATCTCTTGCTTGATAAACTATCTTTTGAAGGGTTGGGGAATGAAACACTTGGTAATTATTTAATCCATTACCTGCAAATGACTGAAAATTCAGTCATTGCATTTCTATGACTCAACTGAAAATGACAAAAATTTTCATGAGATACAACTTTTTCCACTTGTTTATACAGTTCTCTTGCTATAATTCTAAGTGGAAAAGTCCATTGTTTAGTGAGAAAACAAATCAATAAACCCATTTTGTGCCACACTGTATAATCAAAGTTAAAGCCGCATTTGTATACAGCAACTGAGCTGCAGTTAATGGATTAATATGAAACGTTGGATTTTCTTGAAAATGCAAGAAAATCCAAACAAATTACACAAAGAAACTGAGATAGAGACTGAAGACTAGAATCACAGGTGCCAGGTTAGCGAGGCCTATTAGCACCAACCAAAGAAGACAATTTTATTTTAAACAAAAAAACAAAAATAAGTCAGTAATTTTTGTGGAAAACTAAAAAACAAAAAAAAACAAAAAAACGACAAATCTTTCTAGGTAAATCAGTTGACTAATCATTACTGTGTTTCCTATGATTTTTTCAATGAAATCTTAATAAAGTTTGGATGAAATTGATAAGTCAAAGAATTTGAATATAAGCAAGACACATTGAGAAAAAAAAAATGTGTATTTGGTTATATGTATAGGGGACAAAGAATCAAATGCTATACCTGTAGTTCAAGAGACTCTACTTACCAATTAGGTTTAGTTTTCATTCATTAAAATTTGGCTTGTATCAAATTTGCCTGAATTCTTAATGGTTAATTTTATATTATGTGTTCTTGAAAAAATTTGACCAAAATCTTGATATTGTGGATAAAATAATGCAAAAATCTGGTTTGATTCCAAAAGCTGAGTTAGTGATGCATGAAATTCTAACCATAACCAGGTGATAAATTCAAACCTGAAATAAAATCTGCAATATCTACTTATTGATGACTTTGAAAATGGTTGTTGAGAAACTGAGTGGATGTTTCTAAATAATACTATATTGAATGATAAGCAGCCAAGTACTTACTTTAGTTGCCCTATTAATTTTTCTGTTTTCTCTTTCTCACGCTTTTCTGCCAATTTTTCTTCCTTCTCAAGATCTCTGGGAAAAAAAGATGGAAATACTCTTAATTTTATAGAGCCTTATAAGATATGTCTAAAATTTTAAAGAACCTTGCATCTACCAATATAACACACCTTGGACATGAGAACATCCTACCTAATCATATCAACTGTATTCTTTCCCAATATTCATATCAATAAAATTGTAAATATTTTTATCCAATACAAATGAAAAACCTTGGGGAAATTCTGAATTGATGGCTCCATTTGTTTTGCAACTACAAATCTCTTTTTAAAAGAGCTACTTCAATATATCAGTTATAAACTAAAATGTTTATATGTGGTTTACTACACAACCCTGAGATCAATGAGGTTACCCTTTGAGAGAGAATTACTGCAATGAACCCTAACTTTTCACAAGTATGAAAGCGAGATTATTTCATAATTAGCATACAAAACTTATCTCCCTTGACAAATCAGTCATTTTAACATATGTAGGGGTGAGCACTAATTATTTAGATCACCCAGATTGTTTTTTGCATTATTTAGGGATACCTTAATTCAATACTTCTGGTTACATAGCTCAGTCTTGGATACTTAGGGGGAACAAACAGATAAACACAATCAGATTTTGTATTATATAGATCAAGAAATTCATTTCTGTAAATATAATAATATTGTTTGCATTATATATAAAGTCTAAAAAGTTTTACAGCTTTAAATACTAAACATTAAAGAACTTTTTCAAAACATTTTTATTTCACTCCAGTCATTTATTTCCCAATATCTGTCAAT
The DNA here is from genome assembly GCA_963457665.1 of Thysanoteuthis rhombus. Classification (NCBI taxonomy): domain Eukaryota; kingdom Metazoa; phylum Mollusca; class Cephalopoda; order Oegopsida; family Thysanoteuthidae; genus Thysanoteuthis; species Thysanoteuthis major. The sequence continues at coordinate 68,958,958 of OY735204.1, read as the reverse complement.
GCAATTTATATAATTTTCATCATCTTTTTTCCATATGTGTGTGCATGAGAGAGTGTGAAAGAAATTGACAATAATTTTAATGTTACCAAAATCCATATTGAATAGAATTATCCACCATTTGATTCCATTACCCTTTTCCCTACCCCCCAAAATTAATGATGAAACAACTTTTTCAAATATCATCTATAAAGAGACACAGAATAATACTAATCATCTGGATGAGGAGATTTATGATCATTTCTGTTCCAGTCTGAGTCATCAATCTCTTATGTTAGTTATCAAAGTTTGAGACAATGCTGATCAAAATGAACACATCAGTTTGAAAAATGACTGAATTACATTTTCATGGCTTCTTACCTTTGCTGTTTTCTTTGTAACCTCCTTGAAGTCATGCTTAAATCTTGGGCCATGGTAAGGATCCACTCAACCTGTGTACTGGGGAACAAAGCCAAAAGAACATTTTATATGTCCCAAATGCCTACATCTTAAACAATTTTCACGTGTTCATTAGATTCTTTTCACAGATATACTAATCTAAAATCAAGTAATTTGCCATGGAACCATTCATCCTATCTAACACCCCACAGGTATTTTGAAGAAAATTTGATTTGAAAAAATATATACTTTTAAAGCATTAAAATTTGATAATGAGCAGAGACGAGAGAACTTCCCTAAAATTTATAGCATTCCATCAGTATTTACTATCTTTTTCGCAAAACCATATCAGAATAAATTGGAAACCATGCTTTCATATGCTTTTAGCAATCAAGACGATGTGAGAAGAAAAAGGACGAATTTCCAAAGGAGGCTTCTTCTTATGTACATCATTTGGCATTTCAAAGAAGTTACTGATTCAGTTTTGACAAGGAATATTATTTCCCGGAGCAAAGTCCAACTAGTTTATCTAAACCAATATCTTGAATGGGATTTATCTATTAATGTAATAATGGTGATTCTTAGAATTTCATTTTGAGTCCTAAATTTGCTTATCTAGGTTTATGTTTTTCTGAATCTTTATAGAACTATCTTCCTAATTGCTTGGAAGCATCAATTCTGATTGAATCAATATTCCTGTATCGAATGAAGATTGTCAGCATCTTTCTAAAGCATTTGATATAAATATAGTAAATTCATAAGATAGTATTCACTTTGGATATTTAGAAACCCAGGCAAGGCCAGGTACTTTTGCTAGTTGGATACATGTCTGATCTTTCATTCATTAATGATCACATCTATAGTCACAACAAATCCTGGCAATTGAGAGAAAAAAAAAAAAAATGGAACAATAATCATAATTGCATTTTAGTGTATTCTACCTACAAATACAGTGTCACTACCCAACCCTCTGCCCTAAGATCAGGATGTAGTATCGGCACATTGAGCTTAGGATCAGAGTGTTGCTCCCTACCACTTCGGCCTATGATCAGAGTGTAATATCTGTGCTCTGATTGAAAAGTTTTATGTACACACATAGGAATGAACAAATGGCTTGGCTCTTATATATATATATATATATATATATATATATATATATATATATATATATATATATATATATATATTATAGAAACAGATTGCATTTTATATAAGTAGATTATACATAGAGCATAATTTGTTTGCCTAAATCGAAATTTCTGATGATTTGGGTCTGCTTCCATTAATACCAGTGGTTAGGGTTAAAACCCAGGTAAAAGCTGGGTGAGCAGGCACTAAGCAAAACAGAATCTCCAAACCTTTTCCCCTATTTGGTCACGAGGCTAGAACCTCTTTCTCCACAGCGAGATGGTTGTAGAATAATTTTGTGCGATGTAAGTCATTTTCCCAACACCAGGACCCTGATCTCTGATTCGAGGTTTTATCATAGCAGCTGTAAAAATTGTTCCTCTCTTAAATAAACTAGAAGGGTAGCTGTAAAATATATCACTTACTAACTCATTTTTTGTTCATCTTAATTCCAGTTGCTTTTCATCACATTATGGCTGTTAGTAAACAGCACTGATCAAAAATGATAAGAAACAAAAAAAAAAAAAACCCACTTTCCATGAGACTCAATCTCACATCACTTTTTCCAAAAGAAACCCATCTTACCATGATAGTAGCTCTTAACATTTGAGCTTCAAGAGCCAACAAGGCAAAAGAACAAATCTAATTATTCTCCAAATGTTTGGTGCTGTCTAGTTTGAAGTTTCAAATCTCTCTCATATATATATATATATATATATATATATATATATATTTATAGATTTCAGGGGAATATTATGGATTTTGAGTCAAGTAAAAAGAATAATTTAAAAAATTTACCACAGAACCAAAATAAAAAAATCATGGAGAATAAAATAGAAGACATCTTACTTGGATGAGAAACAAAATAATGAATTTTTTGATTTTAGGGTTGATTTATGATTACTTGAGGATTTTTTAATGAAATCATTTGGGGGGGGGGGGCGGTATTTAAAAAAAATTCAGTCATGATTTGCCTGAACAGGGGAACCCAAGTCCCTGACCTTCCTTTTAGATCCGCACCTGTGTGATCATTTATTTCAAAAGAGTAATTCTATATTTCTACTCCAAAATTATCATATGGTATTTACAACTCTTAATGCTCGATAATGTAATTAAATATTCTATAACATTCTGTTTAAAAATCTCAAAATGTGCCCCCCCCCCAAAAAAAAACAAACATGATAGTACTGAAAGAAGGATAATTGCATAAAGCTGTTTCTGAGTACAGGTTTTCTATAGTCTTCTTGCTAGGTATGACCAAACATTTTCACCAGGAAATCAACACCCTATTTTAAAAATGTAATCACACTTTGGAACATTTTTTTTTTTTTTTTAGTAAGATTTTTCTCTTGGCTTTGCTAGAAAGAAAAAATGCCAAATTTTTGTCTCTAGAAAAAAATAAATTTTTCATTCTTAAAAAGGCAATATTTAATTCAATAAATTGACCATTACCCTATGTCTGATGACAGCTAATTAGAAATTGAAAACATATTTTTTTTTAACCCTATAGTAAAAATATACCAATAGTTTTCACCTAGAGAACACCTTATTTCAAAAATGTCCCAAAGAAAAAAACCCCAAACATAAACATGAACACAAATTAGGAGACCAATTTCGTTGATTAATTGTTAGATGAGGATAATTTGTGGAAAAAGATTGTTTCATCATTGCTCAAATAAACTGTGCAAAAAAATGTCATACTTGTAGAAAAGAAAATAAAAAAAAAAAAAACAACGGAAAATACATTTCAAACACTACCAATCAGGATGCTTCAAAGTTATTGTATGGTTTTTCTATAGTTGGGCAATGACAAGTTTTGTTGATGGGTGGCATTCAGTTTCCTGAATCTCAGATTACTGAAAGTTCGTTCTCTCAAAGCTGATTGGTTGATTCAGGATTGCCTGCGAATCAAAGTAAGACTAGCATTTCAAGGGATATTATTAATCACCACCACCACCCATATATGCTGCTTTTTATCTTGTAAATTAAGCAATGGTAAAATCAAATTACTCTATGAAAATACTACCTGTATGATTTGAATCATAAATTTATAAACTGAAAAAACAAAACAGACACAAACTAAGGGACCAATTTGACGTAAACTTTCATTGCGAATTGACCCCCCCCCCCAAATAAAAAAGGGTGGGAGATTTGAAAAAATGAAAAAATAAACATCGATTGGTGTTTTCGTGTGCACAAATTCCAAGTTTCTAGTTTAAACAGTTAGGGCTGGGCAAAGTCCGGATAGATAAGTACATATAAATGTCAGAAAGCATTAATACCTTAAATCCAACAACTGGGATTAAACCAGTCTGTTGTGGGTAGTTGTGATCAACGATTTAAGAGCCTTCGTTAAAAATTTACAAAAACAACGGATGACTTTTTATTTTTCTAAAATCTGTGCGCTGGGGGTATGTTTACGGTTCATGGGAAAAAAAATCATCTACCGTAAAAGTACTATTTATCTACAGTAAAATTTAGTATTTACATTGTACATATGCCTGTGCCCATACGATCGTAAATAAAAATCCAATTTAAACTAGCGATTTTTCGCCACAGAGGACCATTATTACATGAAATTCAAATCAATTTCTTTTAAACAATGCAAACTTATAACTTTTGTAAATGAGAAAATACAAACTAATTTGAATAGAACAATAGATTTTTAAACAAGAAAGAAAGATTTTTAAACAGAAAGAACCCGGTTTCCAAAGCTGGAGATGTTTACGCTTGTGGTCATTCGTGACGAAAAATCGTCGATCGTTTAAATTGGATTTGTATGTAGGATCGTATGTAGAGACAATACGCTAGTTTAGTAATTGATTATCATACATAATCTCTTTTTTTTTCTCTTCATAAATTTTAAACACGATGTGCATATTTTTTTCAGGTGTCAATTGGACGCTGAAAATATTTGTTCACCCTGACTTTTTGCCCCTCATTTCCCTTTGAAATTCTAAATTGCACAGGAAAAGGATTCGATCGATTTGATAATTCAGAAATCTGCTGTAAACAAGCTAAAATTAAGTCAGGCTGATTCACATAAATACCTGACAGAAGGGGGGGGGGTCCTAAAATTTTTTTTTCGGTAAATTTAATGCTTTCAAATCAAATTTTACATAATATATAGTTAAATGCATAATCGTAAAAACTATGATCGAAACATTCAATGCATTTAAAGTACAGAATATACTTGAAATATAATTGAAATCATATTCAAAATCAATTACGTATCATCGACCCATGGGCAGCTTTAAAATTTGATGAAACCATCAGAAAAATATTTCAAACAATTCAAAAATTGAAACCTACTGATTGACATAAATGTTTCCCGAACCGTATCATCGATGATAAGGTTTCGTTGTGTCGCTTTCGTTTTAGTTGATAAACGACGGCCACCATAACAACTTAAAGAATTGTTATGGCGTTCCGTTGCCAATAGAAACACTGTCAAAACCAAATAGTCCCGAGACAAAACTCTTCCGTTACTCGAATTTATAAAAAAAAAAAATATCTACCTATAATATAATGGAATGTGTATTTATCTATTCGTTCATTTGTCTTTGTAACGTTAAGAAACTCGGTTCTCTTATATTACCATCAAGTAACTTACCACATGATGAAGAATTCAAAATAAAATTTCAGGCAAAATTTGACGACTCAGGATCACATCTCAAGGACTAATTTAAATGATCACCGGTAAAGGAGCTAACATTCTTTACTTTCGTACTTAGCGTAATTTCAAGTACTAAACCTGGCAAAATGATTATTCCTATGAAGTATTGTAAACCAGTTTTATGAATTTTTTACAATTTACTTTCATCCCACATTTTTTTAAAAAATTTGCCAGCATCTGCGCGTATTTATTGCTAGTAGTGAATGTTTCTTCTACATAAAAATTAATTCCACGAAGGGAGACCACTCATGGTTCTTGTTCCCTCCACTAAACGTCACATAGCTTTTTGTAAAAATAATATGTGATACTTCACCATAAAAAGTATCCAATTTAGAATTAAAAAGTATTTGCGAAAGGGATGAATTATTAAAAATTTATCAATATCTGAATTCTCAAGTAGTAATCATTGCACTTGAGCTTCTCAAATTACATACAAGAAATTGGTAGTGAACTGACTTGAATGAAATTGAAAACTTTAGTACCCAACATCATGTAATCATTCCTCAAAAATATGGAAAATTGAAGAATCTAACCATAACCGATGTCAGGCAGTTGTCATATCAATTTCAGAATAATAAATTGTAAATGTTCAATTTTCAATGATGATTTTCCATTTCAGATTATTAATGAATACTAATAAAAGATATATATATTAAAAAAACAGGAGATAGAATATGTAACATTTGAGAACAGAACTAAACTAAAACTATTGTCCTATATAATAAGTCCGGTGGAAATACAATGATCATAATATATTTAGTTAAAAATAGATCAGTTTGGTGAGGAAAGATATCGCTGGTGCAGATATCCTATATGTTATACAAACATAGATTAGTTTCAAATCTTCTTACCCTCATATTGAAATAGCTTTTTGTCTTTCTCATCCTTTTTCTTCCTAACCTTTCATTAATGTTACTACTGAAAGCAAAACATTCGAACGCAGGTAGGAACAAGTGAAATAATACCTTTGAAAATAGAAAAATACCCACTTGAAATATGCTAAAACAGAAATATCTAAGTGAAAAGAGATTATCATCTACTGATACAATTTGAGAATACAATCCAGCTGCAAAGAGTGAAAAGAAAGGATGAAAACATTTTTGGGCAGCTACTAAAAGAATAAAACTGAATTAAAAAAAAAAAAAAAAAAAAAAAAAAAGAAAAAGATTTTCACAAATTGACAAATGCTGAAGCTTTACCAATTTATTCAGATTTTTATCCCATTTTTTATAAGGATCACAAATCTGATCATTTAAAATGGAGAAATAATTATACTCACGCTTCCTCTGAAAGAAGTTAAAAAAAAAAAAGAAAAAAAAAAAAGGTCATTTTGACACAGGAAACATTCTGAACAAGAATTTGAAGATATTTCAAATTGGCCTCACATTTGGAAAACTTTCTTCATATATATGTTGTCTAGAGCGAGTGATACATTAACCGTGTAATGAGAGATCATTTAAAGTAAGTTTCTTCAGAATATGACGCAATTTATAATCATTCTGTTGGATCATAATATTAAATATACACACACATGCACACAATATTATGGTGTAAAGATTTGCTACACAAACACGTTCATGTTTCTACCCTGTTTGGGCTTCTTCAATCAAAGATTCCTATATGGACATTTTTTAGGACGGGTTGTCTATTTTTGCAGGTGGTAGGATCTTCCTTAAAATCTGTTTATTTTTTTTCTGTATAGTGGTTGGCCATTCATAAATTTGCCATCTTTGAATCGCCAGAAGTGATTTGAAGAAATTTACAAAACAAATATGAGCAGAAAATTATGAACTTTTGAGTTTGCATTATTTCAAATTCAATGAGGAAGGATATGATTAAGGTTTGGAGTTACCGACGTAAGCATAATTAATTATTCTTCCCAAAACCAAAACTCAAGGCCTATGTACTACCCCAAACGCCATCAGAAATTTGATCAAATAAAACATTTGAATATCAGTAAAAATCTAGTCACCATTAGCCATCCAAAAAATTTGATCCATAATAGTAGCAGCAATAGCATTTTTCTCAATTATCTTCCCAGCAAAATATCAGCAATCTTACCAATTCCAAACTATTACTGCAACAATGAACATGGAAAAACACTACCACAAAAAAAGTGACCATTACGTTGGAGCAGAAATTTTATGCAATAGAACAACATTTTTATTTGCATTGGAACAAATTATGTACCATATTCTAAATGTTTCAACTTCAAATGGTAAGAAGTTGTATGGGGATTTTATTAGGATGAATTGTTTGAAGTTTGGATGTATATCAATTTGGAAATTAAAGTCAACTCAGTATTAATAGCCAGAATTTCTTAGTTACTGTTTTTTCTAATAAATATTAGGCGTTTTCTGAAGAGAAAATTACTTCCTTAATCTATGATAAATAGATTTAATATTCTGGAATTATTGAATAAAAGTATACATTTGTACAATCATTACAGGCTGTCCCTCAAACCTAAAAAGATGGCAACTGCTCACTTGGAAGTGAATACAGGATCAGTGTTACAAGTAATAAATTGTGATAAGGTTAATGGAGAGGTCTTGCAAACATTTGAAAACCCCAGTTTAAAAAAAAGAAAAAAAAAAAAAAATTTTTTTTTTTAATTTGAATATACTGCCCTCTTATTTTGAGCAAAAAGTTACTAGAAGATAAATTATATATATATCTCAGTCAAAAATTGAAAAGTTAGTATTTACAAGGAAAGTATTTGTATCTTTTCACTGACTTGTCTTAGGAAGGCATTGATGCTGCAAGTCAAGTTGCATTGATTATCATTGAATCTTTGTTACAAATTGTTTTTATTACTTCTTTCAGATGATCCATAAATCTTCCATCAGATTAAGGTCAGGTGAGTTCAATGGCCACTCCAAGAATTCAAAGTCATAATAATGCCATTTCTTATCTGCATGAATGGCAGTAAAATAGTGACTCCATGACAGCCAGGTATATGTCCTAAGTCTTAGTTTTGGTGACAGAAAATACTAACCTCCTTCACTACCAAAGAAGCAAAAGAGGACATTAAATTGTTATGTGAACTGTTGACAGATGCAGTTGGATCCTCACTGTCTTCATACAGGTATTTCAAATCATTCAAAAATATTCAAATTTGAATCATCAGACCACATTGACCGATCCTTCATTCAGTTAGAATTTCTCGCACTCCAACAAATGGATTTGTCATCATCAATGCTTTCTTCAAAATTCTACAAACCTTCAAACCAAGATCCTTTCTCAGAATACCATTTCCCGTATCAGATGAAACTCTTTGCATGTTGCCGTGAAGGTTTCCTTATTTGAAAATTTTTCAGCTGCATATCGATATATCTTTGCAACAGCAGATTGATATTTCCAATTACTTACATATTTCATTATGACTCTTGCCTACACATTTCAATTCAACAGAGAATTAAATTGAAATATGTAGGCTAAAGCCATTCAGCATCAATTATTTCAACTTTCCATTGAGAATGTAATATTACCAGTTATTACCTGAACTGCTGCAAACCTCTTCAATGAAGAGGATGGGGGTGGGGGTGAGAGGAAGAAAAAAAAAAAAAAAAGAAGGCCAAGGGTTTCAAATTTTCCAAACTTTTGCAAGATACTGAAGTCAGCATTCACCAAGTTATCAGAGCAACATTAATACACTTGAAACCAATAGTGAGATTGACAATAGAATGCAGTGTATATGCCCCGCAGGAAGGCGATTCGAATATATTGTGGGGCAATTTAGAATTGGGGTGTGATGAGCAAGAAGCAATCTGCAGCTCAGAACAGATTCCTAATTCAGAATCACACAAGTTAATTACTAATGTTACAAGATTCCATAGTAACTAATGTTTTTGTGAGGTATAGAAGTGATGAGGTTGTTTCACACGAAGTTATGAAAATTTTTTAGCAAGATCCCTAATGTTCTTATAGATACTTTTTACAAAGTAAATTCTTTGTAGAGATGTATCCACTTCATTATCTTTAGTTGGCATTCAGAAACAATGAAAAAATGAAATTACTTTTCTCTGCCTTACATTCTAGTCATTTCTCCCATTTACAAGATCAGAATTTTTTAGGCAGTTTAAAAAAAATTAAAACCAACACCTAAAATTAGTTCCACTTATTGAACGCTTTTTTTCTAGGTGAACCTTGTTGACCATTCAGGACCTCATCAGTCCAGATAGACTGTCACAAAAAGGCACTTGATTTCAATCCAAGAAAAAAATCATTTGACCTTTTCTACTTCAGGATAATGCTGATTTTATCAGTTTTTTTTTTCCTCTTTGAATTTCATCATTTTAGCTGGTTTGATGGAGGAATCACTATTCTATACAACATTTACAAAAGTGAATGGCTCTTGAAAAAACCAGTCCCTACTCTTTGATTTTCAGATAATGCAATAATCTCGATTTTGCTTGGTAAAATTTACCAATGAGGATTTCTTTCTTCAGCTCAAACATTTTACCTTCTAGCATTTGTCCTGAACCTTCCAAACATCTAAGCAAAGAAGTATATATTTTTGCACCAGATCTCACCATAGGAAGGTCACCTAGCCCATCCTGGCTCAGAATAGTGAGTATAGTAGCCAACGTAAGCAATTGTAGATTCATTAACTCCTTTCACTAACTCACCAGTCATTGTGTTCGGAAAAGTGATTTTCCAATTTATACTTTTGCAGATCATAAAAGAATGCCGCAAACAACTTTCCAGATCTATCAAATTCAGGGCTGAAAATTTCAGCTAATAAAAAAGATTTAACCAAGTTCATTTTTTTCAGTCACTTCCATAAAATATAGGTACGAGATGGTGCAATAAGATTACTGCAAACCAAAGAAACAGATTACGTTATTTGTTTTTGAATCACTAACAAAATATATAATAGCAGAATCAAGTGCTGACAGTAAAAAACTTTCCTTGAAAACAAACGTAGAAATAAATAAGGAAACTGGAGTTATTTCCCTTGAACAGATTAGGCAACGCTTTGGGAGGAAGTACAGCTGTCACACAGACGCCCTCTTGGACTCTTCAGCTAAGCAGAAGTATAACAGAGGATTTGAGAGAAACATTTGATTCACTTTTGTAACAAGTCTACATAGAAATTGCATGCAAAATTTTTCTCTTCAAATTTCCTGTGTAAAGCAAGTTATGTTCACAATCCTTTTGGAATGCAATTGATAATCAATGTATTGAATCATATTTTGGAAAAAAAAAACCAATTTTTAGATAAAAAAATCTATCAACTTATATAATGAACTATTTACATAAAACCAGCTGTCTGTAAGTGTTTCCTCACTTCCTCTAGCAATAGTATATTTCAGCTAAATTTGGTAGATATTTAGTGGACCTCGGGTAAGAATAGACTTTTTTCCCCCCTCCAAAAAGGAGATAAAATTTCAAAAGTTCTGTATTCAATTATTTTTCTTCTGGGAGTATCATAAAATAACTTATTCCTTGCCCCCACTTTCAACATTGGCACGGCTAAACCAAATTTGGCATGAGTACCCTATTAACTCAAGAGAATGTTTAAAAGTAAGAAAATTTTCTTCAAAGGTTTTGGGGAGGGGGGGCTATTCAGAATATAACTCGTAATACACAACCAAACCTTTACTTTTTGTTCAATATACATACCAGCTGGAAAACTATAGCTAGTCTTTCCTATTATTAATTCAAAATTTTTTTTAAAGTGAAGTTTGAGATATTAACTAATGAATAAATGAAAAATTAGATAGCTGCTTATAGGAGTAAAGGGGCTCCAACATAAAAAAGAAAAAAAAAGAAAAGAAAAAGTTTTGAATCCTTCTGGGAGCCAAGAGATCCCATTTAGGCAGTCTGCAGGAACTAGCTGAAATCCCACCTGTAGGGCAGATTTTCAGCTAGTTGAAGCAATGCTTACCCACCCCCTACAAAACACATTCCACAGCTCACAAGTTGAAAAACTCAATTTTGTCTTAGCTTTGTCTTCATTTTTTGAATTTTTTTTTATTAAAATCCAACAATCTAACACCATTTTCATTGCCAGCTTCAATTTACTGCAATTCTCAATATCAAAATTGATATTTTATGAAACATTATTGGTGCATCAACATCTATATGGTTCTTAGTGCCAATCATTCCTCCTTTATATTAACAAGGATATCAACAGCAAAAAGAATTTGTTACAAACCTGTACACAGGATAGATATATCCATATCTTTATAATTTAACAAGGATTAATCCACAGGATAGAGGGAAGTATCTAATACTGTTGTATTAGCTATCCACAATTGTAGCCCACACAACCTTATTGGTTTTCAACAAGTTGAAAGAATAATGATAGCACAGAGATTAACAAGGGAAATAACAAGTCCAATTTTTCATCTGCAGGCAACATGAATGGAGGGGGGTGTGCATCTCTATACCTCTCTTGAAGTAAATAGTAGTGATGTCTTTATTTCAGTGCAATCTCACAAATCAACTTATCAAAAGTGTATAGTCAATGTACTGATGGTCAGGATTTTTTCATAAGCTTTTCTTTTGGGGCTGACAGGGGGTCAAGGAATCCTAATGAATCAGACTAGAAGAGGAAAATTGAGTGTCCAAGAGTTCAAAAGCTGGCTTCCACTTACGTTCATGTCGAAACACCAAATTCAGTTAGGTCAATCTTATAAGTCAAGTGGATAAATAAGTTCTGCCCTTATGTTAGATCTTAGTTATAACTGTAAGAAATTACTAATTATACTGACCTATTCCAAGAAACTGAAAATGGGGGGAAAAAAAAATCGTGTAGTAATTTTTAAATTAGTTACAGCTGTGACTCAGAAGAAACTCATCTGTAAGGATAAGAACCTTTATACTTTAATTTTTCAAGTCTTGTAAGCCAGTGTTGGGTTGTTGGGGCACCATTGATGATTTTCATGAGTTTGTCAATGGCTAGATAGCCAAATGCAACCAAACTAACTTGAGTTGTCAATCTCCTAGACTAGTTTCCAATTATAAATATAGTACCCAGTCTGCCCCACTAGAGTTGGGGGGGGGAGAGGAGACGGATCCCTCCTTTTCCAAAGGGCAATAATACAAAAAGTGCACCAACTCTTTCAGTTGGAGTTTGAATTCAGCTCGCCAACTCCATTGTTAACCATTTGGCCACCATGCACATTTAGATATTGTTATACATAAATTATCAGGATAGAAATAGAATGAATCAAGTTTCAATCTAAGGAATAGGAGCCTACAAACCCAAAAGAGAAAGAATGCCCAATGGTAAAAATCAGCCACGAATAGATCAGATAAACATGGTGCACTTATGTTGAAGAACCTTATTTTACCTAAATCACTAGTTTGATATACTAAATAGGAAGCAGTACCACATTGTTTAGATGAGAAGCCATTTTAAATCTATAAATTTTTTCGCTCATATCTGTCAAAGGTTAGAGTGAAAAATTACAAGTACAATTTAGATATAGCTAATTTCTGAGAGTTAATAGTCAAATTTGAAAGACTCATCTGATACATGGGTTAAAAAAATGCAGTTAGCTATAGTGTTCCCCTTCTCCACCAGACAATTTTATCAATTAACAAATCAAAACTACATCGATATGGAATATGCTTTTATAAAAGATTAAAACATTTCATTTCTTTGTGCGAGTGGACGGTTGAGCTCATACCATTAGAAGCTGATCGGAGATTACTGATTCAAATATCAATTCCATAAAAGCCATCAGTAAGAATGCTAACTGATTCAAGAGATTCTGTTTTAAGCAGATTAAGTCACAAATCCATGGTAGCAGTCGCAAGTAAATGATGAATATCATTGCCAAAACCTCATTCCATGACCATCAGTCTTTGACTAATATCAGTGCAAAAGAAACCAATCACGACAATTCAGAACACACAAAATCATATAAACTTTTCTTTCATTCTGAAAACATTCAATTAATTTCAAGAAGAGGAAGAAGCTATTCAAATAAGTAAAATTTGAAAAAAGAAAGGGGGGGGGAATAAAATACCAAGATAATTTCTTCAAAGCCTTAAAATCAAAATGTGAAATAGTTAAGCAAAGAACAACATTGGAGAAAAGAGAAAAATTGTCAAAAACACTCCTCCATAAGAAAAAGTTTATAACAGATTAGGTAAGTAGTAAATGCTAAAAGAGAATAGAGAGTATTGAAATAAGGAAGGACAAGTCCTGGAAGGAGTGGTAGTAGTTTTCTTTACTGAGTGAGTGGCATACAGAGTTCTGCTGTTTATAGCCTAAGGATATAAAGATATACGATTAGAAGAAAAATTAAAAAGAAAAAAAAAAAAGAAGAAAAAAAAAAAGAAGAAAAAAAAAAAACCATCCCATTCATCATAAAAGCTGAATTTTAAAAATAGAACAATATTACTAGTAACCTTAGAATGTCTGCATTTCTAAATGACCAGCACTTAGTCGTTAAGAATTAGGTTTTTGTGTAGCTGAAAAAGGTTCCTAATCCACATGATGGCTTTGATAAAGACGCTTGGAGCAGTGAAGTTACTGGTCATGAGTGAAGATTAACTCATAATACCATAAACTGCTCCTAAATGACAGTGGAACTTTCCAGTGAATAGAATTTAGAGCAGGGGAAAAAACTCAAAAGGTGAAAGAGACTAATTACCCCTGATATTAACAATCCAATTTTGTTATACGAGTTTAAAAGTCCAAGACAAAAATTCCTAACAAAATGTTAATGAAGATTCCAAGGGTCTGCACAGGGCAATACAACAATCCTAGAAGTGTTAGTTAAAGACTGAGACAGACCCCTGACACTAATCAATGATGTGGTCAACTGTTGCAATGTCAGGGTCATTCTAAGGATTGTTCCTTTTGAGTGTGCTTTCTGTCCCTGTCATCCCCTCATCCCAATTCTTAGCAATCAAAGGTGTAGGGTCTAGTTCAGATACCAGAGGCATCCAAAAGTGAAGTACCAAGGGGAAGAGATATTTTTTTTGTCTCAAATCAAATGTTCCCTCTAATTTTTCATAGTCAGTGAATGCAAAGATTTCCTGTTATACAATTTTTGTGTGTCAAATGTATGTGCACACTTTTGAATTTGACATGAATCAATGTATTTACGATAAAAACTAGGGCCATCAACAAGATTTGAATTCTTTCGTGCACACTATCTCCTTTGTGAGCTGCTCACAAGACGTGCATATGGCTTATAGGAACTATGGTACTCCACATTCACCCTGATAGGGAGGCAGATAAATACTGGTCAACTGTCAACGAATCTCCCTACTGTAAGAAACTTGGTATTGAGCTCTAAACATCAAAAGGTGTGAGTGCTTCTATTCCAAAATGAACAATATCTTACCTGTGTATCTCTGAACAATACTTTGGGCAATTTTAATATCTATAAAGAACTGGGCCCAACTGAAGAGATTGCTAATACATTGCCTAACTATCAAGATTCCAGTGATTATCAGTGTGCAATCTAGATGTGATTAATACTAAAATAACAGATTTTTTTCCTCTTGTAACAAGAAAACCAAACTATAATTAACAGCCATCAAAACGTAAAGTAAATCCATAAGACAACAGAAGCTTGACATTGGCAACAAAAAAAATGAAAAACTTTCAGCAATAAGATCAAATTTTTCTTCAGAGAGACAATCTGATTTGTAAAATGATTACAAAAAAACTGGTGATGACATACAAGGAAAGGGAGTTTATTAGATAAATTTGTATTTTCCAAAGTTCAAAATGATTGTTTTACTTCATCATACACACTGATTTACTCAGGTTAGTGTCAACATGGTTATTATAGTCATGTTTAGGCTGTTATACCCTCTGGCCTTCTTCAGGTATCTGTCATAGTTGGTAATCTTCAGGGAATTTATCACCCATCTCTTTATTCAATCCATAGCAGTACATGGTTTTCATTCCAATATCCATTCCCAAGAATATCTCGTATCAATTAATTCTCCCTAGATAATTAGTCCTCTTAAGAACACTTGTCTGCCTGAACTACGATATATGACTTACGCACTACCTGACCAAGGGATCGAACTGGCAACTACTAGGCAAGTTACTAAATATGCTCCACAAATATGAAGCAAAGCTGAATATTTCAATCTGAGAAAAACTAACCTAAATTCCAACACGGATTCTAAATTTCAATTTACAAAAAAATATTTAGTCTTTAAACAGTAATTCTTGCATACCATCCAAAGACACCTACAAATACCACTCCGAAGTCCCGAAGTCTTATTTTTACCTGGACTCATATTCTGGATAAACTTTCATTCTAATCTTTTCAAGATTATAGGAAAAGGATTTTTTATAAGAGAAGAAAATAACTGCAAGTCAAGAAACAGTAGGGGGGGCAGCTATTCATATGTCATGATAGAATTATAGACAAAAGCCTAAAAAGATCTTTCTTGGGATTGTCAAACTAATTTTTTCATATTTTTTCACTCTTATGAAAATTCATTTTACTTCCTACAACCTTGAAGAGGATGTTCAAGTTGTTGAATATGGCATAGTTAAAATATGAGACCTGGTAAAAATCATAATTGAAAACAATTGTCCCGATATTTAAAAAAAAAAAATTGTTGCCTTTTCAATTTATTGGTATACCTTGATTAGCGTAGTCAATTCATAACAAAATTTTCCATACATCATTGTTCAAAGTTTTATAATTTAATCATTCCACCCCCAGCCTCTACTAACTTATATCAAGTTGTAGAGCAATACTTTGACAGTACTACATTTTAAAAAAAACGCACTAATCAAGGTATGCCTGTATTCTTTAATGAATTTAAGTTATATTTGTGAATTTCTGGCTATACAGAAGCTACAAATAAGAACTTTTTAGTAGATTCAATCAATTGAGGGGTTGGGAGAAAACCAAGCATTTTGACTACTGAAGATATTACATATTAATTCAAGAAGAGGAATACACAGGCAGGAATGATGGAAGGAGATAAGTAACAATGGTTGTGCTGGCTATTAAACCGCCTTGAGTCAACCAATGATCTTATACAAAACATTTACTCAAAAATAAATGCAAGAAAAAGTATGAAATGGATGAAAGAGACAAGACAAACATATCAAATGTTTTTTTCGATGAAACTTATACTGAAATAGTAGATATATATATATTAAGTAAAATAAGAGAAAAAAATGGAATTTTTTCCTGAACATTTGTTCCCATTAGCAACTGAAGAGAGATGGGAGGGAATTGGGGGAAGCATATCTTCTGATTGGCTGAGCTCATTAAGGGGGGGGGGGGAAAAGTTGTGATAATAATGGTAGTTTCTCTACTACTGCCAAAACACAGCTCCTACATTGCTGCTATGACCATAGGCAGAAGACAGAGCAGGAAGGTGTTCCCACCGCACCCCAAACACCCTAAGGATGGGGGGTGGGGGCAGACAAGAGATGATGATTGGATAAAAAGGTCGGTTTGTTTAGTGTGGTTTTTTTTATACTTTAATTTTAGGGTCAGGTTTGAATTTATAGGCTTTTGTCATTTTTGAAAGACTGGCTTAGCTGAAAATGGCTGCCAAAGTGAGAAGGATTAAAAACAATTGAGGTCAGATCAGGCAGAGGAATAAGATGAATAGAAAGGAGGGAAGGAACGAGTATTATCCTTGTAGATTAGGAGCAGAGAGGATAGCTTATAAATCTGGTACAAGGAGAGCAGACCTTGTTTTTCTCTCTAAGGACAAAGACCACAAATGGAAAAAGGGCTGTTTGTTGCCAGGTTAACAGAGCCAGCAACCAAATTAACAGTCCCCACACCCTTAAAGATAAACAATGAAGCCAAATATACATTTATGAAATATCCAAGTTGTCTCAAATGAATCACTACAAAAGAGAAAACTATAGCAGGGTAGGAAAAGATTGCATATATATATAACTTGCAAAGCTAGAAAATATTTAGACTGATGCATTCATATACATGAAATGCACACATTTGCATAGGGAGGGGGACTAATGCTGTTTAGACATGTAGATATGATTATACAATCATATCTACAACATTGATGGAATCATCTTATCTAATTTTAAGAGTATAAAAGTTCAAGTGGAGAGATGGGATATCCAAAAATTACAATCATAAAGCAATAAGATCTACTTTGATAAACTAAAGAAAATATTTCAATAGCTTATAGAACAGAGAAAAATGACCCAACCGTTGAAGAAAAAAAAAAAAAAAAAAAAATGTTTCTATGATTAAATAAATGGAATGGTATCAAATGAAATTTAAAAAAAAAAAAAAAAATCTGGATGGGAAATACCTGCAGCAATTCACATATGAAGGCAAGAAACAAATAAACCAAAGTTATTTGCTGATCCAAGTCAAAGTTAAGTTTTAGTTTCCTAATTTAAAGAGGGAAACAAAAAAAAAAAAAAAAAAACAACAAAAAAAAAACAACAAAAAAAAAAGGATAAAAAAAAGCTGACTTAATTCAATGAGATTAAATATATATATATATATATATATATATATATATAAAAAAGGAATCACATTATCAATGACTTAACAATGGCTGCCCAAGTGTTTCTAGGTTTCATTGCACCATTCTCTAAGATACTTTGCCTGGTGGTAATATGGGGTATTTCTTTTTCAAAAACCAAAATAGGAATTCTAGGATAGTAAAAATGAAAGTAATACAAGACAGGATTCAGCTCATGGAGATCCTATTAGAAGAGTTGCCCCCCTTGATAGATTTTTTTTTTTGAATGGAAAACATGCTTGTCTCGTTATATAGTATAGCAGGTATATCTGGTAATTAAGCTGGTGTTGTTTACAAGCCTTTCATTGACAGCAGAAGGGAAACTCAAGTCCAGAGTGTTATTTACTGAATTACAAGTATATCCTTCTCCAGACTGATGAAAAATTAGTTCATTCGTCAGCTGAGAAAAATGAATATGCATATTAGAATATAAGAATACCAGAATTCACAATCCACACCTAAACAGACTGTATAAGCACAGGAGATCAGGATAGGCTAAATGATAGGCAAGTCATAATGATTGCTAGATGAGGGGAATTACCAGATCAAATTTGAGCCAAATGATGTTCAACCCTTTAAAGTATCTGCATGAGAGGAATATCAATCAACTACTGACAAAGGGAGATAAATAAAAATACAAAATAAAATTCAGCATAAAAAAAAACAAAATCAAACAAACAATGACAGCAGAAGGCAAAAATGGACTAATACAGATTTAGAGAGGAAATGCAGAATTTTTTTTTCTCCTTCTCTTTATTTCTTTTTCCCTCTTTATCAAGCTATTTTTGCAGGGTTAGATCTGAAAGAGGGTATAACAGAGGTGGGTGGCAAGAAGGTGTATGCAGCAATAATAAAAAATAAAAAATAAAATAAGACAAGGATGTTGATGGTGAATGGTTTGGGTGAACCATATTTCGATCCACTGTAATATTTGTTCAGTCAATGTTTATGAGTGAATAGTAAGGAAATCTTTGAGGGAATTGAATTTCTAGTAATAAGCCCCAAGTATCTTTTTCTTGGATCAATTAAAATTAACAAAAGAATACATAAATCATTAAAAAAAATTCAAACATTTTAAAGTAAGGTTTAAAAATCTAACAAAAAAATTCTCTTGGTTGTGCAATTTGGCCGATATGCAAGTCCTGCAGAAAAATGCACAAGTCAGAGATCCAATTCTCCATTTAAAAAAAAAGAAAAGAAAAGAAAGGAATTGTTTAAAAAGTTAAGACAAGTTTTGAGGATATACAACACTGACTTCAGAAGAATACAAAGCATAAGTAAAGAAACTAGGAGGGGGGATGTAGACCTTTCAAGTATTCAACTCAATACATATGAAAAGCAATGTAAAGAACCAAAGTGAAAGGTTGATATAAAAGCCAGTGCTAGAGAAATGACTATTGGGTAAAAATGTTAACAGAAAACTGGAAGGAGAGAGCCCCGCCAGGTGATTCAGTGTTAAGTGCTGATTTCCTGATTTAACAGGATAGTGGAAACTGATATGGTAATTTAAGTTTTCTGGAGTTGGAGGAAATATGCAGGAACCGGAAGAATAGGGCTGGCATACAGTAATTAAAATAAAACCTTCACATACATATATGAATATTGGGAGGGGAACTTATGAAAAAAAAATTTAATGGATTCCAGTTTCCCTGTGGCATTTCCAGGAAGATGTTTGTATCGGGGAAAAATATTCTGAAGTAGATTATATACACATACAAGTAGGTAGGCATATGCGTGTGTACTAAATGTGTGTGTGTGTGTGTGTTCAACCCTCTGGAAAACAAAGCAGTTCTGCTGATGTCGGATCTAGTTAGTTACAATTGCTGCATAAAGAAATTTGGATGAAAACTTTCAGAAAAATTATTAGCAAGGATATTAGATAAATACATACACGCATGCATGCACACATCATGGTCAGCATCTGCTCATTTTTTCAAATAACAGACAATACAAATTTTGTTATTAGTTTCTTTGAAGCCCAAGAATTTTAGCTTCCCAAACTGTAAAGACAAAAAAAAAAAAAAAAAAAAAAAAACTAATAAAAAATTGTATTGCAAGCTATTTTATTATAATACAGCCTTTTTCTTCTGTTGGGTTACTTAAACTCTAGAATTCCAACGTCAGAATTAAATTAAAAAAAAGGTGAATATAGTAAACAAGCATGCATGTTGTATTCATATATTTTAAAAGTGTGTATGTGTGTGTCTTGAATGTGATAGAATCTTTCTTAAGAGAGAAATCAAAGGCTGCCTCTATGACTACTTCACCCTACAAAAACCCATTTAAAATGATCAAGTGCAGATATTCAAGAAAAAATAGAAAGGGATCATTAGATGACAAACAAGAGGCTGGAAAAGGACAAACTTTGCCTATTCAATAATTTTTGCCATCAATATAAATTAGTTAGCCATTTTTATGAGCTAATTTTTTAAAAAGTTCTTAAATAAAAGGTAATAAATATCAAAAACTTATCAAATCGCATGATTTAACATTATTGAGACATTAAATAGGATTTCTGGATAAGAAAAAAAAAAGTTGGCTGTGTATATATAGATATAAAGTTTATGAGGGTTATAGTGTGTGCAACTATAGCAGAAATGGCAGACCTGCTCCTAACAGCTATAATAAAGTTAAGGAATGAATCAGAGAAAGATAAAGAAGAAAAGGAAATAAAGAATCATAAATGATTATCTCTTATGTGTATGTATGTATAGCTATGGTTGATAGTATTACTCTGTCAATAAGCTGTGATTCAGTGAGCATGTGTGTGTGTGTGTGTGTGTGTGTGTGTGTGTGAAGAAGGTAAGATCAGTCCTGTATACGTCATATACGGTGGTATGATATTTTTCCCTACTGGATGAAGAAGGAATGAGAAGGAGACAGACATGGCTGTTGCTGCTGCCGCCGTCATCACCACTGCCACTCTCTCTCTCTTTGAACAAGTCACATAAGGTGGTTCAGTCTCCTTTTATTTTTTTTAAAAAAAATTCTCATTTTTTCGCAGCCAGCTAGCCAGGAACTGACAGTGGAAATATACCAAGATTGACAACAGTAAAAATGGAAGAATCCAGAGGTGGTTTTTCAACAGTATGACAATAACTACACTGGTAGACTGCAAGTAAGCTGCTCTTAAATGTTGTTGAGGTGTAATTAGTAGACATAATTGTAGGCAGCACCCATCTCCAATGTGCCAACACCAGGTGTTTTGCAACAAAGCTAGAAAGAAAAGAAAAAAAAAAAGGTGAAGTCACTAGTAAGCAACACAAATTTACTTTCTGGGAAACGTGTTAAATAACTTCAAAGTTCAGAACCTGAACAAGTAACAATTTGAAAATCCCCACAAATCGAAAATAAAAGCTTCAATGATCAGAAATTGCTGGACAAAAACTACAAAAAACTTAAATTGGAATATAACATTACCCACATTGCACTCAAATTAGTGACATTTGACAGATCTTGAGACCATTTTCTGAATTTTCATGAGAGCAAAATACATGTAGTCTTGAAAATTCCTTTCATTTACCATAAAAAGGTTGAGAGATAGAGAGATTCATAGATCAGTTTGGATCAACATTCATTCTTATCAGTTTTCCCAGTATGCATTTTATTGAACACCATTATCTTGATTGATCAGGATTGAATCTACTAAAGATGTTCAAGCATTACATTATGAAACAATTCATGGCTATACAGGTCTGCCCCACTATTCAAAATGAGCTCACTCCTTCAGAAGCTGAAATGGCATCAAACAGAAATGCTATAAACACTAATTCACATAGGAAAATATTTTGAATGTTCCAAGACCTCAGAAATGGTGTGGATGGGATGTCTGGCTGAATCACTAAAAGTTACAGCGGTGGGGGTACAGAAGACTGGGGTGTAGAAGTGTGCTACATCTGTAATGGTTCGCTGAAAAACACGAGTTGAACCCTACTTCTGCTTTTTGGCTTTTTTTTTTTAAAGCAAAAAAAGTGGCAAACTTGACTAGCAGGGGCTTCCTATATTTGAATTGTTAGTTTCTTTTGGGGAAAAAGAAAGAAAAAAAAAAAAAAAAAAACCCTGTCACAGCAGAAGAGTCCATTGTTTGAAATGGTGGGCATGAGGAGATATTCAATAATATATAAATAATTGGACTTATGGTTGACTCATCATATCCATTTTGGGGAATTCATTTTTCTAGTTTAATACACCAGAAACTACTTAATTATCAACCCTTAACTACCATGAGGTACATTATTCCATGATTAAACTAATTTCATCTGGCAAACAGTTCAAAATAATATTTGATTCTAAAGTTTTATTTGCTTGAATATTCAAGTATTGTATCCATTTTTTTTTAATGTTTAGTCAAAACCCTATCTGCAATCTAATCCAGAACTGAATCAATCTAGTGTGGGGGCCTGTAGTATATTCCGTGATGAAGCCTTCAATTTGGGGGGGGGGGGGGAATTAAAATGTAGGTATCAATTTCAAATGTTCAAAGTAACTACAATCTAACTATAAACAAGAATTTAACTTTTTTCACCTACAACCCCCTTTTGATGAGAAAATCTTTTTGCACCCACAGTTATAAAACAATAGTCACTAATAATATAAATTAGTTTTTTCAGCCATACTCAAATGGTAACTAAACATTAAAGCAAATAAAAGAATTTTACTAAAAAGCTTAAAATAAAAGAGATAAGGTTACAAGAAGCCAAATCCTTGCTTAATACTTGACAGCAGCAAATAACAAATGTCAATAATGCATACAATTTTTTACAGTGTTTATTATGGAATAAATATTTACTTTTTGAAAACTGCTAACCTTACTGCAAAAAGTTTCAAATGTGTGTGCCATCCCCAACAGCCTTTACCTGACCCCATATAGCATCATGACCCGTACTTTGAGAAGTTACATTTTCTTGATTTAGGATAAGCAAATTAGATAAGGAGATAGGAAATATTTGATGCAAAAATTCTTAGTCAATGTTCATTACAGGGAGATTGTTTCAATCATTGGTTATCTTGATTTCATCTAAATCCTTTTAAATTTACAAAAGGAATGTTCACCATTGCATTTGATAATGATGAGGGACCAATAAATGCAAAAGACACTTTCAACATTTCAAAAACAAAAAGAACTGCATTTTTTTTTTTACCTCAAAACTAATTCTACAAAGTCTTGTTTGGTGCCAACATGACAAGAAAGATCAATTTTAAGCAATTCGCTATTATGGTAGTATTTCAATTGGGGTTTTTTTTTTCATTTCAAATTTAAATTTTTCTTTCAATCAAAAAGGAAAAAACAAAACAAAAAACCCTAAAAAGTTGTGAATTTCAATTTTTTCCCCGATCTTTGATTTAATATGAACTAATTTTTTTCAACTGATGAAAGCCAAAGTTATGATTTTTATTTGAATTCTGTTTTTCAAAAATTTGGTCTTTGGCCATCAAAAACCTTATTTCTAGATGCATCTAAATACATCAAGTTTTATCTATAGGTCATCACGGAAGAGTGGCAATAAAAAAAAAAAAAAAAACAAAAAAAAAACGTAAGTACTTTAATCATGATTGCATGTTATTTTCAATGAAAAGTACTAAAAGTAATTAAATCATCATGATAATAACATTCATTTCCCTTGGTTATCTAATATTCACTATCTCTATCATCTGGATTGTTTGGCCATTCAGCAATATCATTAGGATACTTATTCTTTCAAGATGGATACTTGCAGGTGGTGAGTGTCTCTACTGCACTAGTTATTCTGATGTTTCCAGCTTCTGCTATTATATGTTTTCAATACAAAATATAAAAAGGAAAGTCGTGGTATTTCAAGAAGTATAAAAACATCTGATATCTCTGACTCTACGGCCCATTGCAATCTGCTATCATGTAGATAGCACACCCCAATTAGAAATTGTTAAATCAGTTCCCATTATGTCTGATATGACACCAACAGTGAAATGGCTGTGAGTTGGAAAAGGGCATGGAAAAACAGGAATGGTTCATGGACAAAATCAGGAGAATCGAAAGGTCCCTGATGATCACGGTGGCCATATTCTTTTTCCCCAGCAATTCCAAAAATCTTTTCAAATCTTAAAATCATACAAATCGACTATAAAGTAATTTCTATGTATAGTAACACTTTGGTGAAATTATTTGGCCTTTTTCTCACATAAAATTATTTACATTAAAAATGGGCATGTTCTAATCTTCAAGTTCTCTAGATATATTTTGTACTTGTCACGTGTTCATTTCTTTTTCTCAGGAAAAGAAATCTATGCTATAGGTCTGAAGAAGATAAACGAATTGATCGAATATGAAAATAAAAACATGGATAAATACTCAGATTCAAGAATGCAAAACATTGGATTTGATAGCTATACTGTGGAACCCAAGGTTGTCTAAAGTTGCAGTACCCCAGGCATTTGTTACTCCATCTGGCACCGATCAAAATGATATACTACTCACCAGAAGTCTGGCATTAATCACTGTCTTTGTCATCGGATATTTCTTCATCTTTGATGTCGTCAACATTTTTCCCTTCAGCCTTTTGCACCTTAGCCCGGTGTTTACTGCCTGTTGAAGGAGAAAAATAGATAAATTTAAAAAAAAATTTTTTTTTTTAAATTAAAAAAACAAAAAAAAAAAAAAAACAAAACAAAAAACACAAAATTGAATTATTCTAGAAAAAAAAAAAAAAAAAAAAAAAAAAAAGTGTGGGTGATAATCTTTTGTTCTCTATTGGTCGAGGGGAGGGTATGTCCGCTAGATGAATTACAAAATATACTTTTTTTTTTCAACTGATTCCCATGTGACTGCCTGGTCGGATTTGTAAGGCTATTTAATAAAATAGTTTCTTGCTAAGTGAAAGGGGGTAGATTTGGCAGAGGAAATGGAGAACCACAAATGTAATCTTTACTTTTTAGCTTGATTTTTTTTTTTTCTTTCTTTAAAATCTCAATGAAGCTTCACTTCAGCTTCAAGACAAATTATGCACATGGCTAGACCAAACAAGTTCTGAAGGTTTTTACTGAAAAATTATGCATTTTTCAAACCAGTTTATAGAAGATGCACTCCAACAACATGCAAGAGTTGAATGATTAGACCTTTCTAAAAAATTATGCAGAATAATTACTGTCTTTGGAAAAACTGGATTTATTTTTGAAGCCATGAATGCTGGATCTTTTTGACTGTGATATAGAATGCCAGTAAAAACATCTGTGAACTGAAATACAATGATGAATGCAAATAAAACTGTGAAAGAGCTGGAAAGACTGAATTGTAGCTGTCAAATACAGCTAAACAGTTATATCAAGACATGTGGTCTGGTATGTCTAAAGAATAACTATGCTCTTTAACACCAGGTCTGGTTGAATTTGGCTTTAGTGCAATCAAACGATTCATGCATGCAAGGAGACGAGACTAAAATTCACAAATATCAAAAATCTAGCAGCAAAGCATCAGGCACTTGCATTGTTTATTCAATGAAATTTGAAACATCATTTTAATTTCACTGAAAATTTTGGGGGGTGAGGGTGAAAGTGGGTATGAAGAAAAAAAAAAAAAAAAAAAAAAAAAAGATTGAAAATACCCAGGGCTAAAGCTAACAGATATAAAACTAACAAAACCCCGATGTTAGTCAAACATCTGACCTTGAAGTAGGCAAGTGGCATATCTGTTAGCTCCATTTTTCACTGCATGGATATTGGGTGAAATCAAGTTACAAATTAGCATACCGAACAAGCAAGCAGCAGGTAAAAGCTGACCACCTTATTCTCTTGCAAGCTGCAACTTAAAAAAAAAAAAAAAAAAAAAAAAAATCCAGTACGGGGGAGGGGGGGCGTGGAACGGGAGCCACAAGAGTGTATTGCATCAATCTGTAATTCATCCATACACAACATAATCAATCCCATTGTTTTTATAGATAGTGATGTCACAAAAATACAGAAAATAAAGTTAATTTCCAAAAGCAAGCAATATGTTACTTTGGAGATATTGAAGAATGTTTAGGAGCACTAAGTGGAGAGGAATCACTCAAGAGAGAAATGGTAGGTAGAATTGATTGAAAGTCGAGGGATGTAGAACAGATTAGTTCAATCCATTCAAGACTAATTTAATAAAGTACTTAATGCCTAAATTAAAATGTCCCAGTTAACTTTTAAAAAAACTATAGGACATATATCCAACAGACAAACCAAGAAATATGTTGCAGGAACTTTGAAAGGTTTAAGAATCAATAGTTCATGTTCAGCAGACCACAGTCTGCGTAAGTGAAAAGACAATGAGATAAAGACACGTAGCACGAATATTTCCTTTTCATAAAAAGCAAAGCAGACCATCTTCTTCCTCATCTTATGGACTTGAATGTGTACTTCTAGCCAACTGAAATTCACATGATGTACACCATGAAGAATCCATTACAGGAGATCAGGAGACTAGAATTAGATTTTAGTACTTACCACTCTTATGGGCATCCAACTGTTGCAATGAATTCACAGAAATGTTACAGTAGCCACAGAAGAACAAGCCGAGTTTCTTCCCTAAATCATCTCCTGAAAGTAAAACATTAAATTTGTTTTATTAGGGTATATATGTTGCAGAAAAAGAAAACAAAATACACAATAAAAACAGAAGTGCACAGTGTTCAGCTGTGCTCAAGATTTGATTATCAAAATGTGTGTGCCAATTGTTACTTCACCATATCTTTATCAAGTTATATTTCAACTTGCATTTAAACTCTTAAATTTTCAAATTTCATCTCTTTCTATTCTAAGAAAAAAATTATTTTCCGACTAATAAGAAATTATGGCTGCTGCTAGATGTCAGTTAACTTTAGAACAAAGAATTTTGGTTATCAAATATTGGCTATCAGTCAGAAAAAAAAGCTACTCAATGAAAACAATTTCAAAAAACCTTTCCAAAATCCAATTTTTCTTGATGTACACTTTATTCAGTTGAAATATAATCTTGATGATAGTACAGTAAAATTATTTTCAACTATCTCAGTACATGTGCAAGAGCTCTAATTTGCAGAGCAAAGTGCTTTAGTGAGATAAAAATCAAATAAATGCACACTTCATTCTTATTTGGTACATTATTCTGGATATCACAGGTGTATATTAATAAATATATTGGTTTTGTAGAACTGTTCAGAGACAGTTTTTGCTAAAATATAACTAAAAATCTTTGAAAAATAAACATGGGAAGGACAGCTAGACATTTAGAAGCACGAACCACTGTTGTAATATTCATTTTTAACAAGGAGAAGCAACAGCATCATTACATAAATGAATTGATTTTTTTCAAATGGTGGAAATACTCCAAGCATCAAAGTCTGATCAATCATCGGGATTACTTGTATATAAGATACTCTTAATATCCTGACTTTTTTCAATACTTATACCATTCCACTTCAGATTTTTCTTATTACCTACATTGCATTCTCCAGATGAATGAATAAATAATCAAGTTTTCACAACAAACTGGATAAACCCAGAGTGAACTTTGCAATTGTTAAGTTAGTATTGAGTATTGGTAAGAAAAACTAGTAAAAGAATGGAAATAGACTCATTATAGGTACTTTGAAACACTTGTTACAATTAGTGATGTTTAGAAATAAAACATTCAAATCTACAATCCCTTGAACTGGTAGACAGGATAGTGAAGAATACCTAGGATTATTATTAGGGAGCCCAAATATATAGGGTGAGTAAAATAGGAAAATTCAAAGCTACTCACATTTCTACTCAATATTAAACTTACCACTGGAAACACTATCTGAATGGGTTAATGTAAACTATCTTTAGATATTGAAGAGCCATTATAATGTATAGCAATAATCCAAGTTGCAAAATTTTAGAGGTAGAAGAAATGTTCCAGTTTTTTTTATTCTGATTCAATAAAGGTTAGAAACACATAAAATGATTAAAGCAATGTCAAAATAAAAACAACATCTAGTAGGATTGTTTTAACAGGGTAGAAAAAATAAAATAAAAACCAATAAAGGGGCAAAAACCCAACAAAGTACAGAAAAGTACAAAGAAAGCAAACAAACAAACAAACAAACAAACAAAAAAACAGAAAATCCATAGATTAGAAAACAAAGCAGGATTCATCTGTTGCCATCAAACATAACTAAAAAAGGGAAAATTTAGAGCAGTTAAGATCATTACAATTTGTTCAGTAACTAAAATCTAGAATTATGAAACTATAAAATACAAGAAGTGAAATTATTTTAGTATCATTACAGATCACCAAACAGGAAAATGTTTATGAAAAAATTTAAAAAAAATTGTCCTTATTTTAAAGTAGATCTTGAAATATCAGTAGTGAATAAATGACATTTTAACAAAAAAAAAAAACAAAACAAAAAACCCTCGACCCCCTATTCCCCATTATTGTATATGGTTTAGTCAGACTATTTTCTTTGTTTATATTTTACAACATTTCAGACATGTACCCTTAGGCCTTCAACAGGTGTCAGGTCAGTTCTGGAATGTCAAAACTGGTTTTGAGGAAGCAGATTTCAATATTCCAGTGCAAAAACGGACATCAGAGAGTATATGGCCAAAACATTGTGAAAGATAAACAAAGGCAAGGAAAATAGTCTGACTGTACCATATATAATAATTAAAACAGCCTATCTCGCAAAATTCAGGCAAGAACCACAAACCCACTTAATTTTACAGTATACTAGATGATATATTTTCCAACATCCTTGCTATGTGACAGATAAAGTATTTGATTAGAATAATATTCCATGCAAGCTCAGGCCCATGCAAGAGAAAACAAAAGACATGCAAGAAGACTCAGATAATCAAAGCAGAGAAGTTTAGTCCCAACAACCAAGTTGTTTTAAAGCTACCAATATCTGAGAGTCAAACTGCAGAATCAGAGGTATTGGTTCAGCTGCCCGAACTGGACAACATGGCAGGTGAAGGCAGCAGAGTAGAAGAAAGAAAGAAAAAGGTCTCTTCAACTAACATTCCAATCCTCAGGCAGGACAAAGAGGAGGATAAAGATGAAAAGAGTTTTGTGTACCCACCAGCAGATGAAGGAAGAACTTTCTCACCGTTAGTGTCAGTTTCAGCAGGATCTTCTTCAGTTTCCATTTGCTTGGCTGCCTCCATCAGCCGCACCTTCTTGGCGTGTCGACTGCCGTTGTAATGCTGAGCAGCTTGTAGCTCAGAGTTGAACGTTAGGTTGCATGCATTGCAAGTAACCTGCAGTAGAGTGAATTATGCGTCATTAGGCAAGCTAAATTTCAACCAGAAGAAATTATCTTTTTGGCATATCTACAGAATCTGGGCTCAATAATCTTGTCAGTGGACGATAAATATCTCAAACAAGATATTCTCTAAAACATTGATTTTTGAAAAAAAATCAATAGCTTCTAATGACATTTTTTTTAATAATACGAATCAGGGAGAGGGTTCACATTTTAAATATGGATTGCATATTCTTAACGTATAAATTTTGAAGACATCAAAAGTTTGATCAATTTTTTTTATCATTTCAAATCAACATATTTACTTTAACCCTTTCAAGATTCTACAGGACATATACATCAGAAGTCATAAGTCAACTGAAATTCTAACTAGGCTAAGACTAATGTAGAAATTCAATGATTTTACTGTAAATGAGTCTATGAATAACTTAATGAGCCTGCAGAATCAAGTTATCTCCATGCCATAGTAAGACTGATGAAAAATACATAATATTAGTGACATACTTATGCCATGACAATTTGGAGAAAATTTATAATTCCAGTGTATACATAAAATTAGTTTTTCTCTTATTTTATTGGGTTTTCAAATGGATGAAGTCTCAAAGTATAAATAAAAATAACCTAAATTCAAATTACAGTAGCTGGCAATATTTATTTTCACCAATAACCATACATTTGTGTATTTGAAAAATCTCTTATAAAGTGACATTTATTAAGACTAAAAATGAGGTGTTCCACAATATACAGTAGTATAAAAAACAAAAACAAAACAATGTATATAAATGAATAAAGAAACAAACTTACTGGCTGTGCTTTCCGCTTGGTAGGTAATTTACCAAGAGCATTATTAACTACAGCTTGTGTGATGGGATCCATATCATCTTCTTCATTTTTGCGGAATGGCATACCTTCTCGCCCTGCAGAAAATAGCTCAATGTTAAACTTTTTCTTTCTCAAGATGCACATTGCAAAGGGTTTTTCTATGTAACATTAGAAGTATGATGTATTTCATGCACATGCCTAAAATATCAGGCACTAACAGTTTAACTTGAACAAAAAAGAGATCACACCAATGATTAAGATGGTCCTCAATTTTGAATATAAGGATTTCCTAATGGATAACCAAAATAAACTACTAGTTCTACAAGAAGTCTTCGAATTGAATTTAGCATCAACTTGCATGGACCAAAGAAACATACTACTCTAACTTCAGTTCCAGTATTTCCACAAGTTTCCACAGTTAATACCATCTGGAAACAACTGGATGGATATGATCTATCATTTAAGCATCAAGATATCTTTAGGATAGGCATATTAATTATGGGTGTACCAAGCCTTTAGACTTAAAAACTTATTCCTAATTAGACAGATTCATAACCATATTCCTTGATTGAAAACTGTTCTAAAACAATGCAAGAAGAGCTGATATTCTTGCTCAAATTACAATCTTGAAAATTCAAAATGGAGGTATGTCTTGGAAAAATATTCTTGAAATTTGAAGGGGGTTGGAGAAAATATTCAACATTTTCTGCTATATATTTACACCTTTAAGAACTCAAGATCAATAATTTCATTGAACTATTATTTTTCAAAATTTTAAGAACCAAACTAACAATCACAAGATTTAAGAAAATAACCCAATACATATTTGGAAATTGTGAGACAAGATATGTTCACATCAGAATCTTGAGCAAACACAAACAACTTTTGAGAATAAGTTACACCTTTGATAAAGATATAAAATGTCAGGATATTTCCAAGTAACCCTACCAGAGCTGATTGGAGAAAAAAAAAGATGTGATGATCAGAAGTTCCATAATAGTTTCATTCAATTCATATCTACATCTCTTTATGCTTAGTGCCAAGTTTCGATTGTTTCAAGTTACTTTTTTTAACAAATAGATATTAATGTAAAATCTGTTTTAATGTCACATTCTTTAATCACAACTGAAAGAATATCATTGGATCAACTTCATATCTTAGCCAAAACATTAATATTTAGATCAACCTCTGCAGACACATGTCAGAGAGAATTTTTACATTTCACAAATTTATAGAGAATTTTGAGTCATACAATACTATAAATAAATGGAAAATCCAAATTCTGTATTACTTATTCTAAAACCCTCAAAGAAAAAAAAAATCTGTTTTGATGAAATAATTGCTTCTGAGAAACAAAGAAAATTTCCCCTGGACAAATAGAGTAAATACATTACAGCTGCAAAGGATTATCATGTAACTTGAAGTGAAAAAGTGATTTATTTGTACATCTTTTAGAAAAACAAATAAGAAATGTGTTTTGCCCAACCTTCTGTTTCGTCAGACGGCATATCAGCTCTCATCTTTCGGACGTGCATCTTTCCTGTTCGATGCTGGACCAGCTGCATCTCTGAATTGACGGAGACATCACAAACTTCACAGCGAAAAGGACCACTATTCTTCTTGGGGTAAAAATCCATGTTGGAAATTAAACTAATAGCTGACTGGAAAATATTCAGAGAAACAAAGAAAGTTAATATCTTTCTTTCCGAAACCATCTACCACCATAGTAAATTCCTACAGATTTGAGACCCAGAACAAATATATTACAGTAGAGATAAGTACAATGTCACATTTTTCATAAGCATATTACATTCAGTCTAATGCTTTTAAAAGTTATACAGCGAAAGGAAAATCCCGATTCACTTTTTCAAGGTGAAAAAAAAAAGACAAAAAAAGAAAGCACTAATAGATCAGTCAATGTCTGAATCATCAAGTTTTCAGAGCAGAGTCAAACTGCCCACAACAGTTAGGAAGGGGGTAAGAGTTTGGTAGGAATACCAGGTAGCCGCCTTTCCCACACAAGGATATACCACCTGAGCATTTTCCAATTATGACAATGGTCATTTTTCAAATGTTCAATTTAAAAAAAAAAAAAAAAAAAAAAAAAATAGAA
This sequence comes from Thysanoteuthis rhombus, assembly GCA_963457665.1. Lineage (NCBI taxonomy): Eukaryota > Metazoa > Mollusca > Cephalopoda > Oegopsida > Thysanoteuthidae > Thysanoteuthis > Thysanoteuthis major. Next base: position 68,927,169 of record OY735204.1, on the reverse strand, counting down.
ATATATATATATATATAATTTTTAAATGATAATATACTGTATGGGCAAGACTATAAGATGAATAGTTTACAAGGATATTTGAGGACTCTTACTCACTACAACTCAAGCCCTATAACTGTTCATATCAGTAGATGCCCTCCCACTAGTGATAATACCAACACATTGGATGCATAGCCCCCCCCCCTCATTAAATGCCTATCTTACACATTGGCATATATGGCAATTGGAATGCTCTGTAAAACCTGCTCACCCAAGAAGTCAATCATCCATTTTAAAGTTAAATCAGTATTTTGTTATTTGTTCCAAAAAGAAGCCAGTTTATACCATTCAATAAATATGCTCAACATTCTAGCTGAAATTTCATTAAAACAGAATGTCCACAAAAAAATGGCAAGGAAAGTTTCTTTATGCTTGCTAATATATTTCAAAAAATAAAGTTCAAATAACCATACACTGTCATATTTTAGAAGTTTTTCAGCTATATCAGAAGTGGTACTGCAATAGTGTTAGTTTATGTATGGAGTTCAAAAATGGACCAAAAATCAGCTTTTGTCTAACAAAATGCAGGATTTAAAAAAAAAAAAAAAAAAAAAAAAAAAAAAAAAAATTATTATATATATATATATATATATATATATATATATATATATATATATATATATATATATATTATATATATATATATACTGGCCTAAAAAACAAACTTGCTTTTGAAGAAAAGTGATTGAGAAACAAACTGCTAAAATGTGACTTACAACTATTATCGTAAGCACTTTAGGTAGGGAAGAAGTTTCTTTTGATAACTATTTTGGAGGTTTCCCATTAGTAACTTCCTTGTACATAGCTCATTTGATGGTCACCGATATCCCCTCCTCCCTGAAATACAGTTGTTAGTAGGAAAGCAATGAGCATCAGACCAGCTCTAATTATTGCCAGTAGAGTAATTTTATTATAGTCTGCCACACAACTAAAAAAAGGGATTTTTAATTCAAGACTGGGGGGTGAGAGAAAAACTTGCACAAAATATCAGTATGAAGTACTTTGTGTAATTTGATTCACTTTACAAAAAACTTTCATGTTTTTTCATAATGGTGATTTACAATTGAACTATTCTTTTTGAAGAGATTTATATGAATCAGTACATTGTATTTTAGCAGGTAAAAAACAAAAAATGTGAATCAAAGCAATCAGTTTATTCATAGATAATCATTTTGACAAGTACAGTACTTTTTCACATTATATAATACTTGAGGGAATGAATATCAATTTTTCCAGTACAAAATTTAAAAAAAACTTGTATTGGGAAAAATAACTTGAAGATAGATTGTAAAATGAACCAAGTAAATTGTTTGAATGAAAAAAAAAAAAAAAAAAAAAAAAATTCTTTCATCAACTCAAATAATCCAATTTTAATTTGCAAAACTATCAATATGTGACAGTTGGCTCAATATTTTATTGCTTGCAATATGGGAGCTGAAAATTCAAAAGGCAATATTAATTGTAAATTGGCTTTTTCAGGGGAAGAAAAACTTTTGGCCCTAAATGAATAAGCAACATTTTTCTATTTTTTTTTTGTTCACAGATTCCCCAATCTGTTCTTTTCAGAGGACCTCATTTCTTAAGACTCAAAGATAAATGCTGTCAACGCAGTTTTTCAATTAAATCACGATAAGACATTGACGATAAAATATTTTTCCTGATTTGGTCCTAAATCAAGAATTTTTTTTTTTCTTGGGGGGGGGGGGGTTCTACTGCAGTTGGGTAAGATACGTATTTTGCATGAATGTGCTTTTAATGCAACATTTACTGATCTTTCCATAACAAGCACCAAGGTTAATTTCTAACGTGCTCCATAGGCCATCATGGGCATGGATTGTCAAAAACCATGTGAACAGTGATAGTAAGGAAAATTTTTATAGACTTTACATAATTGATATGAACAAGAGTTGAAAAATACAGCAGAGAAGTCCATCGAATGATGAAAAGCCTGCAATGAGTAATCAGAAATTTATCAGCTCTCAAATGTAGGTGGGAAGTTGTGTAATGGTTATTGGCACAGAAAATGGAATCCGTAGACAGAAATCGAGTTTTGGCTGTTTACATTCATCTCCTGTTGATGCTCTTGAGAAAGGCATAGATCCACTTCTACCTCCAGCTATGGGTAAATAAGCAAGGTAGTTGAGGCCTTTAGCCCTGTAAGGCAGACTACTGAGGAAAAGGTTACTTAGATGAAAAAAGAAAATTAATAGCTTTGCAATCGTCATGGTAGAGGCAGAGGAGGAACAGGCTGACCTGGAGTTGTAACTTTGTAAAATATAAGTGACAGTTATTGTCATTATGCACTCATCCTTATGAATTTCACCAAAAGATGAGCATAGAAGAGCATATTGCTGAAAACAATGAATATCTATAAAAAAAAAGGGCAGGGCCTTATGTACCACAGCATAAAGATCATGTTACAAGCGATTATGTCACTGAAATATCAAAGTATGCATATAGGAGATGTGAAAGAAACATGTTGCCAACTTTAGGAAAGGTATAATTCCCATGACGATGTCCAAAATAGCCACCAAATCCTTTAAATGCCCTTAGATTGTTCATTATTCATCCTAAACAAGTTTCCAATGTTTTTTGTAGAATCATGTGTGCTCAATAACATATCTAAAGTCCAGTTTGACCACTGGAAGAACATAATTTCCAAGATGACCACCAAAACCAAGTCCTATCAAGTCTATTGCTTTAAATCACATCTTTCCCTGGGCTGTCAGACTTTCAATGTTATTGAGCACACTTGGTAAGACAAAAAACCTCATCCACAATGGGTAATGAATGAGTAAGGGTCATTCTAAGGATTTGGCAGACATCTTGAAAATCATACCTTTTCAATGGTCAGACTGAGGTAGACTTTCATTAGTATTTTTTTTTAGCATACCTGAAAGCATACCCCCCCCCAAATAACACACATTGAAAGACATTTAGCACATGTGCACCAACTGTGATTAATGAGAAATTACAGCAAATGATAACGTCCTAAATTCTATTCTGTAAATTGTTGAAAAAAATAAAATAAATAAATAAATTAAAAAAAAAAAAATAGATAAATAAATAAAATAAAAATGCACCCCCCCCCCATCTCCTAAACACATACTTTGATACTTCAGCAAGATATTGCTTGTAACACGATCTTCAGGCTAGAGCAAAATTTCGGACATAAGGTTCAGCACTAGGAGTTTCAAATTGTTGAAACTTAATAGTTCACCATGAAATCTCATCTTGAAACTTGAAAGAAAATGATTATTTGAATAAGTTATTTCTTATGGCACACTGGTATGACTGGACCAACTGCCAAGTAGTAATTCGGATAATATTTTCAACTTCATTTTTTTTCTATTATATGCATTGTTTTTATTATACTTTAGTATATTCACTATGAGGTGAATTATGTATCACAGTAGCCAGCACATTATCCTAATTATTATTATAGGCTATGGTTAAAAAAATTCATAGCTTCTTAATGAGGCACTTTCCTCAACTACCGAGGCACTTTCTACTGCAAGCAAGAAGGGAATTTTGAATTTTATATTATTAGCAATTGAGGCTTCGACCATGTACTTGATACACGCATTTGCTTACTGGATGAATATATTGCTGAACCATGGCTAAATAAGTTTGAATCTGAATACACCCTTGGAAGCGTAACATTTTTATAATGGTCAGTATTATACTTACAAAATCTGCAATATCCAAGTGGTATAAACATTTACTCTGCAACCTGGATCAAACTATAGACCTTGTGATCATTAGCCAAATGCAGTATCTTCTCAGTTATTCTGCTGACCCTGGATATCATAATAGGGTGTTTTCCTTTGACATTAAATCTGATTGTTCTACAAGTGATAGAACAATGTTCAATCTACCATAAAATACTGATGAGGATAAGATTTTTTTTTAAGTTAATGGAGAGGCCATATTGTGCTTTTAAGGTATGAGAAAGTCAAAGTAATTTATAGATTTTTTATTCATTCATTCTGGAAAAAGATCTCATTAACAAACCAATGCTGAAATGATTGATCTAATGTTAAACATAATAATTCAAATAATCTATTGAGCTATACTGCACTACCATGCCCTTGAAAAGCAAGACCATTCTGTTGGAAATAAAACAATTACATTAAATGTTCTTTTGATTAACCCTTTCACATTTCAATTTATTTTTGCTCATTTCAATATGCAAAGGTCTGGTTCACACTAAGATGACTAGAAAATTTGAAGTTACAATATACCATTTATACGGTAAAGATTTGTATTGAATTAATATACCATATATAACAATGATTTACAAGAGGTATTTGGAGAACCAACTTCAACTTATCCAAACCCCGTCCATAGAGTTTTGATAAACAGACTAGTCATATATTGGCATATATGGTGGAGAAAAGATATTATTGGGAAAGAATAATCGGTTATTAAAGAAAAAAATAGAAAAGGAAAGTTAAAAGAAAACCTAAATATACCAAATTATTGTTCTGTTTGTACAATCATTTCACAACAGTTGAATTACATACCATAATGGAAACAAATATGAGTTATTTAAAAGCTCAACCAAATAGAATGAAAATGATCAAAATACTGTTAAAAACATTTTTACAGAGAACTTTAAGTGGGCAGTTGGAGAATTCACCTTTAATGTGTACATTCCAAGTGAGAAAGACTAGAAATCAGAGACATCCAAACTAACAGTGAATTTTCAATCCTAATCTTTGAAACAACTACAATCCTTTTCAGAAATTAAGTTTTCTTTGCAATAAAACAGATCCTAACAAGAAGGCACAGCAATGGCGTGAAGATCAAAGATGTAAGTTGTATCAAGTCATTAGATATAAAAACAACAAATAGAACTATACAACTTATATTAGTTAACACTATACCACATCCATTCAGCAAATAAAATATTTTTGAATAGAACCCAACCTGTTGTAAATAATCTAAAAGGATAAATGAAAGGATTTGTACTAGTTAAGGAGGGAGAATCAATTTGTACCTTACAAAATATCAAAATGGAGAAACAAATATTCAGACTGAATTTTGTACTCCAAGGACATGGCGGAGCCAGTATTTTCTGAATTTGTCTAGTTCATCTCTCCATCTTGTCTTTTGTAGGCCTTGGTTCCACATGTGGTCTCTGGGGATCCATGTTGTGAGTTGTGATGTCCATTGGTTGTCTTTCATTCTCACAACATGACCAGCCCATTGCTATTTGAGTTTTCTAATAGATTCTATGATGTCTTGGACCCCCCATTTTCTTCCTGGTATATTGTGCTGTCTTGTGATCTCTCCATGTGAGGTTGAGCATGATTTTCTCATGCGCACACTGCATGCTTCTCAGTTGGCGGGTTTGTCTCTTGGTTAGGTTCTATGTTTCAGCTCCATGAGTGACTATCGGGAGGATGCATTGGTTGTAGATCGTCTTGTTTGTGAAGGCTGAGCTAGCTCTGGCAAATGCTTGCCACCCTAGGGTGATTCTCCGCTTGATTTAAAAGTCATTTCAATAGGATATCTTAATGCAATCAATTTACATATGTTTGTGCCACCTAACATTAATTTTGGTCAAGCAAGGAAAAAATTGATTTTAGTCATTTAGATATAAAATCTACTTGCTACTTATCACTCCAGCAAGATTCAGAAGGATTCATATAGCATACTGGTGGAAGCTTACAGAACCTAACCTTCAAACAACAAACAGGATAGGGACCTGGAACATTGGAACCCCGTGCCCAGAACTGAGCCCACCAGCAGGGTGTGGTTGTGACCAAGGTGTCTACAGGAAAACACACATTTTAAAACATAACTATTCAAAATATCTGTAGTGGCCAATATGCAAGTAAAATGATACTGATCTTGTTTGACAAGTAAATAAATCAAGTGCTCAGATAAAAATAGGATATCTTGGAGGGACAATCTACCATTAACCCTTACCAAATAGTGTTGCTGAGGATCTAATGCAGCACCATCTTATCTTTGTCGGAGTCATATAAGATACAAAGTGGTTGAAGTTTAGTTTTTAGAACTTTTACAAATGAAATGCTACGGAGAAAAGACTTTATTAAAACACGATTTTCTATATTTTATTCTAAAAACTTCTGCAATTCAATTGATGTGAAATAATCTTAAAAAAAGTTATGAAATATAGAACCTTTACTAATTCATAAACCGCATGTAATCTTCAATGAAGAAAAAAGAAAAGAAAAAAAAATTCACCAAATGGTCAAAGGGAAACAGTTTCCATCAGAAGTTATATCCATTGAAATATTTTCTTTGAATGTCATTTAAAAGTTAGTATATTGAAAATAGAAATCAAAACAAGAATGAATTGAAATGTAAAAAGGTTAATTGTTTAAAAGTAGAGCTTTTTGCCTACCTATTAGACTGAAGAGTAAAGATAACTCGGGGAATTATGGCGCCAAGATGTTTGCAACGTATATTCAATAAGCACACCTTGAAAATGATGAGTGCTCCTGCAAATAGATTTCTATGAAAAGTTGAACAAAATAGTGGTAGAAAATTGTTCATTGGCTTGAATCTGGCAGAGCTATGCACCACCAGTATTCAGAAGGTTAACGTAAAAAAAAAAAAGACAAAAAAAAAACAGATCTCAATTTAAAAATCTACTTCAATAAAAAGTTTACAGTTGCAGTAAACATGTTTATCTTTTAAGTGTTCATCAAATAGAAAAAAGAAAAAAAATTACACTAAGTTGGCAAACAGTAACGACATTTATTTAAGAAAAATTGTGTAACATCTCTTTTCAAGTTTTTTTTTTTTTAGTTTCTTACATGACAAAATGCAGTTAGAACTTTGTACGGAGAAAAGGAAAAAAAAAAAAAAAAGAATTCGAAAAATTTCAAAAGCAAAGCTAAAAAGGGACAAAATGATATTGTGTATTAAGGTAAATTTATGGTCATGAAATGACGAGCCAAGATAGATAATGATGAGCACTACCCATGAAACTGAAAGAAAAACTGTGGATGAGGGTAAAATAGACAAGAACAAGCCACCTGTGTATATGGATTACAAGGTGATAAGGAGGCACGACACAGGTGTCATCAATAGAAGTGCTACAGAAGAAATTCATCTCAGATTTCTTGATATTGCTGTATTGAATTAATGTAAATAAACCATTAAGTTTGTTGGAAAGAGTACATTACTCAAATTCAAAATATGACTCGAAGAAGTCCGAGGAATATGGTGAAACCACCCTCAGACATGGAAGATATGCCCTATCATGGTCTTCTATTCCACCTGACAGCGAGTCACTCAACTCCCCTCAAAGGAGAAGAACCCAGAATATTTGTGCTTCAATGCTGCAGTTCAAGTTGTGTGTGTGTGGGGGGGGGAAGCACAGGTGTTGAGACTGCAATGTTAGTTTATACATTGTACCAGGCTTTGAAATCCAACATCAGATTTTTTCAAATATTTTTGTACTTTTTTTAGTAAGACATTTTTCAAGGAAATATGTCATTATGCTTCAATTAGCAAGGTTTATTTTCATTCACACTACTTGAAATCATATTCATTCAAGTAGGAAAAATTAAAAAAGGTTTTACTAAAAGTAAACTTTGGTATCTAGCCCCATGTTGGCCAGAACTTGGGTGGTTAAAAAACTGGATAATGAATGAGAATTCTTGGGAATTCATTTTTTTCTGAACATTACCTGATAAAATAAAGGAGGTCTTATATGCCACCAAATATAGCATGCAAAAATCCAGTATCTTTACAGGATGCATAATTAATACAAGTGAATAAGATTCGGTCCCTTTTTAAACAATAGGAAGAAAAAAAAAAAGAACTGTTTGCCAATTGCTGAGAGAAGATTTAAGAACCGTTATGTTGCTGAACTTACAGAAACCAAATAGTAACTATTTCATTATATTAAACAGACAGGAAATCATTTTAGTTAATTGGTTTGTTCAGAAGATGAATAATAAATCTGATTCAAGCCTCCTGGTTCATAAAAGTGACAGGTAGGCACTACCAAACTAAGGTGGTCATACCTTAAAGATAGGCACATGGACCGTCACACTTAGTCTCTTTTGTAGTCAAGCTGGGGGAATCTTTAGTTCATGTCTGAAAAATACAGAAAAGATTGATGATTATATCTTTATACCTACATTCAATAATAAGTCACAAGGAACAGATCCTATACTTGTCAGAAAATCTAATAGCAATGATCATAAAATACTTATTTTAAGCATTTTGAATTTTGAATATTCAGAAGAGACATCTTGAAATTGTACTCGGTGAGAAATTAGTTTTGAATGCATAATACTTTCAATCCATATCTGCCAATAGGCCTATATTTAGTCCACCATAAAAATTGCAATGGAAAATATGAAAGAAAGATCTAATTATATACAAAAACTGGGGGGGGGGGGCAATAAATTGGCATCACCATGTTAATATACTTTCATTTTTCCCATTTTTGAAATTATACCAAAATCTGACTTTGGACACTAAAGGGTTAACATATATAAATATACTTATTATAGCTCATTCAGCCAAAATAAATTCATTTTCTAACGTTCTTGTTTCATTCTTGAAAAATGTATAAAAAAAAAAAATAAAAAAAATAAAGGTAAAATATTGAAACTAATCTCATCCTAAATTGAACAAATATAAATTATTTAAAATATTTCAATTTAAATATAAATCTATGATTAAGACAAATTGTAAAACATTAAAAATATACAAAAATAAGGCATTCCAACTATGGTTTGGGTAATCGAATCTCTTCCTATCTTCTTTGGTCCTTTTTCTTAAGCTCTGTACAGTAGATTTTGATAGTCTTCATTTTCAACATGCACATGACGTTTGTTTCACTGAAGTTCATCTAGCATTATATTGAAAATCATGAAGGTTCTCAGCAAAAAGGACAATGTCAGCAAATATAGGGTTACTTAAATATTCACTGCCATTCTGTTCCCAAATTTGCCCAATTGTCAATTTACGATGCAAGTTTTAAAAAAGGCATAGAATTATCAGTAAAAATAGTTTACGTTTATGTACATGGAAAAAAGACTAAGAAAAGCCTTAACCTTTATACCGAATAAAGCAATTCCCATAAAAATGTTTTTTACTTCATTTTTTCATGATAGCAAGAGAACAATTTAACCTGATAAAAGCCTTCTATTGGAGGTTGGATATGTTAAGCATATGTAAAAAAAATCAAAATACAGTATTATCCTCTACATAAATACCATAAGTATATTGATAAAGTATAATAATGCGATGAATTTATGTACAATGTCCTCTGAATAAGAGGATTTAGGTTCTTATGTACACTGGAAACATGTATCCTAGTATACTTATGCTTCCAAAATATCAGAACTCTCCGATTTGAAGACAAATTTTTCTTTTATTTCTTTCAAACTTTTGTTGTTTGGTATTTGATGGTACCATAGAAATAAGTGTTGAAAGTTTCTTTTATCAGTCTAAATTTGGATTTAATATCAAATGGACTATATGTTTCATTGGCAGTGTGGGCTTTGATTCTACTCTCGCTAAGAGAAGTGGGAAAGTTGAAATTTCAATACAATTTAGACATTAAACTCCACATGGACATGAATTTCAAATTCAGCATGCAAAGATTAGAAAAATTTAATTTTAGAAGCAGCATCAACATAAGGAAGATTAATGAAGCAAAATCTTACAACTTCATATCTGAATATCAGTGAGTAAACAAAAAGTGAATACAAAATCTAAAAAGGATGTCTATTTTCATAGAATTAGTGAATACTTTCAATAGTATAATGATTAACTAGCTGGTTTCACAAACCATTGATTGAGAGTATAATTTGCACCAAGTGCTATATGAACATGGCTCCGTACCAGACTTAGTTTAGTCCAAAGAAATCAACACTCCTAAAGAAAATGCCATTTCACTTTGACAATTATGCTAATTCTAAATACCTGAACCACCATGCAAAGGTAAATCTGTCTTGCTTTTCTAACCAGCTACTGACTGGTCAGTATGACATTGACAGATCAAAGCTAAAAATGTTAGTATTGATCAAAAAGTCATCAACCCCCTCCACTCAGCTGTTTTCTTACAAACAAAATTATCACATCGTTCTATGAATACTAAACAATAGGCTATAACAAAGAAAACAGTTTGAAATTTTTCACGCAAATATATTGCTAAGTTCTCATTCTCAGTGTCATGTTTATTACAACATGCTGATTACTACTATACACTGCAGTAGTTAACATGAGTAAAAACATGTTCAGCTCTCAAAAGAAAAGGCACTCAAATTTTGACATACATGGCTTACTATTTACATTTTTCAAACTTTAGAAATTCTGATGAAAATGCTGTAATCCATTTTCAGCATATTCTTTTTCCTTTAATTCATTCAAAGCTTCATTAGCTCAAGCATTATATCCAAATGGAAAAAATATAGCTGAATGTCTAAAATATGCTGATCTCAAGATTCAAGTTGCATTTTGTGATTGAACTGATTAATACAAAATTTATGTTCATACCCACAAACATTTCAATTGTATGTGTGAGTTTCGAATTGAAAGATTTATTTCATCTTTGAATTGACATTTTTCAGCAATTTTCTTAGAGACCCAAAAGTTAGATAAAAGTGGTTCTTGACCATTTCTTTTACTCCATGCCCTAAACAGCTCGAAAAAAATGTCATGCCCTTCTTACGATAAGAAAACAAATTCAGAGTTAAAAAAAAGCATGATATAAAGTTAAATTCAGAAGTATACCAAAATTCAGTTTTAAACCAAGGAAAATATCCATAAAGAAAAATTGTGGAAAATTTTTTTTGAAACTAAAAAGATTAGGGTACTCATTTTTCAAATAATTTTTTAGTGAAATTTAGAGGCACAATTACATCGCTTTCAATACCTCACTAAGTTAATGAGTCACGGATTAGTTACTATGGAATCTTCAAAATAATTGTATAATCAGGAATTAATCAGTTAAGCCTCAACATGACTCATAGGCATAGGGGAACTCTTTGGTTGAGAAGGGCAAAGGGTTTGATTAGCCTCAAATTTTACACATTTTCCATGATATACAGGGCTAGTCACACCATATGCAACTTGAAATAAATAGTTTTCTACCTTTTATAACAGTAAAAATATCAATTACCTGAATTTTCCCCACTGCTGTGCTTGAATTTGTCACCTGGCTTGTACAACTATAACATAACTTAGCCTCGAGCCATGGAACACTTTTGGTTCTTCACAACAAATTCAAAAATCCCCTCCCCATGGGACATGTACCTAACATTCAGGATCACTGATGTATACTGTAAATGGGTTATTCAATGGTAACAGTTCACTTGGTAAAGGTATTTGCTTTGAAATTGACTGATAAAAGACTAGTTTTTAAATCTTCAACTGTTGAAATTGGCCTTCAAAAAGGACATGTGCATTATTTTCAAGTGATTTGAACAGATTCTTAATGGACAAAAAAGTATTAAATGGGAAATAAAATACTTATATTTTTAGTGAGGGGGAAAAAAAAAAAAAAAATCATTTTGATGACAAAGGAATATTTGCATATCTAATATAATAACTTTAAAACGAAAATAGTTGTCTAAATTATTTAAAATGTTTTTACAGATGATTAAATAGCAAAAAATATATGTATTAAGACATAATCAACTATATTACCAAGTCAGAATCAACTCCAGCAACTAATGCAAAAATTTATTGGCAAATTCTACTATATCTATGCTGAGTTTCTATGTAATTTATAAAAAGGTAATGAAAGTTAAAAAGAAAAAAAGAAAAAAAAAAAAAAAATTTCTTTCTTATAACTTATCTTTGAACACCAACTCAAATATAACAGTTCAGCAAGGCCTACCACCAATTAAAAATTCAAAAATTAAATTCATGTTACGCTCAAACAGAAGAGGCAGCTAAGATCAAAAAGTCTTTTATGGCTGTAATGTTTAGCATAACTGAACAAAAAACTTATAGGCAAAATATCAATGTAGTCAGGACAATGTTGTTCAGTACTTTTGGTCACCAAATGTACATTGAACAGGCATTCCAATATGATGCAGTTCAATATAGCCTGGTTCAAAATATAAAGGCGGGTTATTGATGCACCTCATTTTTTACCTATATAATTGACCACACTCGTACAGAAAATGCGAATGATAACAGAATTTCCATTTGAACTTGTAGGCCTGATATTAAACTATTTTACCTTACCATAGGCCCATTTGAAGATAGTCAACAACTTGTATCCCACCCACCAAAATATATTTGACTTGAACTAACTCTAAAAATGAAATGAATTAGACGAAAACATTTCAGTAGTCAATGAACAAAACTTATAAATTTGGGCAGGTGCTGGAGACACGGGGGTGTAAGAATTGAGAGGATTAAGTCACTGATGTAAATACTTTGTTTTCAAACACTAAAATTTGATACACTAATATATTGTAATTATGTTATTTAATAAAGTAATAAAAAAAAAAAAAACCCATTAAGGAATGCCTTTGTTCATTTGTTAAAATCTTACTTAGATTTTATATGATAGGCAATGTTTGCCATCTCTCATTTCTTGGCTTACCTTGAATCGCACCCCTACCCACCTTGTAGTTATCACAACTAGGTTATAATGTGGTTGGCTTCCTCAGACTAATACCCACATTTATGAAAAATTCTTCAGTAATTCTGACTGAAGTGTACAGTCAGTATTACTGAATAACTTAATTATTAATATCAATTTTATACAAGCCAAAAACTTAATGATAGCAAAAAACTTTGGAGAATATGAATTTATTAGTTTTATATTGAAATTTCTAGTATGCATTTTTGAATTCAAGGTTAATGAGTGTTCATTTTGATCTATTCAGAAAATAACATGGTTTTGGTACACAGGATTTGACAGAATAAGAGGTGATATCGAAACCTTGATTTGAGCGATTGCATGCGCACACATCAAGACCGATATATGATGGGGGGGGGGGGGGTTAAAGCCAAAAGAAATTGAGGATATAAGATGCTTGAATAAAACATTTCATTTTGTAATGTACTTAATTAGATATGGCAACTGTGATACCATAGGTTGAAATGGAAACGTATCTTTTGACTGAACATTTCATTAACGGATTCTAAGAAGGGGAAAGGCCAAAGTATGCTATAAAACAATGCACAAAAGCAAAGATGAGATGTTGGAAGGAAGGTATTATTTATCGTGGTTCATTCCAACTGACTCCTTACAGAGCACAGGTTGGAAATCTGATGCAGTTTCAGTAGTAAGCTGGTCTTACGGGATAGATTAGCTACAAAGGCTGAATTAAGCTAAATTGAGGCCCATGGAATATATTTTATGAAGGAACCCTGAATTTTCAAAACCACACAAACACCTCAATTTTTCACTCGCATAGCAAAGCCAGTGAGTTTTTTCACTAGCTACAATAGTCAGATAACACAAATGTTTCACATCTTAGTAATAGTTTCACTTACATGTAGGTATCAAGTTCAAATTGATAAGGTAACAAAACTAGGATTCAAAACAGGAATTTTCGAACTTATCACCAGTGACCCCACCCACTGTTTTGAAACAATAAGTTATAAAATCAAATTAGATTGTAGTCGTAATATAATGGTAAATAGAAATAAAAAAGCCCCCAAAAGGGTTTTACTAAAAGCTGAAAGAGAGAGAGAGAGAGATTACATTGGTTTATTTGATACAATAAAAGTCATATCCTAGCTTATTGTCAACTGTTGCAAATATTGACTGAAGCCAAGTAATGATGTAATTTGTCAAAAAATTACAATGTATTTGTTTTCCAGTGTTGATTATCAAAGTATATTACTCTCTAAATGAATTGAAAACTATCAAATTCATTTTTGAAAATTTGTGAATAGCATTGGGGCATTTTATAATATATAAGTACATTTTTCACAGCCCATACACAATTTGATCATTATTCCTGGTTCCAACGTTACGACTGAAAATATTCTGTGTGCAGGCCTCATACCAATTCAAAGAAAATTAATGCTTCCTGATAATGAGCAGCAGCAGTTTCCAACCAAACTTAGTGAATGTGCAAAACTTTCTAGTAAAATAAATCAAATGAATTCAAAGAAAATATTCATCCGCTAAAAATTAGAATGGAAATTTTTATAAAAAGAAATTTATCCTTAATTAGATAAGTACTGAAAAGTTTATTAAAATTCAATAAGAATCTGATTTTTTTGTAAAATTTCAAGATCTAGACATTTTGCTCAAATTTCAAACAGTAATATTTTATTTACAGAGTCACATTTCATGCCATCTATTTTCAAAAATATCACCAGTTCTTTTGAAGGTGTACGCAAATACTCTTCAAAGAAGCAAGTGAAACAAAGTAAAGCTTGGGTATTGATATAAGCCTATTCATTTCTTTAAGAAAATGATGTTAATGGCAAGCTGATGGATGGCTTATACATAGACCTAAAAATTACATAACACATTCCTACGGATATCAAAGACAAATTTAAAAAAAAAAAAATTTTAAATGAAGAGAGAAAGAAAAAAGAAAAAAACCTGGGATCCCCACCAAATTGTTAAGAAAAATAGTTAAAATCATGAATAGTGAATTTAGTTCATGACCTTAAATGGTAGCTATAGCCAAAATAACTTGAAATAAGTCAAAATTTAAAGCTTAACTTTTCCGTTTTGTGTCTTTATAACTCAACGATGGCCATAATCAACCATGGATGCACAAAAATTTGGTGCTAATTCACTCGGGCATCCCATATTTTTGCAGAATACTGGATGTTAAAAACCGTGCACTAATTCATCACATCCCTTCCAAGAAAATATAGGGCAGAGAGGCTGATTTTCAAAAACTAATGCTATGAATATTCAATTTGAACTATATTATTTTCAAAGATCTCAGGAAAATACCATTTCAAAAAATGAACAGGTCTGGTTAGTCACTCAAGAGAAACCGTCACATGACCAACGTCTTTTGGCACGCATGCTGTATTGTGGGTAATCATTTGAAAATAAGGGGGGGGGGTGATCAATAAATAAATTACTCCACTTTTGCCTTTTGTTGCGCAGTGATTAAAATAGTCCGATGAAAAAAAAAATAAAAAAATAACAGGTTGGCAAATCAACTCCACCCCACACAAAACCTATGTAGGGGGGGGGGTCCAGACAAATCAGTAATAAAGGTTCACATTTCAAGCCCTCTAAATACATTGGTGCGGCCTGTATGCGTGATAGTTGTGTACATAGCCAGTCGGACCCAACTGAAATAAACCCATGCTGACAGTTTAGGAAAAAAAATGCCATTCAATTTTTTTAATGATTAAGTTTTGTAAGAGCAAGTCATTTGCTACTTCATGGAATACTCGTTAAAAAGGGCGAACCAAACAGTCCTAGCTTCGATGTAATCAACGAGGGAGATGTATCAACAAATGCTACATGAGGGGGGGCTGAAATATTTCGTAGCTGAGCGACGCTGGGGGTCTGCACTTGTTCAACTGCACGTCTAATTCAAGATTTTTCCCCGATTAGCCTAGTAACAGATTCCGGCGATAAAATCACTTTTAAACAATTTGACTTTTTTTTCAAGGTGTCGATTTCCGGTAAGTATGTAAGTCGAGTCAGAGTAGGTGCCTATGAGACGAACTATGGCGGCAGCTCAGCTGTATGTTTCTATCAGAGTAACCTTCTCTCAGAGGGACTGCCATGCAGTGTCAAAAGGTAAACCCTGTTCATGCTGTTAACTAAAGCAATACTTATACAAACAACCTCAGTCGAAAACTGAACTCGATCCACCGATTCCGTACCGGTAACGGCTAGGCCACGTGCAGAAGGAAGGGCATTCCTCGTAACTAACGACGTTGACAAGCCTGTCGGCGTCCTCTCTAACAGTTCAGTCGCATAATTCACATGTGCTTTCAAGCTGCTCAGTGCAGTCACTTACTCATCTGGCAACAACTAGCATTGACACCACAGCAGTTGAGTTACTGCTGCACACAGATCAAAAGAAACATCTGTTCTGGCCACCAGAATTATTGCGAGCAGTTGTTGTGCTTGACAACCAACATAAGGAAGAGAAGTAAAAACATAGGTTTCTTGGGAGTGTTTTCAAAATACGAACTAAAATCTACCGGCAATGCCCGGGGGATAAATTTCCACGCCCGGAAGTCCCGGAAGATGCTATTGTCAGAGCAGGTCCAGACCGTCTCGTACGTTCCGACAGATTCTAGGGACACTGGAATTCAATCATTGATAAGATTCACATCCGTTGACCAGGGTTGGAAAAAAAATGCTAGAAATCTATTCGATACCAATATTATTACAGGGATTTTTTTTTTTTTTTAGAAAAATTTGTTTTAAGAAGGGGGTTCGAGTATTACAAGGTAACTGAATGGTAAATGCAACCGTTATTTTACGTCCGTTGAATGGGAGTGAGGCTTTGATATTTCAATGACGATATCCTCGTGCTTCCATCAAGATTTTTTTTGTGGGAGAGGGTGCGAGAGGAGCCAAGCAGGGAGGAGAGGGAGTCACCTCCTCACGTGTGAATTCAGCCCGGGTTTTCCGGACAGATTTTAGTAATGATAATTTTAAAAAGAAAAGAGAAAGAAAAGCCACGAGTGAAAGCGGAAAAGAAAAAAATTATACGTATATCTTATCAGGGAGTGGTGATAGCAGTACAAAAATATATATTATATATAATATATATATAACTTCATTTCAGGAATCATTAAAATTCGAGCTTCAATTCTATTAAAATTTTAGATGAAAAGGCAGGATGTTAGAACTAAGATAAGAACTAAACTAGTTTATCCTCAACTGAATTTGAACGTTATTGAAATTTCAAACTTGTAGCAGCTTTCACTGCTGTCACCACCACTTCCTAACAACAAAAACCTTACACAAAAAGGGGGGGAGCAACTCATTGTTCTTGCGTGTAACACCATTAAATTACAGTCGGATACCTAAATTATTTTAGTCGAAAAAAGAAACAAGTCTTACAGTATTGAGCTACGATCATTTTGTTAAAATCGAAATCCAGATGTATTTCGAAATGGGAAGAATACGACCAAGCAAAGTACATATTGGAAAAATGAAGGGAGCAACACTATAGCAGTTGATTTACGACAGGAAAATTCAACTTGAAACACGTGTCCTAGAGTATACGTCCATTTCTCCCGAAAGATGTAGTCTAAAAAAACATGGTGTTCATGTCTTTTTCCGAATCTGCAACGAACACTTTCAAATATCCACTTTGTGGAGATTAATTAGGGATTTCCGGATTTTAAAATTTGAGTGGGTTGTCTCTAGAGTTATAAGGCTAAAGGTCGAAAATCTTTTTTTCTTCAACAAAAAAGCTGAGAAGTTAGAAATTTCCACTTCTGAGTTCGTAAATTGACGTATTAAGTTGAATATAAGTTTAGAGGTAATCCACCCCCCCAAAAAAAAACCCTGACGAACGGGAGTATATTATGTAGTCTCAAGGAACAAGAAAAAGATACCTGAATTTCAGTTTAATTAATGCAAGAGAGAAAAAAAAAAACGAATAAAAACACGAAATGAATTTCCACATGGTTATAAGAAATTTACTGCCTATGGAATGGGGAATATGTTTCGCCATGCTTCACCTCCATATTTTTAAAATCTAGATCTCGATTTTACAAATGAAAAATCAATTCATGTACACCCCAAACAGACTGGTACGTAATAATGGATCAGAATAACCGGCAAAAAGCCACAAATATATCGATCAGATGTATGTGTAAAGATTTCATATTTCTTTTCTTCACTTTTCTAGAAAATGGAATACATTGATCCCCTATTTTGTGACCACTCAACATGATGCATACATGATAATATAGACAGGTGTGCATGAACGAGACGTAGATATAGTTGAGGTGTGGGAGAGATTTTTCATTGCAATATAAATAATAAGAGATTGCATATGTTTCTGAAGAGATTTCTGCTTCAAAAAGTCCACACGGGAGATTTTGTGAGTGTGTGTGTAATGAAGACTCCTCGCTGAGGCGGTAATCATTTAAGTGAGGGATCAGTTTCCTCCGACGAGGAAGGAAGGGAAGAATAAGAGGGGTCGAGGTGATAGAAATAGCATACAATATTAAATAGATTCAAATAGAAGCAAGTTTTCCGTGACAATGGAAATGAAAAAATATATATATATGTGAATGTATGTTTAGTAGATATATTGCAAAGAAAAAAAAAACACTACAGTATTTTGGGGGCTCCCAATATAACAAAAAGGACGAGCCTTAAATGTGAAGGGAAAAAATAATTTCCCTCGTTTTCGTGAACGTTCTTTTTGTTGAGCAGGACTGGGAGAAAGACCCTCGACCTCCCCCCCTCTTTCAGAAGTGGGGGGGGGATGTCGGTAACAATTTTTTTCTTCTATATTTTATAAAAAGGCTTGTGGTAAGGTCATGAAGTATGTCTATCGCGTAATATTGTAAGAAATATTGCCATTGGAAAGGAAAAGGTAGAAAGAAAAAAAAAAAAAGGAACAAGGAGGAAGAGAAGAGACACGCACTCTCAGCAAGTCTAAAATGCCGGCAACGGGAGAGAGAAAATAACAAATACTCCTTAAAAATAATTACAAAGAGACAATTTAAAGCAAATAACTAAACAATAACACCATAGAACGGATATATGGAACAACAGTAGGAATTTTGAAGAATTATTAAAAACTCTTCATCCTACATTAAGGTTGAGACCGGTTACAAGAAATGATCTCTCCTCTTCCTCCCGCTTAAAGCGACACACACAGAAAAAAAAAATCATGCAAGCAAATTAGCTAATTTTAATCAAACTGAAGAAGTATTCAAGTCTAATAAGTCATAATTTCCATTTTAGTACCTTTGTATAGTTCAAAACAAGAGACAAACACAAAAATAAAAAAGATGTCGCACTTAGAATTATAGGCAGCAAAAGTCGGCCATAAATTGGGGGCTGAAAACACATTTACAAATAGATTCAAACAAATCCCCCATTTTATGGCAAGCCGTACGCATTTTAAGATTTTAGAAAAAAAAATTGGGGACCAAGAAAAATTGGCGAATCGAGTTAGATAACAAAACATCAAAATTTATCAAATCACCTACCAATTAGAGGTAAAAGGGACTTTTACAAAGATAGGCTTATGGACAATAACCCAATGAACATGTTTTTAGAGCGAGCATTCACTCCAATGCCTGGATCGCCATTCCACGAAATGTTAGACGCAGTTGTGTCCCCTTCGCTACTACAACGACCCCCCAAAACAAATAATTTGATTGGCCACATTGTCTCACAACAAACATTTTCATTGGTTGTTTACACTAGATCTGTCCTTCCCTTCGATAAAAACTCTTTTCCGTAAATTGCGGTGAAATTAGCATAAAATGATCAAATCTAATTACAAAAAACACATTTGTACATGCAAGTGATTATGCAGGTTTCCTCACAATCCGGAAAAATACTTTCATTACCCGTTCTAATGGCATGAATAGTGAAGAAGTAATTATCACCAAGATTAATTTATACGAAAATTTTTTCAATGTTCCCAGACACTAGAAATGGTGATTATGGTATATTGGTACGTGAGGCTGAGTCGGCTGAGGTTGGAGGGTAGGCAACATGAGTGTAGAGATGGGAAAAGGGTGTGATGCCTCAATAACAGCTTGTTGCAAAACAAACAACACTGAATGCTATGTTTACTTTTAGATTTTTTTCCTTTGAAGTGAAAAAGAGCATGAAGCTTTCAGAAATCAGTGGATACCTGTATATGTATATATATATATATATATATATATATATATATATATATATATGTATCAGCTAATCTTATTATTGATTATTCTGCCTTTGCAGGGCCTGGCAGATATATATAAAAGTCAGGGTACCCAGCGTTGCCCGCAAGAAAAAAGTAATCAGTACCTACAAGTCATGTAGTACATTCTAACAAAGCTTCAGTTGGGTTTGAAAATGCCAAAATCAACTTAACTTGAAATGACCATTAAAGGTTAACAGAGGTCAGCATTATGTATCCTAAGTTTATACTGTGGTCAAGTTGCTCTTGTACACAAATTCAGAGCCCATAAGGTACAGCTGTCTGTTTGACGTGAACATGCAAAATTTACCTAGCTTAAAGTTGACCTTTAGAGGTCAATATCATCTATCATAAAGGGGTCAAGTTACACAGCTACATAAATTTTCAGCCAGTCGAGTGCAACCATATCGAAGTCTATAAAAACAGTCAGAAACAAATATTATCTCTTTTTATAGAATATCATATATATATATATATATATATATAAATATATGTATATGATATATATTATTGTGTCATGCACACACAGCTGTTTCTATGTAATACATCTCTTCAGTGTGGCTATAGACTTTCAATTATCCCATCCAGTACCGCGAGGCAGAATTGAATCCTTCACTTCAGACCCGCAGGTCGATCTCCTACCTCTGGACTACGGAACTGGACAGTCAGTAAGGCTGAATTTTGGGCTGTATGTAGCCTTTATGTTTGAATTGAACAACAATAGCCGTTTAAGACGGCAAAGGATTTTGTCCTTTTTTTTATACGTGCATGTGTGTCTGTATGTTCCAGTGCAGCTGACCATACTTTTTCTTCTACAAACTTAAAAATTGGCATCAGTACTCCTCTAGACCCCTTCTAAGTCTTTTATCATTTTTCTATTTTTTGAAAAAAAGCTTTTTTGAACTTTGGTGCCTTATTTTGATGCACTTATTAATACCATCTAGATTCCCCAGAATCTAGATATTTCTAGATGTTTTCCAGTGGAAAACGCCAGTAATGTCATAATTAGAATTTATTCTGACCATATCTATTCTTCAATGATTAGTTTATTGTATGTTTATTAACCTTTATTGTCTGTTGACAACAGTGCTTAGTTGAATTCATTGCATCCGTATGGTACACTTCTTCTGTTAAACATTCTTTTCTTCTTCTCCTATTTTCTGCTTCACTACTAGAAGAAGAGGAAACAGCTATGTTCAAAGTTTCTTGTGCACATCTGAACATATAGACAAGCTGCCCCTGATTATTGACTTGAACTCAGTGCATGTTAAAAATATGAAAAAGATATTTGTAGTTTAATATCACTTACAGACAGAGTCAGATCTTCCAAACTGTAAGTAATATTTCTACTACAAGCTATCTATTGTATTGGTTATATTTTTATGTTTCAGAGTTTGTCCTTTTATTCAAGCAAATAGCATAATATATTAAATTTGACAAATGATTATTGCTGTAGGTTGAAAAAGATCCAACGATGTTTATCATTAGTAACTCATGTCTCATTATATATTAGAAAACACGATAGATAAATTAAATAACAGAGCAATCAATACAGGGCAATCATGATGGTCCTTAATGACTGCACTATTTCTTAACAGAACAAAAAAATCTTTCATTAGCTTTTGTGATGTTTACTGTTGATATACTCATACAGTAGAATAACATTATATTCTTTGCTTATTCCCTTGCCTGTTGAGCAATAGTTGATCAGTTATATTCCTTTCTAATGTGAGAATAACTATGACTCTTTCTTGATTATCAACCATAGCTGGTGGCAGCAGAGAGGGATTCATTCCTTTCCCAAGAGCATTAGTGCAAAGTGAACACCAACTGTCTCAGCCAGTGTTTGAACTCTGCTTGCCAATTCCATTCTCTGCGCTTTTTACTATTTGGCCACCCGAAGGGATAAACTTGTCTCTCTAGCCATGGTTGGCAACTCCTGCAGCCAAGATGATACCAAATGTATTGTTTCACATTCCTTTGGACTATGTCAGCAAGGCGGAGGATTCTGTTGACTGGACATTCCAAGTTCTCCATATGCTACATCCTGACTTGTGCCATAGAGAGATCACTTCAGTATCGTTCCATTGTCTACCCGGACAGGAGACCATTTGATTGTTGGTTCTAAATGATGAACTTTCTTATCTATCATTAAAATTGTTCAGTGACATTAAAACAATACATGCAAACAATAAAACTTATTTGTGCCCTTTTATTTGTGTTGGAAGCTTTGCTAACATGCTTTGTAGTCCAACTCCAATATAAAGTCTGGGGTTAATTTTGTTTCCCTATGGTAACAAAAACAGCAAGAACAATTCTCACAAAAATTGGGGGTGTAAACTGATATGAAAAGTTCACATTCCACTACCATGATCTGAACTCATGACCACCGGATTGCTAGGAGGGTATCTAAGTGACTGATCTAAATTGACAAATTGTAAATATCAACAAAAATTCATCATACAAATATGCACAAGCTTCTTTCATACTAATTGATAAGTACATATACAAAAAAAAATAAATTTTCATAATTTTTTTATTCATTTTATATACAATACAAAAGTCGGAATAAAGTTTGACCCGGCAGCAGCCAACCTTGTTTTTTTTTTACTACTCATTTACTAGAATATTTCCTTCCGAGATATCTACTTCGAATATATATAAAATAGATATTTGGGATGTTATACATATAATCAGTGTTTTTCAGCTTTGGCACTTCAAGATCTAATTGACAGAAACATTTCCTTCCTATCTCACCACAATCTGAAATATCAGAAGGGAGTCACAACTTGGAACGTGTGCTCTTGTATTTGCTTGGTAGAGCACTTTTCTATTTTTTCATACATGACAAACAAAAGCAGACTTCATTTTCAAATCTCCAAGAAAACATTTTGTTGTTTTTTTTAGAATTGATGCAATTAAAAAAGAAAAACCTTCACAAGTATCTTTTTAAAGACAGTACAACAGATCCATCAGATCTAATTGGTATCCTTGCCATTGGAATCAGTTGGTTGATTTAATGTGCACATTAAAGAATCATGCTCAACCTTACATGGAGAGATCACAAGACAACACAATATATCAGGGAAAAAAAGTGAGTCAGAGACATCATAGAATCCATCAGAGAACTTAAATTGCAATGAGCTGGTCTTGTTGCAAGAATGGCAGACAACCGATGGACATTACAACTCACAACATCGATCCCAAGAGATCCGATATGCAACCGAGGCCAGCCGAGTACAAGATGGAGAAAAGAACTAGACAAATTCAGAAAGTATTGGCTCCACGATATCCATGATAGAGAGGTGTGGTGAATCCTGGGGAAGGTCTGTGTCCAACAATGGACATTAAAAGACTGATGATGATGATGATATACTTCTTGAAGTGTAACAAGTGCACTTTAAACAAATGCAAATACAGGCATCTTCATTCTGTGTAACATGAACCATCATTCTCAGCCATAACAATGATTTTTTAAAAATGCATTATTGACTCATCAACAGAGAAAAATATTCACATTAGTTCACACTGAAAAAACAAACAAAAACATTTAATCTATTTAAACATACCTGATAATTGACTTATTAATGGAACTTGATGTGATTTTTTTAAAAACAACTTTTTACCATATTTTTTTTCTAGTTTATTCACTATTTCATACTAAGTATAATTTACACACTTAATTCAGAAGTCATATATAAGAGTTCAAATTTCTGTGCAAGATAGATTAGCTTCCTCTGGGAATAAAGTAGGCCCATGAAAAAGTAGCATTCAGCCTGTAGGATGCAGGGTAGATTTATGGGAAAATAAAGTCTTTGGTGCTGAGAAATACAGTATATGATTTCATTCAAGCTTGTATTATTAATGCAGCAGTGAAAAATTCTTTTTCTTGATCTTAATCATGTGACTGCTGTTTCAGTCAATGTTTAGACTATGATTCTTGGATATTCTATAAAAAATCTTGATATATCAAAGGTGTCAGCTTATCTAAAAGACAAAGGAATTATTTTACGAACTTCCAACTAAAAGTGTGACTCTCAACTTCATCTCAACAAATACAGTTTTATAATTGACTGTTTTCTCTTCATTTTGTTGCTTTGCATCAAGTATTTGTTTAATCTTGTAATTCACCAGAAGTCTGTCTATCCCCCATCCATATGTGACAGCCTACCACAAAAGAGACTCAACATAACCCCATGAAATTTTCTGTGAGTACCAAAGTTTTTAGGGGTTGTTCGACTTACAATTCATACTCATTCGAAAATGATCACATTCTTGGTGTCCACTGAAAGCATTGGCAGCTGACTGAAATTAATCTCTCTCTTACTCTCCCCCTCTCAATCAAAGATACAAAGACTGTTAATTTTTAAGATGCAAAAACGGACTTTATTGTACATAGTAAAAAAACTATCACTTTTCAAAACAAATTAAAGGAAACAATATATGATTTCTATCTATTCTACTAATTCTTTTCTTGGTGATCCAATAAATAAGGGATGTAAATTGAGCAACTTTATATACCTTCTATATCATAGTGGCATGAATTATTTTGACCATGAAAAACTCTATAATTTCAACTCTAATGCATTATCTCAAATAGTTTTTCATTCTAAATGAAAGTTTACGATTGAAGTAGTAATAAACTCATATTTCTGTTTGTATATTTCAAAATAAAGCACAATGTAGGGAGGATGATCCCGATTGTAAATCGTAAACATACCCCTCCTCACTAAATCTTAAAATGGGCATATAAATAAAAGGAAATAAGAGAAATAATAGGAGAAAAACAGAAGTAAATACATAAATTTGAATTATACTGTTGTAGCTTTGCATCAAGTATTTGTTTAATAAATTGTACCTGAGAGTATGATGAAATCAATAAACACAACATGGAATCGTGGGTGTCTGCTGGGACATGCAAAAGGGGTATTTGCCCTCCTCTGGATCGGGCCTTCTCATTGAGTTGGTTTGAAAGTTCCAACTTTTGGAGCTAGATCTAGCTATTATAGATAGACAGGTATCAAGGGGTCAATATGAACAGTGACAGCTTAGAACAAGTTACAGTTTTGGTACTCTCTTGTCCCTTATCTGACAACCAACATTTGGACACATCTTTGTTTCCCCACCCAAGCCCTGAATATATCCTTTTGCCCCTCCCTTGCAGCGGGGACCCATTCATGGAATCATTACAAGTGATAAAAGCTCTCTTCTTCACACACATCAGCTTAAGAGTTGAGAAAAATAATTGATGTTCCCTTGAATTTCGCCGGGAGGTGGGTATCCTGGAGGGGGGGGGATTGCAAAATTTAAATTCCATAAATAACTTTTAACCCCCCCCTCCAACTCACACCCTTTGCCAAATTGTTAGAAACTTTGCACACACTCAGACACAAAAACAGAATCATGAATATTTAATCATGAATTTAGTGGATTGGGAAAATAGAAATAGATAAAGTTTAGACAAGAATTCGTTATACATTTTGTGATTTTTATTGACTAACAACCAAATCTAGCCGAGAAATAGCTGTTTTGGCAACCCCATTCCTTGAATAATGCACCCAAACCTGTCTGCTATGGAGCCTATCTTCCTGCCACCCTAGACTTAAATTTCATACAGGGATGGGTTACCAAACAAATAGGACAAAAAAAGGGTGTATTTCAGACCCAGTTGGGTTGCCAATGTAGCTCTTTTAGAGCTAGATCTAGCTATTTTTAGCCCTCAAATCTTTATCTAGCCTTTAGCTTTTGTTCAATTTATCAAAATTCATTTTCAGTATACTTTCTTATTTATGAAATAATGAATCAAAATTGAAATTTAAGTACATCTTCAGCTACTTTGGATTCTATTTTTATTGCTTTCACTGATTTTCAGATCCATTTTAAGCAAATCATCTGGATCTTTTGGAGCTAGATCCAGCTTTGTGCATTTACCCCTCATGTCTGTATCTAGCTCTTAGATCCTTTTTCAACTTATTTACTGATGGAGACATTTTGCATACATTAATTTGATTTATTGTCAAACTCCTACAATTGAGTTTTGGCTTCAATTTAGTTTGTCACAAGTGACAATGATATCACCAAAAGCCAGTGACATAATGACGGCACAAATGAGAACTGAGTACGCGAAAACTGATGACAAATTCACTCTCTCAACTTGTTTTATTACAAGTACTAATGAAGGATTTGAAATGGGATTTATAATTTTAGAATAATATTGTATGCAAAAATTGATTCTGTTTTGTTCACCTTTTAGATTTTAATGAAGGAATGGAGCTTGTTTTAATCGCAATGAAAAAATGTGTGTGATCTACAAACATATTTTGCTTGTTTTGTCTGACTTTATTAAAATATTTTATCTTACTATATGTAACTTATTGTCAAAAACAATGATCTATATTGAAACATAGCTTTTTTTTCTTCAAAAGTCCAAGAAAGTAGCTTCCCTTTATTGATGAAAATACTGCAAATAATCAAGTCTGTGATTTTCAAGTCAACAAAATTTAAGGGTCCACTGCATATCATTAAAAACTATTTTTGCTGGGTTTTTAATTTAAATTATAGAATAAAAACATGGCATGAATTGAAAATTATTGTGTCACCTGTACTGGCACTTTTTTATTTTAGTTTTAATATACATGCTTAAACAAGAACGAATATGCATGTGTTTTTGATTACTCTTTTGGGAAGTGCACAAACCCCTGCAAAAAGATTCATGACATTGGTACCTCTCTTTAAAAGCTGAGAACCTGAGATGTTGCATAGTTAGAGGTTGAGCAGGGGAGCTGTCACTCACCCTGAGCATATTATCTTCAAGAGAAGTGCCTTTTCAACAATTGTGAATTCTTTAGTTCCCTTGACTGAGAGAAGTTGAATCTCAACATTTTTTTTTTATTGGTATTTTTCTAGTTTGTTCCATGGCCCTGAAAGAACTTTCCAGACTCATAACTTTTATTGACTCATGTCCCATTGCTTTGAACTGTGGGATTTATACATTTTTCGTATAGCTTTTTTAAAATTTTCATTTTGCATTATTTTTTATACTGCTTACCTTCATCTTGATTGTTGTTGCTTTTTTTGCAACTAAACTCACCCTTCTCCAGCAATGAGTAAATAAATTAACAGTGTGGATCGGAATAAAGAATAAATGCCAGGTGAGGATTGATCTAATGACCCTCTATATCATTTAATGAGCCACCCTCCAGTATAGATCCACACTGTTAAGTCATTTACTCATTGCTGAAGAGTATGCTGCCTAAGTTTAGTAGTGATAAAAAGCAACAATTACGATGAAGGTAATTCGTAGCAAAAATAAATAATGATTTTTATTGTTTCAATTTTAAATACAAGATAAAAATTATGTACTTCCTTTGAAACTGTATCTTCCTAATGTTTTTATTTTGATTGTAAAATTAATGTAGAGTGAATTAAAAATTATTTCTCACCTGTTGTAGCACCTTTTTATGTGTTTGCTCCATATAATTTTAGAGCTTTGGTTACACCTTTATATATAATATATATGTATTATCATAGTCCTTATTTTTTTGTTGACTTGAAAGGTTTGGATTGGATTTTTAACCAAAGTTTTAAATATGATGATATTTTGTGAAACTGACCGTATATCACATTTGCATGTGTGAGGAATACATAAGAATTTATCTTACATTAAATATTATAGATAAACAATAACAATCATCCATGTCACTTGTAACAAATCATATCAAGCCTATTTATGCACAGCTTATACATTAATTAATGGGGACGATGTTACTCCTTTGTATCCCACTAATTGAAGTACTCGTACAAGAATTTCAATAAATTAGGCCAAATTGATAGATAAAACAAAAAGAATGAAAACATTAATTCATTGTAATATTCTTGTAGAGTAATGCAGTAAATCATATTTGTACTTTACATATTATTTCATTTATAATGCAACTGAACAAGTATTTTTGTATACAGATTCCTTACCCAAGATTAGGGATGACCATTCTCTTGCTAGATCACAGGTTATGAAATTTTTTTTTTATCCTCTTGAAAAAGCATTCAGAAGAACACCAAATCAAAGAAGGGAGGTTACTCTTCTTACCTTACACTATAGAGTCATCTCAGAACATATTCAACTATTTAAGATTGGGAGTTTTGTTTTTTTTTTAGTGGCAGGAAGTAACAATAACCCAGCATTTTGGTTCTTTTTCGGTGAGAAAAAATACATTTTAACAGGGTGGGGGTCCTTCAAAATCATAGGTGGGGACGTATCAAAAAGTTCCATAATGTTCTTAAGAGACAAATTTCAACTAATTTGATTAAAAAATTTAACATTTGCAGCGATCGAAGCAGAAAATGTAATTATTTCACTTTTCATGTTCATCGATAGTTTTCTTGCTCTCAATTTGCTCACTCTAATTTTCAATTTGCCAAGGAAAAAGTATTGTAAAATACTCTTCACTTTGCTTACATAAGTTTTTTTCTTTTTGAATCCACTTTTTCCCCAGTCCCCAAAAGGATACTCTGACAGAAACTTACAGCTAGATAGTTGCCATATCTTGCCCCGATTAAAGGAAGAGATCTGGCAAGCAACTCCACTCCATAAAAAAAAACCCTACTTGTCACTGAAACTGCTGCAGAGTGGTTGTGGCCCTATGTTCCAAAAGAAATCTACAGAAATAAAAAACAAAGTTATCAAGAAGCTACTATGAGCAAAAAAAAACAACAACAAAGAAAAAACACTCTTGGTATGATAATGTAAAAAAGAGAGTGAGTGTAGGTGAGAGAGAGGGGGAGATTAATCTTTGTTGATTATCACTGGAGCATTCAATATTTCAATGATAGGTGGATACAAATTTCATATCAGTAATCTTCTTGGATGAGCCCAAAAGGAAAATAGAAAAACACTAACATAATTTTGCCTATACATCAAAATCGATTGACTGGATACCTGATGTATACAATGAATATTATTGATAAATAATACAAGAAACTTGACCAATAACTAAACAACTGGAGCATCAAAAATTGAAGGCATATAAAAAAAATTCCACCAAAGAATAGATATGGTGAGAATTCCATTCATGAAATCAGGGATGTTTTCCATAGGAAAACATCTAGAGTAGAGTACCAAGCAAGAAAGCTGGATCTGGTTGTTGTGGACAGGGAAAAGAGAATTAGCCAAATCATGGATGTGGCTGTACCAGCAGACCATAGAGTGAATGCAAAAGAGAGAGAAAAACTGGAAAAGTACCAGGACTTGGCATGGGAGCCGAGAAAGGTGTGGAATGTGAGAGTCAGGTTTGAGCCAATTATAGTAAGCACACTGGAACCGTTCCAAAGACATTGAAGTCAAGATTGGAGGCATTTCTGCTAATGATCAGAATGTACTGTGCACTCACTGGAAAGTGTTACACACAAAAATAAATGTCTATATCTATGGCTATGCATTGCATTTTTTTTATATCTAGATGTTTTGTTATTGGATGAAGGGGATATTTTGAGCATGTTCATACACAAACTTAAATTGCTCAATCTTCAATGTATATTCAGGTAGAAAAGAAAAGAAAAGATAATGTACCATCCACATATAGTATAGGCTGTGACCAGATTAGCTAATCTAAGAGATCTAGTATCACAGCTGGCCATTTTGATAAGTACATTGAATAACCTTTTTATATTTATATTAGTGAGTGTATGTGTTCCAGCACTCCTGGCCAAACTGCTTGGTCTACAGGCTTGAAAATTGGCATCAGTACTCCACTAGACTGCTTCTAAAAATGCTTTTTGATTTCTGGATTAAAAGCTTTTTTGATCTCTCGGGTCTTAACTCTGATGGGGTTACTAAAAACATCTAGATTCTCTAGAGGTTCCGTTTTTTTTAGCTCTATTTTAGATGTTCTCCAGTGGAAAACAACATGGATGTCATGAATAGATACATTTCTGACCATATTTGTTCTTCGATGGAATTTTTTCCAAATGACCACAAATTTTGATGCTACGGTTGTTCAATTATTGGCTGTGATGGTGAGTTCACATATATTTTGCTAGATATACATCAATGAAGCAATCAAGATCTGGTAGATGATTTCTATCCAGATAACAATTTACTAATATTTTTCTTCTAAATTCATTGGTTGAACCAGGATCCATTTGTGTCAGGAACAAAATGGGAAAATCAAGAAAGTGTAAGCAATTAAAAAACTTTCATATGAAAAAAAACAAACACCAGAAATACAAAAATCAGTTAAAATGGATTAATGTCATTTTGGAGGTTGTTTTGAACTATCAAGAGTTGTAGACATTATCATGATAGAGATAAATTCATTGTCTACAACTTTGAGAATATTCATTAAGATTCCAAGTTTTTTTGGACAACTAAATATCTTCTTTGCATCCCTGATGTTGACACAATGTTTCAGCTGATCCATACTTCTGGTATTCAAGAAAAAGGCAAACTTTTCTTTCTCTTGTCAAGTTTGCCTCCTAAGATAAATTCATCTTTTCTATTTCAAACTTTTATAGTTTGGATCTCGGTTCTGAACACTTCGTCTTCATAGAGACGTGTACGATTTAAAGAAGGCAACTTGGCAGGTCTGGAGCAAAAAATAAAATGGATCCATACCAGGAAGAGAGAACCATTGCTTCAAAATGAAAACATCAGACTTATGAAAATTATATTTTTAGGAAATTTTAATTGTGTTCCCATCCTGTATTAACTGAGTATGACAAAGAAAATTAGCAGAAATATGAAATTAAAACAAAGGAAAAGAAAAAGGAAAAGTGCTCCAAATATAAAGACAATTGTGAAATGAGCTGATCTTGAAATATATGCCTGAAACATAAAAATGAGCACTTGCAGAGATAAAATACATTTACAAAGTTACAAGTTCTAAGATTTTGTCTTGGGTCTAGAAAAGAAGTTTGCTATGATTGTGTAATGGTTAGCACTTTGGCCCGATGCAGTAAGTCCCAGGTTCAATTACTTGTACGAGTGAAGAGCATGGATAACTTTTCATCAGGACAAATTTTCCTGCGCACTCAGCTGCTGATTGAGTATGCTCTAGACTGTGTGCATAGAGTGCGGGTATCCCTTCATTGGACATGCATCCAAAGGGGTTGTCATAAAAACTTATAAAAATAAAGTCCTGGTCTAAACCAGATTCTAGACTTGCAAGGATCACTAATCTGATGCATGCAACAAAAACTGGGACTTCATCACCGACCTCTACACTCCATTGGGAGTTGTCTCTCAAGAGAAGGAACCCCTCAACTTTTTACTTAACTAAAAAAGAAATTGATTTCAAACTATAGTAAATTCTTCCTTAAATAATCTACCTTGTAAAAATAGAGATAATCAAGTGGTGTAAATAATCTTTAGTGAATGGGGCACTCCTTACACAGAGCTTCACTTCCTTTCTGGTTTTTAACTGGTTGTGAAACAAAATTGAGAATCTATTTCTAACCATATAATTTTTACTTCAACATAAAAATACTGATGATAATTTAGAGCAAAAAGAAAATCTGCCCTTCTCCCAAATCAGATGATTCAAGTTGTACAACACTGAGTCAGACAAGAAAAAACAAAACAAGAACGATAAGTTCGATGATGCATCCAGTAGTAGGAGGAAGAATAGGAGGAGAGGAGGAGGAAGAAGAATAGGAGGAGAGGAGGAGGAAGAAGAATAGGAGGAGGAAGAAGAATAGGAGGAAGAAGAAGAATAGGAGGAGAGGAGGAGGAAGAAGAATAGGAGGAGAAGAGGAGGAAGAAGAATAGGAGGAAGAAGAAGAATAGGAGGAGAGGAGGAGGAAGAAGAATAGGAGGAAGAAGAAGAATAGGAGGAGAGGAGGAGGAAGAAGAATAGGAGGAAGAAGAAGAATAGGAGGAGAGGAGGAGAAGGAAGGAGATGACAATGGTTTAAGTGAAGGTCTTGACCAAGTTAAATATTAATCCAACATGATACAGCTGAGAAAATCAGCATTTATTGTATTAAGCCAAACTGAATAGTGTCTAATAGGGATGTGTAAAAAGGACATGATAACTTCCATAGTTTTAATCCTTGAAAAGTGGCTTTCAATAATTTGAAAAATCAAATTTATGTTGGATGATTAAATGTTGTGTACACCTCTAAAAGGAGGCAGGTGTTAGGTATTCTCATTACTGCCGTAATGTTACTTCCTGTTACTTCTTGTCCTGTGAGTGCCAGGTATATAAATGGTGAACAGTCAAGTAGAGGAGTTTCAAGTCTCACTTTCATGCTCATTCAAGGAGCAGAAGTCGAAGTCGTCATGAACAGGAGAAGCAAACCGTTCGTGAGCAACTTAGTGAACTGGAGTTATGATTAAAGTAAACAGAACTTCTTTGTTACTTTGTATGACAAGAAAAGAACAAAGATGCAAATATATTGGCCAACCAGAATTATGCCCATATAGGTGACAAGAGAAGCATCAGTTATAACAGTTCATTTCAGTTTTTTTTTTCAAATTCACATTCATAGCCAAATTCATTGTCAATCAAACAAAACTTTCTTTTATTTGCACATGACCCACTTTTAACCCAGAGGACAATATTTTGATTGTATTTTGCAATGAGATCTTAGAAACTATGGTAATAAAAATGTCAAAATCTAAATTTATTATGAAATCAGAAAACCATATTAAAAACACTGTTCACAGCTTTGAGAAGAGTCATGAACATTTAAAGAGGTTTTGGGACAAAAATCTTTCTTTTTGTTTATTATGTTCACACGGCATTTCAGCCGATCCATTCTATGGCCTTATTCTAGTGTACTATCCAAATGTTATGATAGTAAATGGAATTTTTTTTCTTACTAAAGCAGTAATGGTTATAACACAGGATTCAGGTGTTTTTTTTTCCATTCTTTATTGGGCCAGGATTTCTATACTTTGTCCCTCTTGAGAAGCGGACACTACGAGTTGAATTCAACGTTATAAGCGTTGCTGCTATTGAGAAAAACAAATTCTGCTTATTACCATTGCATTTAGATAGTATACTTGAAGAAGGCAGTAGAATGGATTTTCCAAAACCTTGTGTGAACAATAAGAATAAGAAGGAATTCAATTGTCTGAAAAACACTTGAGAAATATTTAAAACATTTCAAGTTTCGTTTTTGGTTTTTTAAAATGTTGTATATAATTCAAAAGACGTAGTGTTTGTTCATGTTAATACTAAGGTAGATTCACCAAATTAAACAGTTTAGGGGAGACATAAATAGGTCAAAACAGAGGAGAAGCCACCTTGGTAGAGGCTGATATTATATTTGTTGTTTATTATTACAATATGGTACTTTGTCTTATATACATTTTGAATAGAATTGCTACCCATTATCTTTCTTATAAATTGTTCTAGTTCTTTTCTTCTATTCTATTACTAGTAAGTGCATCATGTATACTGTATATACATGAATATACCCATACATAAGTCATATTTATTTAGCACTGATTGTAAATTCTAAGAAGAAAATGTTGACCAAAACTGGCTTCTTAAGTTTTCAAGTCAATCTGGCTGGCTATGTACGTATGTATCATGCGTACAGGCCATACCAATAGGGCTCAAATATTTACTCATTACTTTGTCCAGAAAACTTTTTTTTTCTTAAATCCCCCAATAATAGGTTTTTAGTGGGTGCCCACCTAGGACAAACATGTTCTTTAAATGTTCAAGTAAAGCTCATACAAAACCATTCCCAAATGTCAACCAAACAGTAAACAAACACTGTGGCAAGAACAAGTATTGTTTGTTTCCAAATGTTAGTCAAACAGTTGAAAACAGTCACAAGGGGCCAAACAGTATCCAAATGTTCATTTGCAATGTAAGTTTATGCCAAATTGATCCCTTCGTTTGTGTCTGGCAGTATTCACACTAGTCTTTTGTTTTTTTTTTCTCAAATTCAGACATTTTTTCACTGCCCAAAAAGGGCAAGAGAAGTAACTTTTCCAATGATCACCCTTTTTCCAATTTATTTCAATTGATCACCCATCTATGACAGACAGTGGTCATGTGACAGTTTCTATTGAATGACTAACCAGACCTGTTACTTACCTTTTCAAGTTTTCTCTGTACAACCACTTGATTTTTTTAGATATATCATGCTTAAAAGTATTTCTGGAAATAAATCATTTAATAACATTTTCATAATTATTTTTCAGCTTTTCATACTCAGAAGACATATGTTAAGGTTTTTATATGACAAGCATATGATATACAAATAGATGCATATTTATTTGTTCATTGTTATCACCTGAAGAATTGAACATTTTCAAAAATTAAATCATCATAAAATTGATAGTTTATGTATATTTCCTCTTTTTGATTAACTGGATGTAATAAAATGTAATTATTGGCTTCCAAATAGATTGATTCCATTTTTGTCTCTTCCCAGAAAACATAGGTTTCTAAAATGAAGGCTTATGAATAAATCTTTTAATTTTGCAATGAAACACAAGCTTGCACACCAAACAAAAGAAAAGAAACCATTAGTTTTAATGGAAATTGGTCATGGGATAGGTTGGCCGATCACATTCACCATTACAGAGAATTTTGAATCCCTTGTCCAATCAGCACTCAACTTACAAGTAGCTCTCTTCTCATCGATTGACTCTTCAAACAAAGATGCCATGATGACAGTGTCAGCAAGAGGGAGATTTAAAAATTGTAGTAGGCAGTCAAAGAAAGACACTAAGAGCTGATGGTCACCCAGCCAGCTGGTGAGGTAGGAGGGAGCACTAGAGGAAGTGGCCAGTGCATTAGTGTTCAACCATGTATGAGTAGGAATTTTGTTGAAAAAAATTCCGTTTCAACATTTGTACTTCCGTTTGAATTCGAACTCCTCATTTTCCCTCATCAATTCTTTGTCTGGATTTTTTTTTGCATATTGTTTTTGTCTTCTGGAAGCTGTTTGTGTGACTCCAATGAAAATTTTTAATTCACAATGGCTTTTCCTCAATTTTTGTGCCACTTGCAAATTGCATTAGCATACGATTACACTACATTTGGCCTAGTTAGCATATGATGAAAATATAACTGAGAACAAATTGCAACTGGTCAAAGAGAATTGCAATCTATGCTAAAATTAGACAAAAAAAAAGACACGCAAAACATTATCCATCCCAAATTGGACCAGGAACACCCCTTCCCTTCATGTAAATTAATAGACATAATTATTTCATGGGTGTCAGTTGATACGATTTCACTGTTAAACCAGTGAATTAGGTAACTTTCCTATGAGAAAATGTTCTTGTAAATTTACACTGAAAAAATATAGAAAATAAAACATGGTTAAATTTTCAAGTACTAAAAAATAATTTTAAGCATTACAGCAGACAATGAATACCTTGAAGATAAATTTTCATTTTTTAATTTAAAAAAATAGGGAAAAAAAACACTTGGTAGTTGAGAGGAAAAACTGTACAGATAGAAAAAAAAACTAGAGGAATTATATTGTAAAAATAATGATTTGACAACATTGTTTTTCCCCAGTTAAGGTTGATGTGTTGATGAATATAAAAATTTGTAACAGCTCATTTGATTGGCTCTGCTTGTCACATGTTCTGTTGAATCCATTGGCTCTTAGAATGTAAGGAGAAGCACACACAGAAAGGACATATGGCTTCCCAAAAGTTTCTGTTGAACAAAGTCAAAAAGTAGCAATAGACCATTCAGTAAATCTTATGATGTAATGCTACTCAATGTTTTCCAGACATTTCATACCCTTTATTCACTTCAAATTTTTGATTGAAGGATAAATACCCCCCCAATTTTTTTCTTATTTACAATAATATTTTTCTCCCTCTTCCCAATCATTTTCAAGTTTGGAGAATGATAAAAGAAACAGTGTAGCTGGACCTTCTTGCTATCTGTTTCTAATAATTCCACTTTATAATGTTTGTTGATTTAAAAGAAAAATAAAGGCTGCGAGGCCAGTTCATCCAGTTTTAACGATCCATTCTGCGTGTGGATTGATCTGGTGTACAGTGGACATCATGGCACTTGGGTCAAGGCGCCTTTCTCCTAAAACAGAGAATTTAATCAGTGAAAATAATTACATATAAAGGCAATGAATAATTTTAGTCAAAAACACACTCTGCCCCTCAAATAGTAAGGAACCAATAGATGCATTTTGAAATAAAAAAAATAAAATCTTATTTTCTCATCAATTATTCAATGTCATATGTATATGCATTATTGTTAAAGAGTAGAAAATGAGGCAAAACTTAGCTCTGGTAGAGGGATGAGGAGGGTTTCAAATTGAAAAATCAAAACTAATGCATATATTCTGAATAAGTTGACATAAAATGCCCAAAAAAAGGATTTGGCACATTTTTGGCACAAGTCTTCTTGTTAATCGAAGAGGAGCTAACCAATAAATTTCTTTTGTATGATAATAAAATTCGACAAATTTACTTGACCACACAAATAAATGAAAGGCCTT
Source organism: Thysanoteuthis rhombus (assembly GCA_963457665.1). Lineage (NCBI taxonomy): Eukaryota > Metazoa > Mollusca > Cephalopoda > Oegopsida > Thysanoteuthidae > Thysanoteuthis > Thysanoteuthis major. The sequence continues at coordinate 68,890,895 of OY735204.1, read as the reverse complement.
AAACATTTGGTAAATATTTAGTTTTTCTTTTCATCATTTAAATCAGTACATTAAATAAACATTTGGCCAAAAATATTTTGCTAAATTTCTCTTAATTCAAAGGAAAATTGCGTGGTATAAAGATTTAAAATAAACAAATGAATCGCATAAATTTACTTTTGAAAAAATAAATACAAATTGGGTTTTACAAAATAATTCACAAAATCCAGGGCAATTTTGAATTAAAGATTTGAAAATTTGCTTGAAATACAAAATGCATGAAGAATTGTTGATATGAGCTGCATTTTACATGGAAAATAATTTTGTTGAATGTAAATCTCATTACAAAATGATATACTTTTAAAAAATTAAGCATTTTAATAAGAAGTTCTGAAGTTCAAGATCAACGTGTACTATAGTATGAACTAGGAATATCTATCATCACATACCAATATTTCCTCCAACTTCATACAAATAAATGTGATTAGGAGATCGACTTGATAATCCCTTCAAATTCATCTGATCACTGAAAAATGAACAAATAAAAGAGAAACATTTACAAATAATAGTTACTCTTTGCCTAAAATTAAAAATCAAAATTATGTCAAACTTTCAGAAAATGAATAGAACAAAACACTGTAGAAGGCTTTAAACTTTTTTTTTCGAGACTCTTGAATCATATACGAGGTTTCTATTACTGCTGGGATATACGTCCCATAGATCTCTTCTAGAAGTCTACTGGGATGTGAGCATCATGAAAAATAAAGTAAATGAAATTTCTCCAGCTTTTACAACAGTAGATGATGATTTCATCATAGTATGAAACCCCTGCAGAAATCAGTTTGCATTATATGACTGAACAGGAAAGACATGTAGATGAAGAGATCTGCTGATTCCTTCAGTCCCAGGATGACTGTCTAATGAGTCAAATGCATGTCATCATGATTTTAGTTCTTCAAAACCTGGAAAAAATATTATTTAATAAATAAATAGTTTTCTTCAACCATTAAATAAAAACTAACATGTTTTAGCTTTTTCATACTCTTGAAAATCCAGACATAAAGCACCTTAGTAGGTTAATCTTAAAGAGATTAATACAACTAAATAATCAAATGAGATCAGTTTTAGTAGTGATTCAACTTTGGAATATCATTGTACAATATTACTATTGATATGATGACTCTTTGAGATCAAAAATCAGTGAGATGGCATAATGATTTTTCATAAGAATTGATATTACAAATAATAAAAATTTTATTCAGTCAAAAAAAAGAATCGATCTTAAGATTTAATGAGTGAAAATAAAATGATAGAATAATTTTTAAACACGCAGGAACTGCTTAAATCTATCAGATATGTTTCTCTATGTTTAGTGCTATAGATGATAGAATACTCAGACTAATTTTTTCTGTAATAATTACAACATTTTATTAAATCTAAATAATAATCACTTTTTGTGGATGTTGCACCCAATTTTGATAAAATCAAGTAACTTTCACACTCTCAATAAAAGAATAAATTTTGCGAATGTTCAAATGTTTGGAACAAATTCCCTCTGAATCCGTAAATATCAAAATCACAGACTGTTCACTATTTTGTATAAGGGTGTCTGTTGTAGCACAGTGGTTAGCAAACAACTCCTGCAATCCTTTGTTAGAGCATTAGATCAAGGGTTGACAAACTACAGCCCACGGGCCAAATCTGTCCAGCGACCTCATTTAATCCGGCCCACTGACTTCATTAAATATATGATGCTGCAATTTTCCCCCATCTAATTTTGATGAACAAACAATAACGTTTAGTATTGAAACAGAGAAAAAGTCTCATTTTTGTAGAGGCCTCAAATGAAAAAATGTTTTATAGCAAAAAAAAAAAGAAAAAAAAAAAAAGTTTTAAAATGTCGGTTTTGCAGTCAGTTTTGATGCAAGAGACATTAAAACTTCAAACAGCAATTTGATATTATTTTGTTTCCTTCTTGTTCACAAAAAAGAACATCATAGTTCCCATTTATTGATAGAACATGGAAGTTCAATACTTCTATAATGAAGAACATTAAAGTAATGAAACAACAAACTGTTTCTATAGCCTTGTATTGACATCTTTAATTTTTTTCTCATTCCTTTTCAAGACAAAATAATTTCTTATCCAGCCTACCCGCCAAAAGGTTTGCTGACTCCTTCATTCAATCATCAGTAAGTGAAAGTGCTCTATAAATCTTGTCTTGTGCCAAAGTTGGCTTAGTCCAATAAATGTCTACTAGTTTCTGTCTGAATTTTTTTTAGTCAATAACATATGTACTAAGTAATCTCTTGATTGCAGAATTTTCTTCAGAGATATTTCAAAGTAAATAGTATACGAGTCTAAATTTTTGTATAATTAGATTGTACGGAAACTCTTGCCTAGAAATACGATTACAATAAACGTTTAAATAAAGGATGGAGAAACAAACAAAACGTAGAGAGAAAAAAAAGGGATAAAAAAAATAATTCAAGTAGAAACCATGAAGACAAAGGTAAAAAAAAATTAAATCAAAGAAAAGAGCTGAAAAGTACCTTCCATTTTCAGTTGAACAATATTCAACTCCTTGGAAGCGAGCCAAAATGTCAGCAACAGTCAATTTATTCACCAGATGGATCTTCATAGCAATTTTACTCAAGTGGGGTGCTTGGACATGGATCACATTTTCCTGGAGGTCATGTTGCTGCAAAGAAATGCAGATAACCACACTACAACTAGTTTTAGACATTTTGAATAATTGCCAGCACACTTGGTGTACCCAACAAGTCATAATTAGCCTAATTCTTCTAAGGTCAATAGAACAGTCTTGAAATATTTCAGAATATTGATACTGTGACCTTTCTTGACATTTTAATATCATTTACATAATGATTTTCTTTACTAAATTAAATTTCAGTTCATGTTTACATCACTTACATAACTTTACAATAAGTTACATACCAATTAGTTTTCATAAAAAAAGCAAGAATAATTAAAACTTTCCGGGTTTTGAAATATCTAAGTATCTGAAGAAAATTTGGATCCAATTTTTCTTACAGATATTTTCTCAGGAAAAAACGAAACAAAAAAACTAATCAAAAATGTTTTTGTTTATAAACGGTTAGTATTTCATTCTTGTTGTAAATGATACAGTGCAAAAGTCCTAGGTGGATATAAAAGAGAATTATATCTTAAAAAAGTTACATCAAGCAGAGTAAAATAGAAAAAAAAAATTCAACACAGCATCAAATGTGTGTACACTTTTGCAAATGTGTGTGTGACAAACGTCTACAAACCCTGGAGACTGGAAGTTGAATAATGAAAGTAGTTTTGTAATTTGTGTGGAATTGAAACAGCATTTCTGAAATTGGGGCCAAAATATAATTATTCATTTGAATCTATCAGGGTTATCACAGAGAACCATTTTAAAAATCTTTTTTGAGCCTCTCCTAACGCACAAATACGATGACTCTTGACCAGTGCTGAAATTAATTGTTCATCAAATTGATGGTACATCATTCTGATATTCAAAAATACATTTTCAAAATTTTACAATTTTATTCCATGTTGTAACACATTCATTCAACGATACACACATCACAAATATTCACCAAGCAACCGATAACTGACTTGAACTTGACTGTTTAATTGAATAAACTCAAGCAATGAACACTCATCAACAAACTCTCATAACCCACATCAAAATGCAGAACTTTTCATCAGATATCTGAACTATAACAAATCTCCACAGAGAATTACAAGTGTATACCAATCAATGTACAAATACGTTAAATCTTATCTTCTCTTTTCGATTTCACTAAATAACCTCTTGCTTGGTGTTATGTTATATTAACGTTAACAAGTCCACTAAAACACTCAATGCTATCCACACCACCTACAATGGGTGAAGGAAGCAAAATCAAATTGGAATTTACAGCTTTGCACACATCTCAACATATACTATCAAATGAGTGAAAACCTTAACAAAACTCATTACTTTTTAAAAAACAAAAATTGTAATAGGATGATTCGAACATCAAACCTGGAGATAGACGGACAAGTAGCATATCTGTAATGCCAACATTGCATTGTTAAAAATGGGTGAAATTAAGTTACAAGTTAGCTTGAACAGCTGCTGCTGATTACAGTTTTCCAGCTTTGTCAGCAGGCAAAGCGAATAATGTTACTACATTTGTTTACATCCAGTACAGGGTACGGCACAAAGCCAAATAGCAGGAAATGTGGGTCACAAGATTGTGTTGCACCAATCCATATCTTATACCTACATAACATAAAGAATACCGTTGATTGAAAAGGTTGACAAGTAGGGAAAACTGGTTTATTAGGGAGTGAGAGAAAGTTGTCTTCCTGCAGCATTTTTAGTGCAAAGAGAACCTATAAAAGTGTTTATTGTACACCATTCTTCTTCAGGGCTCTCCTTTTTCATCTCTCTACTTCTGATATCCACAAAATAACTACATTTGGAGATAATAAATTCACATCAAGTAATTCTGCTTTTTATTAATTAGTTATTAAATGCCAGCTGAGTAGACCTTCTTCCATTGGTGACTGCTAAATTCTCTTATGCAAATTTCACCATGGATAAATTCCCTCAAAATATTCATGAGTTATCGTTTAAGCACCATCTTCCAGTATCAAAGGCGCTTTCATACACAAACTTTTATATAATATATTATATAAATAAAAAAAATATGTAAACCATAACAATATGAATTGTAAGATTATAATACATTTCTTAATTTATTTACAAGAATCATAAATGGTGATATATGAAAAGCATTAACGTGGGGTAATTTACCTAGAATCCCCCATCAAACTTCACAACTTGTACTATGGTCTATTAGAGCTGGTCAATTGACAAAAAACATTCTGAACAACATGAAGCATTGTTTTATTTGTTCAATGAGATGCAGATCACATAGGACAAAAGAGAGCTAGTATGATTATATATGGACACATAGCGCAGTGGTTACAGCATCAGACAAATTACTGTTAAGTAATCTGATGGTTCTAGGTTCGATCCTAGTGTGAGACAGTATATAACAATACTACTAACGCTAAAAGAGGGGAGCACAGTAAATATACCCCCGTCGGATAAATAAAGGGTTCGGTTCGTTACTTCCCAAAAATCTCCCAGATGATACCTGACGAAGGCCGTAGAGTGCAACGGCCGAAACGTTGTATGAAAAACAACAAAGATGAGGATGGTCCGAATATCAATAGAAATAACTTTTTTTTTCTATTTTTCTTTGAATATTCAACTTTTTTTTATGTAGTTGGTTTGGAAGCAGTAAAATTAAGAAAGTTATGGCAGTCAAATAATACGTAATATTTGTTTATATCGGTGAGACACCTGACATTTCAATGTCATCTTGTGTAAAGTGAAAATGTATTTGTTCAAATTTGATCAATTTTTGGGTGCCATTTCCATATTTGATCCCAATTTTGTTGTTACTGATCAGTTTCACACCATTTCAATCGACAGACAACGTTTTTTTTTTCTGTTTTCATTTTGCCTTTATATACAACTAGAGTGTTGTTTTTTTTGGGGGGGGGGAATTTTTTTGTTATTATAAGGGGTTGTTATTTTTATTGTTCTCTGTTCCTGTGTATGTGTTTTGGTCAGAGATATTGTTTTCAATATAGATAACCTAGTGAAAAGGAAGAGTAAAAATGCCTTCAAATACCTCATAAGAATTGGGAGCTTTCTTAAGAATATCTTGTCGATCTTTCCTGCCAAGAATTTTTAATCTCTGTAAAAAAGAACATAGATTAATCATGGGAAATACAAGTACCAGGTAATTGCATCTTTCATAGAAATGTTTTGAATGAAAAATTAATGCTCAACACAACAGAATGGTTTAATCACTGTTGCTGGGTTTAGGTTATTCTTGTGTCCTGGTCTTTATACGCATGTATGTATTTATCTATCTATCCTGGCTTAGACGAGGTCTAAGTGTTCAAAGTAAAAACTTCAGATTTTGCACACACACATCACTCAAAATGTTTTTTTTGTTTTTCTGAAAAGTCCTCCCAAATGTTTTTATGGGGGGGGGGGGGGTTAATTTACAATGAAAGTTTATGCCAAATTGGTCTTATAGTTTATATCCTTGTTTTTTTTTGTTTTTTTTTTAAATTTTAAATCATAAATTTATGATTCAAACCATACGGATAGTATTTTCCGAGTAACTTGATTTTAGCACCACCCCCCAGCTTATTTTACAAGGTAAATAGCACCACATAGGAATGGTGATGGTGATTCATAATTTCCCTCAAAATGCTAGTTTTAATAATAGTCAAGGAAAGATAAATATAAAATAATTAAAAGAATGACAGGAAGTAGTAGGTATAAAATATCAACTTGTGATATTTGCAAAGTAAAGCCCAAAATTCAATGAAAGTGATTATTATTAGACTGTTATACATGAAGTGTTGTTTTTTTTCACATCATAGATAATAATTATGAAAATGAAAGATTTACTAATGTAATTGCAATTTTGGCAGATTCAATGTGAATAGAGGAATAAAATTATTATTATTGGAGCTTTTAGAGCCCTTAACAGCGATTGTGTCTATGGAGTTCGGCTGATTTTCAAATAGAATTTCAAATTAGGACATAATACTGCTCCAACTGCTGATAAATTCAACAAAGCATTTTGAGTGAATACTACTACAGTGTATATTGTTCAGTATTGGTTAAATTAGTTTAGGTCTTGAAATATGCATACCAATAATAAACCTTTAAGGAGGCCAAAACATATCCTTAATAATAAAGAATTATCAACAGCAGTGACAAACAACATATAAACAATAGCTTGTGCACTTTCTAGAGACTTCAGGAATTCAACAAAAACCAAACATCACTTCAAGGCAATAAAAAGGCTTGAAATGTTGGAAAAATGAGCCCTACATGAACTGGATTGAATATTTCATGATAATTATTGACCCCATACCACTCAGCTGACTGTTTCTAAGCTTAGAGAATTGGGGTATGAAGTCTTGCAGCATTCTCAATATTCACCTGACATTTCTCCAAGAGATTATTATCTTTTCAAGCATTTTGAACTCTGTATCTGTACTAAATGGTTTGATATATAGAAACCATGACTTGTGCTTTAACTAAATTTGTGACCACTTAATCTAAAGAATGCTATAAAGATAGCATATTATCATTAGAGGATCATAAGAAAAAGGTTATTGCCTCAAATGGGTCACCTCGCCCTAAGCAGAGAGCACTGATATTCTTATTCTAGGCTGAAGTCATTTTTATGAGTATTCTACTTGTGTGTATATCGGGGTTTTGGGACTGAAGCATCATTAGCATATAAAACAGATGATAATATCTTCAGACTGAACAATTCCAGGAGGACATAAATATCTATTTACAATACATGAAGATTAATCAAGAGTACTCACTCTGGATTTCCTTGTCATTTCTAACTCATAACGTCTTCTCATTTGCTGGATCATAGACGGTGGTACCTGAGAATGAATGAAATTACATAATTATGTCCGAGAACTGATCATGATTTTGTTAAAAAGATTTGTTTCATTAGTATTAAAAGTTAAAATGTTGGGTGAGCCAAATTACCAGATATATCTGGTCATTTAGAATGGTGACAGGACAATTGCCTCTAAGACAATAGTGTCCTAGTCACTGACGTCACTGGACATTTGTGTTCCAATATATTTATACTTCATATCAGATGTAATTTATTTTCATATCTTTGAACATTTCCATACCAATATGAGTATATTTCATATTAGATATAATTCTATATATTCATGTATTTTTTTTATCAAAAAGATTTTTATTAATTAAAAAAGGGATTGTAACATTTTATTGATTCAAAAATTCATTTTATGAGTCCAAATTTCAAATTTGTGAGTAACCCCTTTTAGGAAACTCAATTTATCCTCAGTTTGTGTTTAGCATGAAATTAATGGATTTATAATGAAAAAGTAAAAGTTATAAATGATTTTTTTTTTCAAAAAGAAATGATAACCCTACTGCTTTTATAATTTCAAAAAGTGAAACAAGTGTTTATGACAAGATATGAATGATTTGAAGCAAATTAGAGATGAGAAATAATCAATGGTTGGCTATTGGTAAGAGTGGTTTGTTCGAAGGATTATTTTTTTCTCTTTTTCAATATTTCTAACACAATTGAAAAATAACAAAAAAACAATTGAACCTACCGTCCACAGAATGTCTATGTATTTCACCATCAGTTTCATAATGTTAACAGGCACAGCAATAGAAACTTCCCAATCTTTAAAATTTTTTAATTTTTTTGATGAAGAAGGAAGAAAAAGGTTGGGGGCCATTATCATAGCCACATTGGACAGACTCATTTTATTCTCATTCTTGTAATCAACAACTTTTTTGAGAAACCTCAAAAGTAGCTGAAAGAAAGAAAAAGGAAAACATTTTTTATTTTTTATTTCAAATAGCAAATGTGATGATATTTACTTGCAGAGTTCAAGAAATATTTTCCTAATTTCTTCATTTACTGAATTCATTTAATCTGTTTAAGTATATTTTATAATGTAACTTCTATGCCAGGATTTTTCTTGAGAAAATTTGATGAAAATAAAAACTCTTTCTTGCAGGTTTAAAACAGTATTATTTTCATACAAATCAGTTAGTATTTGTCCGAATTTTGTTAATACACCATTTATCCTTATGTATGATATTGTCAGAGTATTTACAGACAGAGAGAACAATTGTCAAATACAATGACTAAAGCAAGCAGCATACAAGCATTGATATCAGTAGCATCTGGGAACTTCTCATCATAAGAGGAGTTCTCAAAAAAAAGCAAAAGGGATTAAAAGAGGGAGGTAACTCAAAAGTGCCTCCATAATACAACCGGATATACAAAAATATTTTTAAAAAATAGATATGACCTGTCCAGTCTTCTGGAGTACAGGCACTGAGTTGTGAAAAAAATAAAAACGTAGACTAGAAAAATAGTCTGACCATATCTAATCAGTTAATATAAACAACAGAATACCTAATATATGTAATAAATACATAAATATGTTAAAATACAATATTTTAATGATACAAATATCAAGCAATTTTATTTTGACACATTTACGAATATATTACATTTATTAGATATTTTATTGTACACATTGACTGATTTATGTAATATTAGATGAAAAATTGCCCGAACTGATGTATTATTCAAATGGTAATTCAAGGACAATTCAACCCTAACCTAACAACATTCAATATTGTGTTATTTTGAATGTTCATAGTCTTTAATCAATATTGTATGTATTACTAGTACTTATTTTTACACTTATGATAACTGTCAACAAATTGACTGGCTATGGACTACTAACTTGTAAGAGTATGAAAAATACAAAGCATATAAGGAATACAAATTTAAATTTCTTATTGGAAAGTGAAAAAGAATGTAATAATGGTATGCAATAGTAGTAACTAAAAGAGATGTTGCAGTTTAGTGGAAATTTATAGATAAATTTAGTTCCAAGGCAACTTTGTTATGACAACAAATACTGAGTAAATAAGATGAAAATTCATTTAAAAAATATCGGTTAGAATTAAATTGAATTATAGTTATCTGTAACGACAAAAATAGCTAGAAAGAAAAAGGAGGCATCCTCTCAACAGTATGAAGTGAACCATGAATTTTCTATAATACAGACTTAATCCAAATATTAATTTTATTAGAGTTATGTGCAATCTATTTACAAATTGAAATCTTAATAATTTTTATTATGCTGTGCTTATGTCATCTATGAATTTATTTTAAAGAAATATTATACAATAACACCACAAAGTGAATAGTGAAAATTCAGCAGTAGCACATATTCTACAGCTCTCCTTAAGTTACACTAACATTGAAATCCTAAACTAAGGGAAGTTTGGTTGTTATAGTGACTGGCAAGGGGAAGTTGAAGTGGCATAACAGTTACTGGCATTGAAAATTGGATTGGTGAACTAAGTTCTAATTTTTGCTGTGGCTGTTTATAATCACTTTGCATTAAAAAAAAAAAAAAAAGGCATGAATCCACTTCTGCTTCCAGCTATAAGTAAATAGCAGGCCAGTTGGAGCCCTTTAGCTCTGTGAGACAGTCCATCTAAGAGAATAATACTCTAACAGAAATAAACCAACAGCTCAGCAGTCGTCTTAGCTAGTCCAGAGCCCAGTTGAGAAAGGAGTAAGGCTGGGTATGGGGCTAGCAACTCCACCCTGTAAAACCTACTTACTACTGAAACCACAACAGCATCATCCCCAGCAATGCTGGTGTGGTGGAGTGTGGTGCGGTTGTGGCCCTATGCTCTACTGGAGTCGACAGGAATAAACAGTGACCCGCAAAAAAATGTTTGCTTCTTATAGAAACATTTTCTCAAGTTTCTACAGGTATAAATTGAACAGACCCATCTTCTAAATAGCCTGAGGGGAGAATGTTTTTAGCTTTCTTCCTCTTTTTTAAAAAAAGGAATTCGTACAATCAAATCACATGAGGACGTATTACAACACATCAGACATTGCAGATTGGATAACAGCTTGCCATCACAGTCAATAATTGAACAACTGTAGCATCAAAAATTTGAATAGAGATAAAAAGCAACTGAAAATTAGGGTGAAGGTAAAAGCAAGTCAAAATTAATAAAAATGTTGCAATACTTCATCCAAGAATAAATCTGAAAGTTCTTTTTTTAAATATCATTGTAAAAAAATTGTACTGATGAATGAATTATACTGGCATTTTCCACTGGAAATCTTCTAAAAGAAAGTTAAAAAAGAAAAAAAAAAAAGAAATCTAGATTTAGGAGAATATGGATGTTATTAATAAACTTGTCAAAATAAGGGTCAAAGAAATTTTTTTTTCCAAAATTTTTGAAAAAAAAAAGAAGAAAATTCTTAGAAGTCTGGTGGAGCACTGATGCCAATTTTCAAGTCCGTGGACCAAATGGCATGGCCCAGAGTGTCGGAACACAGAAATGAACATATGCACGTATAAAAAAAAAAAAAAAAAGATAGAACCCTTCGCCATCTTTGATGGTTTCAGTGGTTCAATAATAGGCTAGAGATTAAAATAGAACACTTAGCACACTCTGGTATTCATTATTTAATGAAGAGAAAATCCAAATTATTTGATCAAACATTTGATGTTATTGATATAATCTTGTAAAATTGTTTTATAATTGGTCTTTTATTTTTGCACACTGTAAGCAGGAGAAAAAACAAGTTATTTTTAGTTTATGTGATAAAACTAAAATATGAGAAACACAACACTGACAGTATATTTTGCCGAGAAACAGATAAAAATCTATGAACATATCTCATTTACTAAGTAGAGAATCTCTTTTTATCTGATGGAGAATAAAAGAATGCTAGAATTAATGGTACAAGTAGTGTGGTCCCTCCTACAGAACAAGTAGTATTGCCTTATTTTCATATCTTATACTCCAATGTTTGGTCCCAAATTACTTAACCCACTTCCTAGCGTGATACGACAGGAATGTTAGCAATGTTGCAAGTATGAAATGCAAAAATGAAACAATACAACGTTCTTTTTACACATCCCTTAATGGCATATTATGCTTTGAATTATACATCAAAATTTATACTAATATTGAAACTGTGTGTCTGTACCACAATGATACTAGAACAACAAGGCCCAGAGATCTAGCTTTTGGTATGAAGACTCACAAAATACCCAATTGTCACAAAAGCTTTGTGAGGATGACCTAAGAAGTCACCAGAGGTCATCAAAGAGTACAGCAAGCCATTTCTAGCCAATTGAAGCAATTTTAAGCAAATACAGTGAGATATTGAGTGCAAAAATATTTTTGACCTCACAAATAATAGGGAAAGTCAAATTCAACCTCTGATGTCACCGGCGGTAGAATTTGTTTATGGACTTTATGATTAGTATTGCAGCCAAACCATTATATTCTTGGAGATAAATTGGTATGTGGTGTAAACTTGAGCAGAAAAAGATGATAGAAAAAATGGTGCTGACTTCCAAAGCCATTAGCTCTTATGGCCATTTAAACATGTTTCTTTTCTGCTACATTTTGTAAAAATATATTATGCATCATGTGTGCCTAATTTAGAAGCTACCTTGTATAACTGTACCCATGGACTTTGGAAATCCTCAGCACCCTATTTCGAAACATTATCACAATTTTTTGAAAATGTGTACAAAAAGTTTTTTTTTTTGTTTTTGCTAGAGAGAAAAAAGTCCAAATTATAGTCTAAAATAAAAAAGAAAGAGAGAAAGTAGAAACAAATTGTCATTAATTACAATGTAGAATTGAACTTGAAGGCAATCTTCACTTTTCATTGGCATCAATCATTTACGCTCTAATGAGGTCTTGACAGATTCATGACAAGGGGAGATTAAGAGCTTTTCATCAATTATTTATTTAGTATAATTTAAGTTTAAAAAAATGTAATTAACTCCTAAAAGACTTTATACAGGCTCTATTGGGAATTGTGTTTAGAATTCATTTTGTTAAGTTAAACAGCAAAAAGACCCTGCAGTTTTGGGGTCAACTCCTACACTACCAGGTGTTTTTGTTTAATGTATAACAAATTGGAAGAGACAATTTTTCATGTTATTATTACTTTTTTCATTTTATGGAAAATAGCTATAAGATATAAATCAACAAATAACTGCGGAGAAAAGCTATATTTATTGGCTTTATAAGTTTTTTCCTTTGTTTTTTTTTCATACTTCAAAACATTATGAAAATTTGATTAGCATTTTATCTTCATCGTAACTTTCAGTTGCTTTTCATCACAATTTTGAAATTAGACAGTAATCTCACAGCAGTGATTAAATAGCATAATCGTAAAATAGAGAGCAAGCCCATGATGAGAATCAAACTCAAACTCTCTAGCCAGAGGGAGTCTAGCATATGCCTGGCTGGCTTTAACGATTCCTATTCAAAATTGTGATAAAAAACAACTGAAAGTTAGAATGAAGGTAAAAACAAGTCAAAATTAATAAAAATGTTGCAATACTTCACCCCAAAATTTTAAAAATATTGTTGAATTAAAAAAGACTATTAGTTCTCAATTGTAAACATCAACAAGTGTGGAATATTAGTTATAAAGAGTTAAGTCCAAGGTGTAAAATCAGTTTTCACTCTATAATAAAGTCCCTGTGGCTGAATGGCTAAAAGCAGCCAGCCGTATACTGGATCCCCTCTAGCTAGAGAGAGGGATTCTCATCGTTGACTTGCTCTATTTCTGATTATGCTGTTTAATCATTACAATCTGATTAAGAATTATAATAAAAAAGCAACTGAAAGTTAAGATGAAGTTAAAAGCTACTCAAAATTAATAATAATGTTGCAATGCTTCAACCAAAAATTGAAAATTTACTAATTATTGAAAATTTCATTTTTAGTCAATACAAACAATGTAAAGACTAATTTACTGAATAATTATTAACAATTTCATAAATAAGAATGGAGTGCAAAACAAAAAATGGTTTGAATTAGGAATACAATATAGAAAAAAAAGTGCTCTTTGAAACATTTTTAGTACATACAACAAAGTGATGTTCAATTTTGGCATCAAAAGGTTATCCCCCTTAAGAGAATAAAATACAATGTTTTAGGAAACCTCAACCAAAACTTGTTACAGGGTGGGTGTGGGAAGATTATGGAGCCAATCAAATAGTATTTTGAATAGAATTTTAAAATCACTGTTTTTCTATCTGGCCAATAGGAGGACTCCATTTTGGGGGTGTTTCAAGTGCCATCTTATCCATCTTAAATGGTTTTAAATTAATATCTACTACTTAGAATTCATTTTCATCAGAGCACTATCAATGGTTTCAAATTGAGTAAATAATTTGGTGCCACTGTTATTGGAGGATGAGATGTGAAAGTAAAGCAATACAATTAGCTCTGTAGGAGAAACTGCACTTCTTTTTAAGGACCACACTACTTGTTGAACTGAAACTGTTTTATAAAAGTTAAAGAAAATCTGACAAATAAAATTTCTCAAAAGTTAAATAATATCTGATCTACAGGGATACAATTGGATGATTTTAAAAAATATATATTATAATTAACAATAATAGCAGTTAAATTATTGTTGAAATCCAAAGTTGGTGAGTAAAGAAATATTTTTCCTATAATTATACTTGGGTTTTAAGACAGTAAAAATCAAAAGTCGAAAAGACATTCTTCGGAACCAGAGAGCAGGAAGAGTGAGGCAAGTATTTCTTCAACTGATATGATTATCAGCAGGAGCAGGACTTTCCAGAAAGCTGGGACTTAGCATATGAGTGCTGGATTTAGTTTCAAGGTTAACATATTTACGAAAGAGCAAGGACAAATTAGTCCCTTATTTTTCTTTTTCTTTTTTACCCAATGGCACAGCAGAAAAATTGGAATGATTAACGTAATTCTATCTCAAAAGATAAAAACTAAATTAAAAAAGCCAGTTTTTACAGCTGTACAAAATTAAATATAAGATGGAATAAGGTTTTTTTTTTTTCTATTCTGGGAATGATTTGATGAAAGAAAAAGAAAAATTTAAAGATTTTGAATTTTTTTCCCCCCCAAGTATCATAATGTAATTCTATCTAAATAGATAGTTACTAAAAAAAAAAAAAAAAAGCCAGTTTTTAAAGCTGTATAAAATTAAATAAAAGATCATTGAAAATAATCAACCTTATAATTATGCTCAAGCATTGCTGGATTATTTTACAAAACAACAATCTGATGGGATAACTGTGAGTAACTCCAGAATGCAAAAGATTAATAGATTAGGATTAATGAAACAGTGTCATCAAAAATAAAATTAATCCCAAAGTTCAAAGTAAAATCTTACAATTTCATATAATCCCTTTCTTTTATAACAAATAGGATTTATCAAATATTTCATACCTCGAGAGAATTTCTGTGAGCATCCGGTAACGCCATGATAAGGAGATTCAATGCCTTCATTTGATCCCTCAAATTGGAAATGACTGAAACGTAAGTTTGAAAAAGCAAAATATAGAGACGATAGCATCTATTTTATTGAATTTCTGAAGACAAGCCCTAAAGAAAATGATGATTATAATAGAATCCTAGTTTACAAATGTTACTAGTAGGATATTGCTCGTTTGCTTGAGGGTCTTTATAATCCCAAGAGGAGGATGATTTTTTAAAGATGACATGCATTATTTTCTTTACATTTACAATTACATCCAAACAAAACGTCTAAGAATGATTTACTGACATATATTTGAAAGTTTTCATTTTTATACAGGTATTCTCCGCTTTTTGAAAATTCAGTTCACATCACTGCTTATACAAAAAAGCAAAAATAGTCTCCTGTACCTCCCATCAACCCAACATCTGACAACAGCCTCACATACAATAATCACTTTTTGGGTCTGGGAACACTCAAAACCTTCTATATTTGAATTAAAAAGTAATTGCTTATTTGTTCATGCCCTTTCAGCTTACAAAAGGTATTTATAGGAATACTCGACTTTCGGAGAGCAAGGGAGCCTGTACTTGGAAAACAAAAATTACTATAATGCTACTAAAGAGATATTGGTAAGAATCTTACATTGTACTTGAGCAAAAGATTCTCTGTATTCATGAGTAAGCAGTGGATTAGGCAAATCTCTCAAAAACTGTTTCATCAAAGCAGCAGCATCATTGGGACTCATAGATTTCCAATCAAACCTTCCTAGGTAAAATTGTTCTTCCAGATCAGTTCGCAGATTCTACAACAGAATTAATAAGCAAATGTCTATGAAACAAATGATGGTAAGCCTATTATTGTATATCAATTTATTCCAGATTAAAAGATATGTGTGATAATAGCAGAGACATTCTACTAGGAAACATTTCGTTTGGCACCGGAGTTAACTGAGGAGCAAATCAAACAGCTGACCATGTAATTGAATGAGGGAAATGAGCAGCATGCAGAACTAAAACACGCGTCCACCAGGAAGCAGTCTTAATGCGATTCTGCTCTACTGACTAAGCTCAAGGGTGTTGTTAGCTCAGTCGGTAGAGCAGAGTCGCATTAAGACTGCTTTCTGGTGGACATGGGTTTCGATTCCTGCACAACACTCATTTTCTTTATTCATCAATTGGGATGGCTGTTTGATTCGCTACTCTGTCAACTCTGGTATCAGATGAAATATGTTTCTTAATAAAATGTGTCTAAAATTATCACATTCTGCCGGACATTTATACAATTTCTGATTGATGGTGATTCTGTGGCAGGATGTAAAGTATGATGATATGCCAACATCACTTATTGTGTCATATAATCTAATTTTAAATGGCTATATCTCAACCATATTGCATTTTGCAGAATTGGGAGAACATCAGGTTCTGCAAAATAGAAACCATGTCCAGAAAATTTTGTTTAGTCTCTTCTCTTATGTGCATTTAGATGTCCATCACTATCAAAGTTTGGGTAGGTCGACTGGTGAAATGAAGTTTGTACAGGCGACCAAAAGTGTTTTTTATTTCATCAATTTTTTGATCAGTATACATCTGAACTCACCTTTTCTTGTGATATTTGATACCATAACAATTCTTTACTTAATGACAGTTTTGTGATCTACATCATGATCTTTCGCAACTTTTTGAGTGGAAATATCTAGTATGGTTTCCATTTTTCTTTAAATAGCTTGCTAATCTTTGAGATCAATTTTCTCAGGTTTGGAATTGTTCAGCTGAGCATCAATAACATATCCATATTTCTCATATATTCTTACAGCTCAAGTTATGATGTTTTTGTGAAAGCCAACATTTTTGAGTCGTTCAAGAAGATAAGAGGGATTGATACTTGGATGTTTATTTATTGTTTGTCGAGATATTTTTAACACATCACTTTAAGATTGAGAAAATCATGAATTGGTGTAGCATGAACACTTTATGTAATTAAGAAAGCAACTTTGTTGTAACCATTTTTAAATAAATAATCTGAGAAAATGGTTGTATATTTAACTACCCGTATGATACATGATAATTACTGATTTAGCATTTAACATACAGAAATTTATTGGCAATCCTACAGCCCTACAGTTTTTTCCTCATCAACAGGAAATATAAAAATTCATAATACTTTGAAAAACTAGATGGTTGAATATTTTAATTTTTTATACTACAGAAGTTGAAAAAAATAAGACTTACCTTAATTCTTCCAGCAGATCCTGGGACTCTAAGAATTCCTTCCACACGGACACCATAATCCATCAAAAATTCTATCAACTAGATAAAAATGCCTCAACATATTAAAATACTGATCAATGTCTTATCACACAGCAAGAAGAAATTGGCACAATTAATTATATTTAATGCAACAGTGGGTTCTACACAAGTAAAGCCATTAATAATATTTTGCAGCTCTAGAAGATTAAAAGGGAGGAATACATTTACCAAGTATTTTTTAAAGGAAAGAGATTTTAATATACATCATTTCTCCAAGAAAAGTTTTTGTATAATTAATATATATCTTGAAGATTGTTAAAATTGTTTTTTAATAAATCAACAAGGCTATCCAACAATATAAATAAAAGCATACAAAAATATTGAGTCAAGCAAAGTCATTGTTCCAAAAATGTAACAGCATTCTTACCTGCTTAAAAAAGAGAGGGACTTCTAGAAAGGGGTACCTTCTCTGGTCATTCTCTAATTGTACTTGTAACGGAACACCAAATATGCCATTATCTATCAAAGACAAATAGAACATCTGACAATATAGAATAATGAGAGGTTCAAACGTTATCCAGTCCTCAAATGTAATGTTTTGAATACCACACCAGAATGAAACAATTTAATAAGATAAAACAGAAACGTAATTTCCAGTTGATTCAAATGTTGCTATTGTTAAAAACAATACAAAGTATAACACTATCAAATTGGAGAATAGGAATTTTAATTTCAATGATATATTGTTGACAATGGAAAGTTCGAGGGCAGATGAGACATAAGCCAGAAAGCTATATTTATTCACCTCCCCACAAAAGCAGATTGTGACACAAGGTCAAGTTCGGTGTAGTGTGGGTAGTGGCTGAATTTGTCCTATTCCCTCAGCACTTCCTTTTCGGAGGCCTCAGGCATCAGAGATTGACCCTGACCCTAGCCCTCTTAGGTGCTGCAACCTGTTGGGGATAGTCCTCTGGAACAAGATATTCAGTTTTTTGCTTTAGGCTGAGAAGCTGAGAAGCGATAACAAAAACCAGAAAGCATATAAGTGAAATGTATTGTAAATGTTAGTCACTTGCCGACCCTAGGTTATGTCAAAGTGTGAGATGAATGTCCATTTGTCAAGATTTGTGGGTAAGCAAAGATATTTTCTAGGATGTCACCAATTCAAACAGATGAAGGAATGCAGAGAACTCCATAAAAGGAGAACTTTATTACAAACTATTGGGAATTTTTCTCCTCCCAGTAGCTGCTAACATGATGACACTACATGTATCTGGGAGGGAGATTACCCATTGGGTTGGTATGTCACAAGTCAAAAGAACTTCACACTATGATTAAGGAGTTCCAAATTTTGAAACACTGTCAATATGACCAGATCAAGCTCTTTCTAACTTGCACTCTGATAAGAGAATAGCTGCAAATTCCTACATTGCATGGAAAAATAAATTTGTATTAAATGTTATCCGTCTCCTCTTGAGAACATTGCCCTGGTTTGAGACCACGGAAAAAAAAAATCACTACGTGATGAATAAAACCTCTAGTTGATAAATATTTCTGGTGGAGCAACTCGTGCAGAAATCAAGATAACAAACTGAAACTAATATACAAAATGTATGTGGAAAAATTGATGACAATAATGATATGATGACTGGTAAATAGGTTTGACAGACAGCTGAATAGCGTCATGAAACCATACGTGGCTCACCAATCAATCTAGCCCAGTCAGGTTGGGAGTGTGCAAATTTGAAAATTGACATTTGAGCATAGAGACTCCTATGTCCACCAATAAATTATTTTTGAATCTATTGATTGAGATGGAGGTAAATGAGGAATTGAAGTGTAGGCTGTTGAATAGCCAGAATTGAGTTATGGTTTTGTGGTCTTCAAGAAGACGCAATGCTGAGGATGGACTGAACAGTTGGTTTTAACTGCTCTCTCTCCCTCTGTACATCAAATTCCATGATAATGGCAGGTATGGCTTTGATGGTGGCTGACCAGTCTTATCAATAGCAAGTGGTATCAACACTGGCAGTCCAGGTAGATGAAGTTGTCACCTGCCTAGGGTTAATCCTATGTGTTCACATGGCAGGCTCTTTGATGCTCTCGAAACTAATTGATCTGGAAGTACTTAATGCACTAAGACCAGTATGGTAGATTTTTTTCCTCTTCCCCACTCTGAATGATTTAGTGTTAGCCTCACCCAGGTGTCAATGAGAATGTTGCACCCTTCTTGGTAGGATTTCAAAACATCTCTCTACCACTTATACACTCCTTGCAAATGCCAGCTGTTACTTCACATAAAAAAGAATTTTTGATTTGTCCTCCACTTAGAGGATGTGGCCTGTCTAACAACATATGTACTGGTATTAGGTCTCACACTATTAGGTTAATTTCATTTGATGGCTGTAATTGGAAATAATGTATAAGTCATATATATATATATATATATATATATATATATATATATATATATATTACTTGTTTAATAGACAGATTTTATAATTTAGCCAAAAGATATTGATTTACATTAAAAAAAAAAAATTGAGCATACAAACCTTTTTTCATTGTTGTTTCTTCAACAGTTATTCATGCTAAATTATGGGATCAACAAATATTCTAAAGCAACATTTTTGTAGCATATATATATATATATATATATATATATATATATATATATATACATACACACATTACGCATGATAATATAAATTCACAAGCTGCATGTATTAAAAGCAGGTTTTGATTGGAGAGCCTAAGCATAGCTTGAATTACTGAATTATCAAAGTATATGCAACAGACAAATGGGAATCAGAAAATATATCTGGATAAATGCTTGAATTTCAAAAAGTTCTCATGGGACAAAGAAAAATAATGTCTGATCTCTTCACACAGATGAGTTACTGCCCTTTGATTACAAACTGATATGGTAAAAGAAACCTGATCT
Organism: Thysanoteuthis rhombus; assembly: GCA_963457665.1. NCBI lineage: Eukaryota > Metazoa > Mollusca > Cephalopoda > Oegopsida > Thysanoteuthidae > Thysanoteuthis > Thysanoteuthis major. The sequence continues at coordinate 68,870,781 of OY735204.1, read as the reverse complement.
TTAAAATGAAATCTCGCTTTATGTGTTTTTATATTTACTGCTGAATGAACGAAGAACTGATTGAGAACATAAGAAAAATTCAAATATTACTTATGACTAATATGTATTTTTTATTTTTTGAAGACTGGGGGTCACCTGTTTGAGATTTACTCAAAAAACAGGAAATATACAAAATGAATAAAACAAAAATAAATGGTAATAGAAATCAAATTCTAAAGTAGGAAATTCAATTACAACCAATGCTACACTAAGTTCACTACTTCATTTCCCTGATATATTTAACATTGAAACAAATGGCTAAAAAAAAAAAGAAAAGAAAAGTTAATCACATGAAATTAAGAAAATTGCATCAGTAAGTTTTGGTATCACTTTCAACATATGCAGTTTATAAAACTTGAAAAACAGTAAATTCAGGATGAATTAATCTCTACTAATTAGAAAATTTCTTAACTCTTCATTCTAATCCCATTTGCTAACTATTATATTTTACTCTATAGTTATTTTGTCTCTCTTCAGTTGGACTAGTTTGTGTTTCATCTTTTGGCAGCTAGGAAAACTATTAAAGCTATTAAGAATAATGGAATAATCATACTATGTTTGGTGAAAAAACGACAAGTATCATGTCTGTGCAATAGTGCTGCGCCCTTAATATGATGGAGTCGGCTTTTTACAAAATGTAACAATTTTAATTTTGCAATAACCTTTGCAAAACTTGACCAATTTTGATAAAATCTATGTCATCCTATAGAGAATTTTATTCTGAGTACCTTTTTGTATTACTCATGAAAATTACTCTGAGAAAACACTAGATAGAAAGTTTTATTAAATTCTAAAATTCTTCTACTTGTTTTTGATTTCAGTAAAAATGAATGGAAACAGCTGAATTTGAGCTAGTTTTTCAAATTAACATTTAGTCTATTTTGCTGATGGTGGCAACCCCCACCCCATTATTTTTATGTTTACGCAAGATTTAACAGATATATCACTTTCAGGGGTTGCTTATACTTACCCATTGGTCAATGTATACCACGTGGTTCAGCTCACAAAAGCTGTGTTTCATTATTTAATAGCTACACCTCATATTTCACATTCTCCAATTCTCACCTACAATTTTCCTGCTATACAAGTTACATCTAGCAAACCTGTATTATGGTACATATACATAGCTAATTAAAGCTTTTCGTATCTTTTTACCATATCCTAGTCTGGCGAATGGTCACTAGTAGTACTGGACTTCAACAATAGCTAACCATCATTATGTTCAGCGCCCTACTAAACTTTTTAATAAGTTTTATCAAGTGCCTTGTTAGTATTGAATCAAGAGTTTGGGAAACCAGCATAATTTCCACAGCACCAAGAGTAACTAGTCTTTTGTGACCATTTCGGTACTCGTTAAAGTACAGACACACACACTTTGAAGAAAAAAGCCTCCTCCTCTCTTGGTAGACAATGGAATGACATTGAAGTGACCTCTTCAGGGCACAAACCTGGGCAAGGCTCATAGAGATCCTATCATGCCAAATCAAACCCAGGGCAAAGCATACAGAGATCCTTGGATACCAAGTCGGCAAAATCCTCCTCTCAACCTTGCTGCCCAGCTATACAATTGGTATCAGCCTGAATGCAGGAGCTGCCAGAAGGAAGTCGAAGTTTGCATCCAACTGTCTTAAAGGGGCTCCATTCCCTGGTTTGAAATCAATCATTTGTCTTACAGACTGGTTGCCAACCAAGGCTAGAGAGCCTAGTCTGGCCTGCTATTTAACCATTGCCGGGGGAGGGGGGAGAGAGATGAATTCATGCCTTTTCCAAGGGCATTAGTGTAAGATGAATGAAGCGAACACAAAAATGTGCCAGCAAGAGTTTGAACACAGTTTGCCGATTTCATTCTTACTGCTTTTAACCATTAGGCAACCTGCATCTCTGCACACACACACATTTAAACTGATGGTAAAATTTCTGAAATTTGATAAGTTTTCCAATTGCAGGATTCGACAGCTTAATTTTAATTCTCTCCTATCATTATGAGATATTTTGTTTCACAGTGAATAAAATTAGGAGAAGGATTCATTTTCAACTATCTTTAAGAAAAGTATAGTAAATGGAAATTGCAGGTTTTTTCTAATTATTTAAGTGCATGATTATATTTGATTCTAAATTAGAATATAATTTCCAAACCAAAATATTTAAGTAAAAGTTTTGAATCTACAAAAATTCATAATCCAATGTGTATGTTTTCTTAATTTATTCCTTAAGGGTTAATTTGAAAAAGTAAGGAAGGCGATACTTGGACATATTGTACAGTATTGAATTTAGCATCAACTACGTTCAATTGGCTATTACTACAAACTGGAATAAGCCTCTTATACTGAGGAAGTTTTCAACCTTTCAAGTTTACCAAAGATTGAAATGTAAACTATGGGGTAGGTTAAAAATGAAAATATACAAATTGTTTGAAATAATGAAAATGTGGCTACAGAAAGTAGTATTTGCATTTTCAAAAATACATTTTTGTGGTAAGTACAAAAAAAAAACAAAAAATCTCTTACAATTAGTAACTGTAAATAAAATAATTGAATTGTAGATTATCCTCTTAATATAATGGAAATAAGGACAAGTTTCCACAACCACACTGTCATTGTAATATGATGGATGGTTTAGTGTTGTTTGAGGAAGTAAGAATTAGGAGTGTAAATATTTTACTATTGGGTGGATCCACCCAGACTGAGTTGCACCTGTGTCACGCAACACATGAGGTTGTCAAGGCATTCAACATTTAAAGTCTGAAGCATTTTGATCTGTTTTCCTAGCTCACTGGTTATACAGGAACAGGGTGCTAACCTGAAACCGAACCCCCTTGTAGTTTATTGAAAGAGACTGTAGAAGGAGAATCATCTCTGTTGACCAACAGCTAACATTTATACGATATAAAGTGGCTCACCCTTGCTCTACAACATGTGGCCATTATGTCCTGGTGGAATTACTCTCCCCTAGCCAGTAACCCCTATCAAAGGGAGTACATACACCTTGTAATGCCCTTTCTTTTTCGTCGGTTTATTAAAAAAACTGACATTCTTTTTCAAATCTCCGAGAAGAAATTTGAAAAAAAAAGTGTGTTTCATCTGATTCTCAGATTCAAAATAAACAAATAATCACATTTCAATTATGGTAATTTAAAACCTTTGTTTTATAAGAGATTAAAAACGTCTGTTTTCTAATTTTCAGACTAGAAAAAAAAATTTCATATTACTTAAGTGAAAATAAATTAACATTTGCTCCAGAGTGTTCAAGCTTTCCAAATTTTCTCATCTTGACATATCGAATGTTCTATTTCTATTATTTCACTCATTGTCTCCTAAAGAAGCAAATACCATTATAAGTATCCTTCAGAAATTTTAGAGGACAACAACCAACTGGCATGATTTTTTCTACCTTGAAAAAAACGTGGAAATGGAAAAATTTCATTGAAAAACTTCTTTAAATCCAAATACATATGAAATTCCATCCAACAGTAGTTTACGGACCATTGAAATCAATCATCTTGTTACTAATCCATTCTACATTGTTTTAAAAGTAGCTAAAATGGAATATGATTGCCAGTGACAAAGTCCTGGTTTCTGTTGCATTCATCAGCTTAGGGATCCTTGCAAGTCTCAATCCTGACCAGGACTTCATAAAATTTATGACCATCTCCTTGGCAGGATGAAAGTCTACCAAAAGGATATCTCCAACTTAATGACACAGCTTTGAATGTACTCAATTAGTTGCTGACTGCTCATGGAAATTCATTTGAATGAAGAGTTTTCCACAGACTCCATTCATATCAGGAAATGAACCCAAGAACTTCAGTATATGAGGCAGACATATTAACCATTACACTATCTAAGTGGACCCTCTTTAGCTTTATATAATCTATAATATATAGCTGAGCTATGAATACATGCCACATAGGCATTTCTATATCATAGTTGTATATACTCTGTTATAGAGGTGATTCCATATTTTTTATGTGAAGATGCTCTCCATTCCTCTCCCTGCTGAATAAAGAAATGGTTTGATGTATAAACTTGTCACTAATGTTAATGTAAGCCATTTCCTTCAAATTTTCTCATCCTTCAGTGATAGAGAAAATATGATAAGTATATTTAGACTGACCAATATCTTTCTGGGTAATTGAGGCATGTTTGAAAGTGTAGATTGTAACTGAATCCAAAGAATAAGTTTAATAACAGTAGCAGAATTCAGCAAAAATTTGGTGTTTGGATTTGCAATTCTAGATACCAATAACAGATTCTTTATTGATTGAATATCTTATGAAGATAATTATGTATAGACGGTTTTGGACAGTTGTCTGAGGAGGATTCAGAATGCTAAGATGAGGGGCTCTCATCAGAGAATTGGAATGGAAAGTCCTCATTCTGTGGTCTATTTTTTGGGTAGGAGAAATCCTTGGGTTAAAACCATATTTCTGTCCATTTTTGGTGTCATAATTATATCAAAATTTGATGCTTGTGCCCCAGAAATGTTTTTCTAAGAGGTTATTTAGACCAAAGAAAAGAAATTCCTGACTGTACCAGTCACTTTGCTGGAATTAGGAAGGGCAGTTAACTCTTTCCTTTCTTTTTCTTGTTCCTAAGATATGGTGTCCCAAAAAATCTATCCATGATGATGTTCCCCATTAAGAAAACTCAGACTGAAATTATGGACATAATTGTAACAAACTGAGTGACATAAAATATTCAGTCATTAAAAAGTACACTTGCAGTGAGTTACTACAACAATATACTCTAATGAGTGAAGAGTTTAATTTGAAAACCCTCTGAAGGTTATTAAATTCTACTAATGAAGCTTGGAGATATATCAGCTAAACATTGTGATGAAAGCAACAAAAATGAGAAGGAGAAAAGCTGTATTATAGTGGAAATTGCTGAAGATCAGAATCCCTAAAGATTGAAACCTCCAAAACCACAATCTCAAAATCCTGAAAATATAATTCTGGGGAAAAATAGTTTAAAAAAGGTCTCAAAAGATATTTATTTACAATTTTATGAAGGGATTTATTTGAGAAACATGTAAAAACATATCTACTTGAAAAATGAAAAAACAGATTAAACCCCCCCCCCAAAAACCAATCTCTATTGGATTCCAGCGTGTTGTAGGGAATACAGTAATAAGGATCCATTCTTGGGGGGTGGGGATACAGTAAGAAAGATCAATTGTGTTTAGAGGAATACAGTTAGAAGGATCCATTGTGTTGTAGAGATTACAATAAGAAGGATCTATTGTGTTATGAGGAATACAGTGAGAGGGATCCATTGTATTGTACGGAATACAGAAAGAGGGATCCACTGTATTGTACGGAATACAGAAAGAGGGATCCACTGTATTGTACGGAATACAGAAAGAGGGATCCACTGTATTGTACGAATACAGAAAGAGGGATCCACTGTATTGTACGGAATACAGAAAGAGGGATCCACTGTATTGTACGGAATACAGAAAGAGGGATCCACTGTATTGTACGGAATACAGAAAGAGGGATCCACTGTATTGTATGGAATACAGAAAGAGGGATCCACCGTATTGTACGGAATACAGAAAGAGGGATCCACTGTATTGTACGGAATACAGAAAGAGGGATCCATTGAGTTGTAGGGAATACATTAAGAAAGTATGGCATCTCTATAAGAGAACCAGAGCACCTAGTTTTCTTATTTACCCCTTTTCCAATAGATATTCTGGTTTGGGGGATTTTACTTTTTCGGATTTCAGCCTAATGGGATTTTGATCTTTCCGGATTTTGACGTTTGGGATAACGTCTTTTGGAATTATGATTGTCACGGTATGAGAATATTGGTGAAAATAAAGAATCTGGTCAAAAGGGTATTCCCTCCCAGAACTTTGGATAAGCATGGCATACATATTTGATGACAAATAAAAACACGGCAAATCATTTCAAAGAATTCCAAAAACATACGAGGGAAAATTTTCAGTCATATTTGAGATAATGCAACAAAGTAATTGTCACTGATGGAATGGAAGAGGGACAAGAAGTCATGCGGTGACTACTGTTCAACATTAGGATGTAATCGGATACTAGTTTAATGTATCAAGGGAAGAAAACAATTTGGATGTTTTAAGACCAGATAATGTGACAATTTAACCTTAATGTCTATGGCAATCATTTCCACTAAACCACTTTTTGAGAAGTCAAAGTAATGAATGTGTATGACACATAGTTGGAACCACTCTTTGCAAAACATACTTTCAGAAAAGGAATATACCAACATAGTTTTTCGAAAAGGAGAATGAAAAACTTTTTAAAATTTTCCAAACTTCAAACATCAAATTCTATATATTCTCTGTATAATTTCATATTTTTTTGTTAAAATAAATTTTTGTTCTGTTTCAATTTTTATAAATATCACTTCAGAAAGTTTTGGAAAAAAAAAAAGAAACCCCATTTAGAGTTTGAGATTTAAAATCTAAAAGTTTTTCATTAAATTCTGAGGGATAAATATAATATAGAATAACATAATTAGGATTCCTTGTGGAGTTAATGATAAAAAGTAGTTTTTATGCAATAATGTCCTACATATGGTAGTTAAGGCTAATTTTCAGATCAAGTGTGTTGGTTTCTGTAAATTATTGCTTAAGTGTAATAGAATCAGAATTTAAATGCCAGTGACATGTTTTACCAACCAGAGAAGAAAACAAAAATGTTGAGGGTATTTAAAGGTTTATGAAGAAAATTGACCAACTCTGAATATCATTACTTCATCATGTTACTTTTGATATAAGATAAACGCTTTTTATCAGAGAAAAAAGTAAGAAAATATTTGCCCTAACTTCCTTGTTATTTCATTTGGCAAAAACAATAACAAAGAATAATAAGGTGTAGAGCGGAATAACCATTACTGGCATAGAAAACAGAATCGGCAAAATGAGTTCATTTTACAGTAACGCCCTTGGGAAAGGCATAAATTCACTTTTCCCCTCCAGCTATCGGCAAATAGCACCGAAGTTTGAGCCCTTTGTGCCTGTATGGCAGTTCGTCTTGAACATAGGGATAGAAAATCCAGCCTGTAAAACCTACTAGCTAATAAAACCACAATGCAAGCCTATGCTCAACAAGGAGTCCACAGAAATATATATATATATATATATATATATATATATATATATGTGTATATATAATTATATATGTAGTGATCAATCTTATGCTATAAATCTCATGCAAGAATGTAAATTAACTAATTGTTTAAAGCATTAAAATCTTTTAATATTATTCATTTAATAATTTCATTTAACATTAGTGATTAAATGTTAGGGTGGGTCATCTCTCGAGACTGGTATCGATTTCTGCCACGTTCAATTTACAAATTGCGAACAAAATAACAGCATAAAAATGAAACGAAAGTCATTTTGGAGCGCTCACAATGTTTGTTCCAAATATATAAACTTATTTATATTGCTTGCATTTATTAAAAACAAATCAAGATTAATTACAATAACATTTTAGGTGGGAAAATTTCAAGTGTTCATATGCGTTTTAATAAGCAGCAAATAATTACTGACAAATAGTAGCTCAATTACATATGTGAGTGCCTCATAACATTTTGGAGTCATGGCAGAGACGAATCTAGAGTTTTATTCTTTAACCCTTTCGCGATCAACCTATCAAGGAGCTTAATGCCTGAATTAAAATGCCCCAGTAGATTTTTAAGAGAGATTTACTGGACATATATATTTCAGCAGTTATAGATACCTTGGAATATATGTCCCAGGAGTTTCAAAAGGGTTATGGGTACATGTTTTTAGCCTACAGTCTTTGTCCCTCAGCTTTTCAGAACACAACAGTAAAGGTAAAAACATAACAGGCACGGGGAAAAAGGACAAACAATTTGGAATCAAGACAAACATTCATGTACAAAAATTTGATGGAAACATTTGGACTGCTTTAAGATAGAAAACTTGAACCAGTGACAGAAATTTTCTTCGCAGGTCATACTTCTACAAAGTAGATACTAAAAAGGAGGATAAGTGGAGGTGAGTATCCAATGAAAAGGTACTCCTCAAGGGTATCATGCGGCTGTCATGCAGCAATCCTTGAAGGACAGCATGCTAGCCAATAGCCTACACTACCTTCATCCTCTGGATGTATCATTTTCAATGGATGGACAGCAATCAACTCAATTGTTGGTTTGTCCCCAGTAGATTTTTTTGTTGAGCGTCTTTTCTTTCGAGCTGGAATCAAGGGTTCAAAAATACATTATTTCTTCATAGTTGATAAGACCAAGCTTATCGGCGCTGGGTAAATATTTGAAATCATGTGTAATCAGACAAACCTTTTTTTTCTGGTGATTAAAGACAAAAATGAAAATAATGCAACTTCTGATTTTCAATCAGAAATAGATATAATAAATTTTGCAATGAATAGGCCACCTTTCTTGTGATGGTCAAAGTTATGAAGAAAAGAAAAGAGAAAAAAAAAGAGGTAAACTAAAAAGTACTCAGAGAGCGCATAACCAAATTGTGACTAAAAACTGAATGAAAATCAGTTTATTCATATAAATATGATGCAGGGGAGGTAACTGTAAAAAGATTCCAAGATCTACCCCAAAATTTAATCAATTCATCCTTAGCCCATGGCCCATCCTTCCACAAAATGAACTTTTGGATACATTGCATGGATAAATACAGATGAATACATAAATACATGAAAAAAAAAAAAAAATCTTAACCCCACCCTTAAATAGTCCTGGATCTGCCCCCAAATTTAATCAATTCTTCCTTACTTTTTGAACTACTCTTCCGGCAAAATTGCATTGAAATTCATAGGGAACTTTTGGAGATATTGAGTGGAAGCATAGCCATGAGTTAGTCATCTTGATTTTTAGTTGTATTTGTACAACTATTGATTCAAGTTGATTGTTTCTAGAGCAACAAATAAACAGTGCAATCAGAAATAAAGAGTAAGCTTCTGGTAAGAATCAAACTCACGTCCTTCAACCAGAGAGAACCTGAGTTTACGCCTGGCTGCAATGACCACTCTACCACAAAAACAAAAGTTTCATGTCCGAACAAGAGTGATTTCCAAATATAAACAACATGGTGTGGGTAAGTAGAAATAAAGGTTTAAAAGGTGAAAATTACTCCTGTTTGATTAAGATGCTTTCATAGCCAAATGGTCATATTAGAAACTTGAAATTTTGCAAATACACTCCCCTTAGAGTGGAGTTTGACCCAGAAGCAATCAATCTTTTTAGAGGTTCAATTGCTTGGAAACACAATTGATTATAAAATGAGTAAACAATTATCCCGTCTATTTGTTGGGGTTGGAGGCTCCGAGGGGGCAGTGAAAGAGCTAAATCTGTGGATAATTTTTTGCTGACATTCTTCAACCCTTTTGGTCTCTCAAACCCATTATCTTGTACCATAAACCTTTTGATAAATGAACACCTTATTATCCTCAAATTATAAATGTACAAATGAATAAATGAATGCAGTAAAAGTCTCAAAACTTGACTTCCTTTTTCCTGCTGACAGATCCATCAATTATGGCAGAATCAAAAGTTTTTTTTAGTCAGGCTTGCCTAAATCTGCTAAGAAATCCTCTGTAAGTATGCTAGAGTATTTTTTATGACTTACTTTATGCTATTTTCTTGCAGTTAAAACCTAATTTGAATTTCCAAAAATGATAGTTAATTATTGCAATATGTTTAAAAAGAGTGTTAAGAAGTACATGGTAGATGCTAGTAAAAGAATATATACAGTTATTTAACGAAAACTATAAATTTCATAAACTATAGCACTGTGAGTTTGGAACTTTTTTTTTTTTTGTGCTACTATTCACCTTCTATTTACCTTCATCTTAATATTTTTGTTCATTTAAAAAAACTTGAAAAACTTTTATCCAATCTGAGAAAAGCTGCAATAAAAAGCAACACAAATATTAAGATGAAGGTAAATGATGGCATAAAAAAGAAAAAATTGGTAATGTTGACTTCATCTGCTTCAAAATAAATAAATTTCTTTACAGTACAGTGCAGTGGGAAGAAAAATTTAATGTCTAAAATACCACACGAGTTTGTGAATGTAAATATTAAACAAGTTTGAGTTTTCAATCATAAGTTTTCTACTGGGTCTATATTTTGTTATATTGTCTACATAAATAATTTTTAGTTCATGATTTACTTCCATTTTTCTTCTTATAACACTAAGATCATTACGATGCATCACACAAAACTCCCCCAAAGATTCCTATTAAATTATTCACGACTGAACCATGAATTATCAAAACTGCCGATGGGAAAACCTAACAAAGGCAAGGGATAGCTATATACTATTTTTTTCCAACAAATTCAATTAGATTATTTCCTATGGAAAGGCAACAATTAGAAATAAGAACTGAATTCCAAATTGCAATAACAACTTCGTAAAAATTTTCCATTTCAGATCTTCTCATCTATTTTGACAGGCTTCTGTTTTTAGCCATGTAGAAGATCTGGGAAGGAAGTATCATGCCATTTTGAATATCACAAGAACCAGCTGCATGACCTTGATGTAACTTGGCAACCAATCAGAGGGGACCTTACTGCACATGCATGAGGAGACAGACTTTGGTAGGGTTACTCAGTCAGCAGTAGGAATCCACTGAGTGTACTTGTATACTGCGTGACCCTTGCATTCACATAATGACCTATCATAATGACGTTATGCAGGGTTTCTTGGCAAAAGATTATATCACCCAGGTCTGTCATCCCCCCACCCCCTATCCAAATTTAGCTCATTGTGACTCCATGCTTTCAGCAATTGAAAAAGGGAATATTTTAAGCACATGGAACAGGTTAAGGAGAATGCAACAAAGAAGCTGATGGCGATCTCGAGAGAGGATTTAGCAGGCTGTTTTGAAAAGTGGAAGGGATGTTGGCATAAGTAAGTGAGGTCCCTAGGGGAGTATTTTGAAGGGACTAAGGCGCCAATGACCTAGGCAGGTTATTTTTTCATTAATATTAAATGGCTGAATACTTCCCAGACAGATCTTGTAAAACCAAAATTAGGAGCATCATCATTACACTGGGTGACATTTTCTACTTATATTCAATATTTCATGACAACTCATGCAAATACAGATGAAAACCAATCCTAAAAATCGCCATTGCCCCATTATTTAATATTTTTTGTGACATATTTTTGTCAAAACATAATTGTATAAATTATTTATATCTAGGCTGTCACTTACCAGATAAACAAGAAAAACATTCAGACATATGAACTATGACCTCCCAATCCAACTAAGCATTTTTTATATATTATATTACCAGCAAAATATAGGGTAGGGCCAGTTATTCCAATAACATTTTGCAAAATATGTCATTTTAACTTATTAACTATTAAATTCAACCTAATACATTTTGTGTTTGGAAAATCACATGTGCTTGAACAATCCTAAATGTATATAACTCTAACATCTCCTCTAATAATGAACAGCATGATTTTCTGAGTTTGTTGATCATAACACAACTATTCTACAAGAGGCGGGGGGGGGGGGTCAATTTTTTTTAAAGAAAATACTTACTACCCACATTTTCAAACTATGGACTCTTCCCAGAAAACGAATTGAGTATTTTTTTTTTCTAAGAATGAAACAAAAACATAAAATGTCTCAATCAAATAAAATCAGTGATTTATTTTTTCTCCACTGCAATTAAAAGTACATCATATCGGAAAAAAAAAATTCTCCCCGACATGTATAGCGATGATCTGAAAACTAAAACTGCTGGCTGTTACAAGTAGGTTTGATTTCCATAGCATTTCTCACTATTTATGGTTTGATACAAAAACTTCTATGTTAATAAATAATATGAGAAAAAAATGATTCAGGATATAGATTGTGTAGCAATAATCAGAAAACAATAACTGTAGGCCATTATTAGTGGGTTTGATCCCGTTAGCATCTCTCACTATTGTTGGTCTGATACATAAGTCTGATGTTAATAGATGATATAAAAAATTGATATGGACTTGTCATATAGCGATGATCAGCAAGCTCATCTTGCTGGGCTTTGTTAGTGGGTTCAATCATTATTGGATCTCGTAGTACAGATGGTCTAATACCAACTCATTCTAAGTTGATATATATTTATATAATGAACAGTTCAACCTTTGAATATCTGTTTGTAACACTGGACTCTTCCATTGGTGGGTAAAAGTTTGGCTAATAAAAAAAATCCCCTTATCCACCACTTGAAACTATGAACTCTTCAACTGAAATAAATTCACCTTTTTTCTGCATAGAAATTGAAATATGTCTGTGAATTCTTTCACAGGTATTAACCAATTATTATGACTAGTTTCTGACCTGTTGCTTTGCTAACAGCTATCATAAGTGTACAACAACAGGCCCGACTGATGGCAACTACTGATAATACAAGTGTGATAGACATGGTAGGAAGGGAAAGGGGAGCAAAGAAGGTTAATTAATTTAATAAGAAGTAGGACAGGAGAGAGGCCGATGGCTGCTACAAATACGAGGTAACAGACATAGATCACATATATATATAATGTGCATTTGTTGACAAGCGCAGGCGTAATTTAAGATGAGTGTTTACTCAAATGGGCTAAAAGTCATGAGAAATTTTTTTAAATTCCCAAATTTTCTTCATCTACAGTTGCTGCAAAATTAGTTAGTCAAATCTAACGTAATACTTAATTTGAACTGAAAACAAAATACACTATGAAAAGACTAATAATTACAAATGTGACCAAACTTTATTAAGAATTGATTATATTGATTCATTTTTTTAGTGCCTCTTTCTTCTTTCCATACTAATCAAATTTCTTTCCTGATCCGAAATGAAAAGCTAATTTGAAAGAAAGGAATACACCCAATATTCTTACATTATGTTAAAGGATAAAAAAAAAAATTTACATCTGTAATAAAATACTCAATTGACAAGATGAATCAAATTTTAGGTGCTGAGACAAATACAAGTACAAATGTTCATCATCTTCGAACATGCATGTCCTTAGATGTGTCATCTGGTTGTTTTGGATCACAAAAGATGAGTATATAAATTGTAATGGATATACTGCAGAAATATAGTAACTGATTGCTCCAACTCTTATATATCTGAAAAATAACTTTTCACAATCAATTTATAAGAATTAAGCAGTATTGATGAAGTGTTATATTCATAGAAATACACATTAAAAATTAATTAACGCAAGAAAAAAATCAGAACCATAAAAGGTTGCAGTATTAAGATCCTAATAAAAACAAAAGATGTATCAATCTTAGAACTGAAAAAGAATTAAGGACATGAAAGTTTTTATACCATCTTCACATTTTCTGAGATACTCTCTCACCTAAAATATTGGATTATTATAAGAGTTGATGATATTACATTGTTATATATAAATAGATAGGGTATATGGAAATGGAAACCAGACTAATCTAACATTACAAACTGCTTAAAGATAGTTTTATTTTCATATAGATAAGAAATAAAAATGCAAAATATGTATAACTATATGACAGAATTGATTTGTGTATCAATTAAAAATACATCCATTTTAGGTTTGTATAAAAGAATCCTTAGGCTACACCATTCTGCATATGTCACTTAGTATTATAATTTTCTTCTTCTCTTTCAAGAAAATACAAAATGATGCTGATCAAATAAAATTTTCCTAACTTCACCCAGTGAAGGGAACAAATCTTGCAAAATCCTTTTTAGAAAAGTTAAAGCTCCCAACAAGGACACTTACCCCTAGAGAGTTTCTTGCCTTTTCTTGAGGAATCTGGAATGTTGTAGCGGTCATATAACATGGACAGTTCAATAACAGCCAAACATCTTAAACGGGAGATATCTGATCTGCTTAAATCACTCAACTTCACATAGCCTTCTTCTCTATGTTCTAAACAAAAGTTCTGAAAATAATATAAAGTATTTTTGATACATTAAAATGGAAAAGAAGAGTAAGTTGCAAGTTTTTAAAGTAATATGATAGTAAGTATTTATTCATTCTCTTACTGGAATGAAATGTGGTACATGGCCATTTTAAAGTGAGAACCTATTTCTATATGGTAAAGTATAAAAATTGCCTACCTCCATCAGCATATTGCAACAAGTATGAGGGAATAGCCATGACAGTACCCCCTTTGGATGCAATGGAGAGGTATTGCCGGGGACATAGATCTCCAGGAACTAGATTTATACTTATAACCCTGGTAATGAATAACCAGAATATTAGCTGAGCAAGGGAAGCATCTTACAATGGGAACTATTCCTAACATTCTAATCTTGACTCTAAAACCTACTTTATTGAATATTTGTGTTTTCATCTATAACTATCAACTTGGAAAAATGTCCCTTTTTTGAGCTAGACATTTATCATATTTTAATATTTGTGATATGATATTTACTTTTTGAAATTATTTCAGAAAACCTTAATGAGGGTGGGAGATAGATAAGATAGATACTTCACAAACCAACTAATTTCAAAATACTAAAACTATTTGCTAAATGCAATTTTATAGAAATTCTTATAATTTTCAGAAATAGGGTTGAATGGTGTCATTCAATCCACTGTATATTAGAGCCAATAAATGTATCTAATACATTCTCCCTGACACAAAATCTAAAAACAAAGATCATACATACATTCTATAAATGATCTTAGTACTTCTGTTATCTCTGTGCCACTCATTGCAGCTTGGTCCTCCATCTTACCAATCCCTACGTCCGTTCTGTTCTCTGTGTGAAAACTCCTGTTTTAAGGTTGACAAAATTATATTGATGGTTCACGTGAAGTGATGAAAATCTGCTAAATTCAACATTTCGGGGAAGTAATCCAGCCAACTAACTGAATAGATAGTGGACCCTTCAGTGATGTAGCATTAAGAAGCGTAACTGGTTTGATAGTAATTCATAGAAACAAATAATGGCCTGAGGAGTTGATATACAAAAAGCCAGACAGGTATAAGGATCAGTGAAATGGAAGAACAAGGTACAATTTGTGGCATAAAGATAACAAAGGATTACCTGAATGATTTGTGAAATTTTGCCATGATTCATTATCTAATCAGTGAATAAAGAATTGCATTAAAGGAACTAATTGAAGAAAAAAAATTTCCACATTTTTAATGGTATAAAATATTGAAAAGTATATTAAACTAGATGATCCTGGTTCAAACTCGCTTACATTCAAATTTATTGGAAAAGTAACTGTTCTTACAAATACAAAAATGTAAGTATTTAAAGGATTGCCAATATAAAATTCGAAATCAATAGATCAACAACATTTTACTCAAAAATGCAAGTATCTATGTTCTATGAGTTATAATGTAGATTTTTGCATTAGCAACACATGCAATAATTTTTGAGTTTTGATCAAGTGATTTTACAGAGCCAAGATATAAAAATCTGTTGCATTCAATTAATGAATTTTGCAATATTGTCACTTTTTGTTTATAGTAGATCTGATGAAGGAAAAAAGGGATTATTCCAAGTTTTTTCTTCTGTTGGGTTCAGCAAATCATTTTTAATGATTTATCATTTCATTGCAAACATTTTGAAGCTATATTGTATGACAACATTGAAAAGTTCCTACATAAATTGAATTTTGGTTAAGAGAGTTAGGTATTAGTAAATGAACACAGTGATATGGTGTAAATTATAGATAATGAAACAAATATTTAATAAACATGAAGAAAAAAACATACTTGACTATGTTTGTAGTTAGAATAAAAGAGGGGATGAGGTACAATTCAGTAATGCTATTTCAGTATTGCCTTCAGCTTCAAGACCTTTCAGCACCAGTATATAGTTTCAAGACTAGCAAAGCTAGCATAGACATACCTCGTTCACCCATGAACACCCTGTGAGTAATTTGCTCTAAATGTAGTTTTTCTTATCAACAGATTAAAATATTTTCTTCAGATATTGAAGAAATTCTATAAAAGGAAAAAAAAAAAATCAACAAAAATTCATTCTAGCCTTATATCTTCAATCTTCTTTGCATTGCCAAACCTAGGTTATTTTGTAATTTATTTTATCAAATTTATAAAGATATCTTTCATGGCAAATTTCTCTTCTTTCATTCCATTTGCTCCACAGAGTAGAGTTTGACGTTAACAGTATAAGGATTGTAGAATAACAGCAATCAGATTTTGAAAAACAAACAACTTCCCTCTGGTTAGGATGATCACTTTTTTAAAAGATAAATCAATGTCAAAGGATTTGAATAACCAATGACCATGCTTAAATATATCAGCACTGGAGAGTCAAGTGTTGAAAACACATCTTGGCACTGAGGAGTCTGGCGTAGAAACTGCAGTACTAAATAGGCAGTGCTGAACAGGGACTTCCCTTAACAGAGGAATTTCTAAGTAAATAAGCAAAATCATAACTTACAGGAAGTTCATTGTTAGAAGATCCAGTCTGAAAAATTCAAAAGCAAATATTTTACGTTTCAAAATAAGATTAAAAAAATTCAAAAAATCAAAAATATAAAATTTTACAGTTAAAAATAGAAATACAAAAACTCACACTTCATGATGAATCATAGTGAAAAAAAAATTACTGCCATTCAAAACCAATGATCCAACAAAGACAAATGCTTCACAACTAAAAATAGTTTAATCCCAAAATCTCCACAAAGTGTTTGGACTGATTTTTCTTTTGTTGCAGGCCACTGTCATCAATAATTCTCCATCATTTGGAACAGGTTTGGACCTACGTCCAGTTTTATCATTGGTTCTCATATTTCCAGACTAAATCTTCAAAACCCATGTTGAACAGTTTGCACTGCAGTAGTGTCCACACAAAATGCTTTGTTGATGTTATCAGCAGCTTGAGTACCATCCTGTCCTAATTTGAAATTATCCTCTAAAATCAGTACAACTTGTTGAATAGACAGCATTACCGTTCAAGGCTCAAAGAAATGATAAATCATACTTCTATTTACAATAAATCTGAAAAGAAATGCAACTACATTGTGAATTCTTTCAGTTTTAGAATTTTTCTTTATGATGGAAAAAAAACGACATTTCATGTGGAACAACCTAATAAGGTTCTATCTTTTTTTTTTTTCTTATACATGTGCGTGTGTGTTTATGTGTTTCATTACTGTTTTGTTTATAGACTTGAAAATTGGAATCAGTACTCCACTAGAACCCCTTGAAAGATTTTTTTTTTTAATTTCTGGAAACAAAGCTTTTGTGTTTTTTTTGTTTTTTTTTACCTTTTTGGACTTTTATTTCAACAGGTTTATTAATTACATCTAGATTCTCCAGAATCTAGATATTTTTTACTCTTTATTCAAGATGTTTTCCAGTAGAAAACACCAGTGATGTCATAAATAGAATTTATTCTGACCTTATTCATTTTCAATGGATTTTTTTTTTTAAAATTTTTTTACATAATTTAAAATTTTGACGCTATGATTGTTCAATTATTGACTGTGATGGGCTCATATGTATTTTTTATTCCTCTTTCTACTGTCAGTGTAGTGAAAACCAACCACTGAAACAAGAGACAAAACAAATTTAAAGCTGCTTTGAATTGACACTGATCTGATTGCAGTAACTTATCAATGCCATAATATACTGACCTCACTCCTGTCTTCAATAAACCATATCTCAGACTCCTGTTCAGAGATATTAGGAAGGGCCGTCACCTTTCCTATAACATTGTTGCCAGCCCACTTGTTCCACGTGTGCTTTGGGTTTATGCTAAGCATCTCAATACCTGTGTAGAATAAAACAGTCAAATCAAATCTCATAAGACCATAATTTCAGACTGAGCCAGGATTAATCTCAGTATTAAAGAGAGACATCCAAGTCAAAATCAATAAATATTAAAAAAAAAAAAAAAAAAAAAAAGTAATGCAAAATCAGAGATTCTTAAAAAAGAGACAATCTCTTCAGGGATAAGGAAGGAGAATTCTAAGTACCACATTTGATCGCATATAACATACTTATTTCAGCAGGGACTATTAGGAAAAAAATTCCCTAGATTTCTCTTATTTGTTAGCCAGTTTTCCAACTCCAAGATCTGGCCAATTTGAGCCATTTTTTGGAGAAAAAAAAAGAGTGAGTCTTATACATCATCAAATACAGTAGCAATTTCATCATATCAATGAAATTCAGTGGTGATCAACTATGGATTAATTAACCTCTACATTTCCATTTATAATTTTCCATTTTCTTTCATGATTGATATTGACATCAACTTCACTTTGTCAATGATTTAAGCAAAATTAAGCAACTTTAAATGACAAATCAAAACCAAAAAGTATAACTTTGAATACTGGTTCTCAGAATTACAGGTGACCCCGTTGTTGGGGTCCAAGAAAGCCCACTACATTATAACCAGGCCACGACAACTGCAAGATAGGTATTAGCAATATTTAAGGGTGGGCGATAGCTGAAAGATAGTGAACATCGTCTAAGTTGGAATAAGTTTGATTTGAACAAATAAACAAAGGCAATTTTTAATGTTTGTTTTTATCATCAAAATATCACAATATATTACTAACTTTCTATACTTTCTTGATGTAACTATATGATCCAGGTTTCCATCTCCTTGGTGGTCTCAAGGAAACAAGAGGCAAGTTAGAGAGTAAGATTGTGAAAAAGTAGCATTAAAAGTGTTAATAAAAAAGTTTTGTTCATTCATGAATGTAAATTATTCCAATTTTTATATCCTTTGCCTAATGTTATTAGCTAGTAATTGTTATCTAAAAGACCCTGTTCCAAAGTGATCACAATAAGCAGCTTCCTCTGAATCTGGATAAAAGTAAAGTTTGTACCCATTATAACAAGGAAAATTTAATATGTGTACAAAGTAAGGCAATAAAAATGACCAATACTGTTAACATTTTAAATCAAGAATGGAACAAAAGAAAACTGGAGTATTTTGATTGGCCAGACATGTGACCAATCACAGTTTTATCTTTTTGTTGAGATCTTTTCTTTAATGAAATCTATTGCGGGACATCATAGAATCCATTAAAAATCTCAAATGGCGGTGGGCTGGCCATGTTGCAAGAATGGCAGACAATCGATGGACATCGTGACTCACAACATGGATCCCCCAAGACCACATGCGCATCCGAGGCCGGCAAAATGTTAGATGGAGAGACGAGCTAGACAAGTTCAGGAAGTACTGGCTCCGTGACGCCCATGATAGGGAAGTGTGGCAAATCCTGGGGAAGGTCTATGTCCAACGACGGACGTTAAAAGACTGATGATGATGATGACGATGATGATGATTGCAAACAATGAACCAAGAAAGTTAACTGCTTCTAAATAAAACTATCACTAATAAATGCAGAGTTAACATTTCTAAATGCCTTAAATTACAGCTACAGGGAGTGGCCATATAATAGCCATACTAAACATCAGGATTTTGTAAATCACTGTATTGAAATTTTTGTCAAAATTTCTGATATGAGGAATTATCATTATCATACACTTATTTACTAAGACTAGTGTCCTCATCTAGTAACCTGCCAAGTAATCATGAGTTCAATCCTTGGGTTGGGTAGTAGAAAAAATCACATATTTTGGTTGGGTGAAAGAGACAGGCAAGCGACCTTGCAAAGACAAATTAACTCGGTAGAATTAACTGATACAACAAATATACTCTGGCAGAGACAGTGGAATCAGAACAATTCACACTCCACCCTGGATTGAATAAGGTGTTTGGTTTGAAATTCCCAGAAGGTTACCAACTACGACAGATACCTGAAGAAGGCTGAAGTGTACAACGGCTGAACATTGTGACTACACCCACCATGTTGCACAACACTAGTAAGAGTAAATCAGTGTATGATACTGTGTTTGCAATCCACTTGTTTTGGGGAAATAGACAGGAAAAAATGTGAGAAATTAATTTTGTATTGATTTCAGAGTAACATCTGGCTGCTGAAGAAAAACACTTGTCGTGGTATAGGTAAACATGAGGTAAACCATTGGCAAACAGATTGTGGCTCTTTATGCAATTAATAGACAAGAGGTGAAGCTAAAATTGAGTTATATTGCCCACCATTTTAACATAAATCCATGTCAGATGGTATGCTTCTATCAAGATTTTTTAAAAACTTGTTTGCTGCCACAGCCGAGATAACACACCTTGAAAAGTTGTCAGTCCAGCAGCACAGATGAGATAACCTATCTTAAAAAGTTCAACGTCACAAATGGGATAACTCAGCTCAGCAAATAATCAGTCCAGTTCCACAGACGTGATAATAATTCATGAGTCAGGCTCACTAAATTTCTGGTATCGGCACCAAATCAAGGGCAAAGGCTAACTTTGATTTAGGGAATACAGTGAATCTCCAGACAAAGAAAATAAATGATAGCCTTGTATAACTACGGGTTTTTATTGAATCTTTTCTTCTCTTTTAGGCAAAAATGTGCATTTTTTCATATAATCAATGTAATCGTGGATCGATTCACAACAATCTTTGTGTTAAGTTTATTTGTTGAATTAGGAACCACAAATTAACACAGATTCTGCTAATGAATAGAAAAAATATAGAATATGGAAAAATTGAATTACATATGATTTTACTCTCCCAGCACTATTTTCAACCCATTTTTCAGGTTGAAAAAAGTATATAACACTTGGTATTATATATATATATTACATACACATACAAAATACCTTTCCACCTTTCCGATGTCTCATGTTGACATGATAGAGGAGTCATTGCTTAATCTTTTACAAGCATCCTGTGAAGGAAACTGGATCTTCCATCTATCTCTGATCAAGTCAATGTTGTTTTTCATATTATAATGTCAATTATGTAAGACATCTGCCAATCTGATAAGATCAAATGTCACAGTTAAAAGATGGCAACACCTTTGGATGTATACCAATTTGACTGAGTGGCAGTAAACAATATATGCACACACGGCGGGGGGAGGGGGTTCTTAACAATTGGTATACGTCCGTGTTTATTCATTTTTTAACCTGAAAAAATGGCTTACAAATAGCAAAAACAATGTTAAGAGAGTAAAATTGAACATAAATCAATTTTTCTTTTTTTTTCTTTGTTTTACATTTTCTTCCCTCCCTTAAGATTCATGCAAAACTGTCAAATTTTGAGCAAATCAGCGGAATTTGGGCTCAAGTGTGAATAGGTTTCTTCAGTTTTCAAACTGTTCTGGTTGGCTGGTTATGTATGTATGTATCACGTGCACAGGCCACATTAATTCAGACATTTACTTCCTATTATTGAAATATTTTCAGGCAATCAAGCTCTCTGCCCCCACTTAACGAAAGAGTTCCCATATGCCTATGCTCCTAATCCCAAAAATAAACTTCACACAAAAGTTGTTGTGTACCAATACTTGATTATTTTGCTTAGAAGACAAAAAATCATCAATAAAACATAAAAACCCATAGTTATACGAGGCTATGATTAATTTTCTATGTCTGGAAGTCCATAACATTCCCAAAATCAAGGTCATTCTTAGCCCCTGATTTGGCATCAAAAATTGGTGGATCATGAACCATAACTTGCAAGATGGCAAAACCATGATAGAAAGAGTAATGTATGTTTACAAAATGCAAAATGGTGCAAAAGTGGAAATAATTGTACTGAATATAATGTGGCCATATGTGTAGATCCATCTTTTAAGATATTTCATACTTGTTCAAAGTATTAGAATATTTTCTTAACACACACACACACGGATAGGATAATAGAAAGTCTATAGCCACACTGTAGAGATGTAATACATCGAAACAGCTGCCTGTGGATGATACAATAATATATATATATATATGTGTATAATATATATGTTGGTTCATAAATCCATTTCTTAAATATATATATATATATATATATATATATATATATATATATATATATATATATATATATATATATATATATAGTAAACAACAGATGATCCCAACATGAAAAATTCACACATAGTACCATAATATCTAATTCTGTGTAAAACAAAAAATCCACTGATAAAACTACATGAATTATGTAAGCAGATATTGGGAAATAATTGACTGAAATGACATTATTAAAAAAAATTTATTTATGTATATATTTAGTGTTTAAAGCTTTCTGGACAATTCTATTCGGTTGTACTGAGTTGATATGTACAGGATTAAAACAGTTTTGAACATGCAATGAAGACTTTCTATTTTCATCAGTTTTTTTTTTTTTTCAGAAAAACGTGGCACAGGAGTTTCAACATAAAAAATATACTTAGTAGGAAATAGATTAAATAAACCAAGGAGGTAACAATTAAAATCTTAACAAAAAGATATTTAAAACAAGTAATAAGCCTATACTATACAAAGTTTCAAGGTCTACTTTATAAAAATGTCTAGATTAGATTAATATAGATGGCTATAGGGATGGGGAATATTTTTGTGTACCATATCAGGAAAATATCAAGTCAGCAGCTCCAGAACAATTATTGTTTTCATTCCCTCAATTGCCATTTACAAATTGTCTTGAATCACTATCCAATCTATTGCCAGAGTAAGACAACCCAGGAAAGAAATCGCTTTTGATAGATCCTTTCAGTTGCCACAGAAGCAAAGAAATTTCTCTTGAGATATACGATCAGTCACTTCCAAAGTGGTTATGGCATCTTCACTTTAAGCATCTGATTGTATTCAAGAAAAGCTGAACAGAAAATGCCATCACCACAATTTTCAGTTCTAGTGCAGTTATGCTTGTGTTGCACAAAAGATTTTGCTTTCATTTTCTATGAAGAATGTTCACACACATCATTAGTTCTACAATATATGATTTACTAATTATAATTCTATGATAAATGTAAAATCTTGCTTTCTACAATAGGCATATCATGAAGACAGTAAGTCAGCTTCTTAAAAAGAAGGCAGTAACTTTATAAGAGATGAGCTATCAATCTAATCTAAAATAAGAAAAGCAGGTCAGGCTAGTTGCTCAATAGAAACTGTCATGTAACCAATGTCTTTTATCTGCAAACCATGTTGGGAGTGATCAACTGAAAAAATTGAAAAAGGTGTGATCAATCAATAAGTTACTTTGCTTGCCTTTTGTTGGGAAAAAAATCCAAATATTCGAAAAACAAGCACAAACACATCCGGACACAAATTTAAAGGATCAATTTAGCATGAACTTAAATTGCAAATTGAACCCACCACTAGAAATCTATTGGGGGTTCAGGAAACAAAGACTATGGGTTCAGTTCAGAGTGGTGTAGACATTTTTGATAGTGCTGCACTTGCAATACTTACCACAACCATTTGAACTTTCGAAAGCATTTGGATCTCCATCCATGGCATAAATTCCTTTCTTATGAAAGTATCTGTATTTGTTATCTGATCGACGAGAAGAAGGGAAGTCATTGGGATCAGAAATGGTTGATGTACTGCCTCTGAATCCAGGGACATTACCACCAGATCCATATGAAGGACTATGGGGTCTGTGGTTTTGATTCGATTGAGTCATCTACAAGAGAACAAACAAGCAAACTAATTACAAGAATTATTAGGTAGTTTTCGTCAATTTTGTCAGTCATTATTTAGAAATTAGATGTCCGACATAATTTCAAAGATTATCAAGTTGAAATTCAACTTGAAAGATATTTTCTGAAAATCTCCTTTGCTTTTTACAATGTATGTGAAATAAACCACATAATAGGAATTAAATAGTTTAGAGGTCCCACAAGATCAAACAGAACTCTTTCTCAAATGAAATTAAGTTTTGTTGAAATATATTCCATACAGATGCTTCAAATAAATGGGCACACATAGCATTTTTTCAAAGTTAATTCATAGGCATGGTAAATAGTGCAAAGATTGTCTGTTTCAAAATTTGATGCCCCCCCAACAACCTTGTGAAAATATTCAGGTGAAATTGATAATGAAATTTCAAAAATTGAGTATTAATTAAAATCATTGATGACAAAATCTTCTGAAATATCAAAATCATACAAAAACTAATGCCTAATCTAAAATTTAATATACTACAAATTTCTTTGTGAATCTTTTATCCAGAAACGAAACATAATTTATAGAAAACATACCCTTATTCAAAACAGTAAGTTTAAAAATTCAATTTTGTTCTTATGCCTACTATGTATAAATGTATGAAATTTAAACAACTTCCTTGTCTACTAAGAGGCTCAGTTACAAAAAGATTTGAGGTGTGACCATTAATGAGACATGGCTTATGTAATTTGAATTACAGTACACAAGAACAAACCATATGGCATACATTGACCAACGGGCAAGCATAAAGTAAAGTTTCAATCTGTTTGTGTCTTCAGTTCTGTTACGTTTCGCTTGAAATAAACAAGTTCTTCGAATTAATCACAAGAAAAGTTAGTACAAAAATTGAGAAATGCATCACTTTCAATTTTTTAAACAAAACTGCTACTGAATCTTTTCATATGTTGACAGAAGTTCATGTGTAAGAATGCATGTCACTTGTGAATGTGCTTGAGAGGCAAAAAAGGTTTTGTCAAGGTAGAATATGTTGAACTTACAAGACACTTGTGCACATCAAGAACTGGCGAGAATGTTGGGAAAAAAAATTTCCAACAAATTTTTCAAAATAATCAACAATTCAGAATAAAAATGATGGCAGAAATGGTTCCCATCCACATCAAGACTTGGGTGAATTTTGCATGAAAATCTGATTATGACAAAAGTTTATGCAAAAGTTGTTTTAAAGGTTCTGGCCCCCCGATAAAATCTGTGCCACCTGAAAACACCTGCATTTGACATGCATACTTCCCCATAAAATCACATAAGTCCAGCTTCATTTTTTGATAGCCACACCTTGTATATAGGGAATAGCATTAAAATAGTGCAAAAAAATCTTTTTTTATCCTGTTATCCATAGAATTATATAGTACACTTACATCGTTAACAGGAAATATATCTCGGACATCTGTTTTGGAAGCTTGCTTTCTTCGTCCCCACGTAGCTGTAAGAGTGTCCATTCGTCGTTGGACAGTAGCTCGCTGCTGCTTTGTAAGAGTGGACAGCATCACTTCAATATCTTCATCTGTATTCATCTCACCACCTTCTAGAAAATGGACAAGAAAATTTTGGTAAATTATCTATGATGGATAAAAAATGAAGCAAAATCAATTGCAGTTCATCTAAGAGAAAGTTACTCTGAGAGAAAAACCATAGCTGGTTCCAAGCCTGGGTAAAAAAGGAAGGTTGGGTGTGGGGGCCAGCAACCCCACCCGTAAAACCTACTTGCAACAGGAAACTGCAGCAGAGTGGTTGCAGCCCTATGTTCTATCTCAAGGAGTTTACAGAAATGAACAAAAAGTCAAGTTTTATCCATAAGGGGGGAGTGACAAAATATATAAAAGTCATTTATATTCAATCAGTATCATTGATCACACACACACACACACACACACACACACATTATACACCTGCAGCATATTAATTGATAAAAAAAGAACAGTTGAAATAAAAAAAATAAAAAAAATAAAATTATATTTATGCAGTCATTTTTCAATGAGGTAGATTAAGAGAATTTTCTTCTGAATAATTTCATAAACAGACAACTCTAAAAATATGGGGATTTACATGGACCAAATCAAGTCCAGCACAGGGTCATATTTTTGGACAATGACACTTGAAACCCAGTAATACAAGAAGATAACAATTCCAAAGCTTTTTGAATTTTGCACAATTGTTTTATCATCATTGACTCAATTAATTTACATTTCAACTACCATATTTGATGACTTATAAGACCTTCTGATTTTCTCAGAAATATCTCAAAAGGTAGAAGTAAATTTCATTGTTAATCCCCATGTTAACCAGAAGAAGAGTTTAAAAAATTGATTGATAAATGAGGAAAATTTAGGGAAATGCATTTTTTCTCTCTTTATATCCCTGCTGAAAATGGGTCTCACACGTTATCAAACAAGGAAATAAGTTCTTTGAAAAGTCTGTCTGTCTGGTAAAAATATTAAGATTTTTGACAATGTTTCCTTTGAAATATTTAATATTATATTAAGACTGTGATGAAATTGTTACAGTTGAAAAATTGTACAAGTTTTCTATCAAAAAACATGGTGACAAAATCATGTGAAATTATTTATTTAGAAAAACAAAACTACAAATATCTTTCTAAATTTCTCCATTTTTTCCAACCCACTAACAAGAAATAAAAATGAGGAACCGGATCCATTTTCAAACATTGAATGTAGCCCGGTTCAACGATTAAACCAAAATATACTTTTAATAATGATAATAAAAACAGAGGCAGATATGTAAAATGGTTTGCATTAAAGAATCACACATCAATTAGAATTTTATTTGACTAAATAAATCAAGTATAGAGGTAACTGTAAAATATGCAAGTCTGACTGAGAAAATTAGCCAAATACAAGTAACAGTATAAAAAGGCCTGACAAGAGGAGAGACAAAGGAACCAACCTGCTACACTGGAAACAAAGAATCCCAATCCAATCGTGGTTAACCAGGTGGCTTCCAATTCCCCTTCTGAAACAAAGAAAAAAGTAAAGATTATACAATATATATGTTTTTATCATGATCAGAAAACTTGATTATTAGAGGAAAAACATTATCTTAGCAAGAAAATTGAAATTGCATACCTTCTGATATTGGGAAAAAATATCAAGATACACCCAGTTGTCATTTTTTTCCTTATTAATTGGACATCTCTTGCGATATTACAATAGCAAAACATGAAGTTACACTAAAAGTATCATAAGGTGCCTTATAGGTCAGTATATATGCAAGACCACCTTTTCATGAGATTTTTCCATTGTCTATAAAACTTAGTTCCCACATTCAAACCATTAAGGAAAATTGCAGCTCATGTCAAGTGAGTCTTGAGAGATACTAATTCCGTCACAACCACCAGGTTGTTGGACAAGCAGAGGCAAGTACAGCATTTCAATGACAGAACAAAGTATTCTCAGACCTACTCCATCTGAATTGTTCAGCACAGTTCCCAGCAATAATAATTCAACGTACAGACTTGACATTCACAAGTGAAAGCTATTTCAGGTGAAGACAATGACCAGTAGAACTTCCAAGGACTTGTGTGTAAATGCACACATTGTTTTATAGGCAGTATGTTTACTGAGTGTGATGTTGATCTAGACAACATACGTAGGAAGCAGATGAAACGATGAATACATACTAATGTTATAAAGTGATTTACCTCTGCCAACAAAGTAGGAAGCAGTATATGTGTCTACTCATGTTTGTCTATTTTCCACACAATATCTCCAAAAGTTCTCAATGAATTTCAGTGACATTTTGTGGAAGTGTGGCTATATCCAAATTACCAGTTACCTTCCCTAAATCGTAGCTATTTATGAACAGATTTTCATACAGTCTTTAGTTAGTTCTTTGGGAAAAGTAAGAACTCTCTGCTTTCTAGTTTTTCGTAAAGTATTTTGGACAGACTAATTTTGATAACAATAACCATTTGATTACATTATTCATGATTACAATAAACAGCTTCTTCTGCTGCTGTAATCAAATTCTGACATAAATAACAAATGAAGTGATCAATCACATGACAGTGTATATCAGCTCAGTAATACAAGGCAATGTCTAATACACCACTAACCATGACAGTAGTTATCGAAAACTGTCAACATAGGTTCATCCAGTTTTCAAGTGAGTTTGGCTATGTATATATGTGTTGTGCATACAGGCCACACCAATAGAGCTAGAGGGCTGAAAATTCAAACATTTACTACTTATTATGTCCAGGAAAGTTATTTTGTTTTTTTTTTTAAAATTTACTCTCAATAGATTTCTAAGAAGGGGGTTCAATTTACAAAGTAAGTTCATGCTGGACCTATATCTTCAACATTCTGAACTAAATAACAGAAGACATTCTTATCTAAGATATTTTCTTTGCTCTCTAAATGCTTCCATTATAATGAAGATTACAATAAGCAAAACCATGTCTAACTGTGAGAGAAACATTTAGTATTATGATAAACTAAATTAAAATCTAAATGGCACTCCAAGAACATGTACCTAACAACACCATTACCAAGGGAAATAATTATGCACTGATCCAACTCCAAATCTAATCACCTGATTCCCACCTGATATTACTGAAATTCATTCAGAACTTCTTTGAGATATCATGTGGACAGACATGAGATTTTGGCGATATTTTGTGGTGTGGACATAATGTCAGGGAAGTAATTGCAGATGGATCCAGCCTAAAATTCAATCACTTCTTTTGAAGCCTATTATCCTACCCTCCACAAAATTACATTGAAATTCAATCACAACTTCTGGAGATATCTCGTGAACATACATAAGTGTATACATAAATGTACGGAAAGAGAAAAAAAATCAGAAAAAATATCTCTCAAACAAAATAAAATTCCTGGATCTGACCCCCCTCAAATTTTGTGGCCTATTACCCACCCTTCCACAAAATTTCAGTGAAATTCATTGAGAACCTTTGGAGATATTGGGTTGATGGATAGACAGAAAGATGCAATAGAAAACATGCACCTATCCAACTTCATTAGTAGAGGTAAATAAAATCTTGCTTTAGAAAAGAATGTGATTTTCTTTCATATGTCATATATATGTTTAAATGTTCATTTAGAATAAACCATTTATTTATGCTTTATCCAGGTCCATTATATTCAAATCAGTGAATCCTTACTTATCAGGTCACTGAGTGTACTTAGTCACAGATCCATCATTATTTGATCAGACGTTTGCTGGTCAAAATTTAGTCTGAAATTTTGATCCATGGTGTAAATTATAAAAACTATTCACTATAAAATGTCTAATTCTATGCTTCAAACTATTAAATTTTAACCTGTGTGTGTTTTTTTTTTCTTTTTTTAAATGAATGCAAGCCAATGATATTAATACTCGGCAATGAACTCTTGATCAACTTTATCATGCACTTAATGAACAGTGTGATTCTCTATTTCTGTTTCTCTGTCTCTCTCAGTCCATAACAATAGAGAGAGAGATGAAAATTTAAAGATTTACTCTACATGATGTCTAAAAAAAACATTAAGGTTTCAGTGTGGGGTCCAATTTGCAATGTATTACTGATTACTCAGGACCCTTTCCAATATGTGAAATAGACTTAGAGGCAACAAGCACTCAAAGTGCTGTCACTCACTTTATCCTGCACTTTTTTATCCATAGCTGGGTAGAGATATGAATTCATACATTTCCCAAGGGCATTAAAGCAGAGTGATCACCTTTCATCCTGGCTGGGGTTTGAACTCATCAATTTCATTCTTCATGCCATTATCCTTTCAGCCACTCTGCATCTCCTATGACTATTACAGTGTATACTTTCACCAAATTAGGCACAGTATTAGAAACCATTAACCAGAACTGTCAAAAATAGGTTTTGTCAGTTTTAAGGCTGGTCTGGCTGCTAGCTATGTATGTATGTATATACATAGGCCGCATAAATGGAGCGAGAGGGCTGAAAATTTTAACATCAACTCCATATTATATCTAGTAAAAACATTTTTTTAAATATGAAAATTCCCTGCAAAAATAGGGTTTTTTTGGCGGGGGGTCAATTTACAATACAAGTTCATGCTCAATTGGTCCCTAGTTGGTGCCCGCATATTCTCTTCCTTTTTAGAGTCCCAACCAAAGGTATGAGAAGTAACTTATTCATTGATCACACCTTTCTCCAACCCAGCATACTGCCAAAGATGTTGGACACTTGACGGTTTCTATATAGTGACTAACCAGACATGTGCATTTATACTTCATATAATTGATCATCTCATGAAACAGACAAAAACATATGTCATAGTGTGAAGAGAAGTATACAATGTGTACGTAAAAGCACACATCAAAATCACACAATATCCAAGTCATTAAACATTAGCGCTAGTGGTGGTGTAATAAACATAATTCTTTTGAAACTCATTCACATTTGTTGACAGCAGTACATATTCCAGTAACCTATTCCATAGTCCTACCATTCTATTGCTAAAAAAGAATTTTCTGACATTCTATCTACACCTCTTCACTCCCACCATATATGCATGGCATCTAGTCCATTGTACTAGCTTTCAGTAAAAAATACATAAGGATCGACTAATTCTATACAACACGTAATCTTAAACATTTCTATCAAATAGTCCTGATCACTTTTTTTTTCAACTATGTCAACCCTAACTCCTTCAACCTATCCTCATAACTCACTGGACTTTTTCATAAAGAATTTTATCCTCCAAGCACAGTGATCAGGTTTGGGCACAGTATTTAAGGTGTGGGCAGACTTAATTCATATACAAGAAACGATTCCTTGTCTACATAAGTGGAAGTATACTTGATCAGCCCCAGTACTCTGTTTGCTTTAGCAGCAGCACTGACAATATACTTGGGGAATGAGATTGTCAGTCACTATGATACCAAAATCCTTTTTGTCAATATCTAGTGAATTCTCATTCATACACTAATCAAGAGATGGGTTACTTTTTCTTACAAGTAGCACTTAACATTCATCTTCATAAAAAAACATAACTATTCTCTTGAACATGACGTTGAAGTTTTTAGGTCATCCTGTACTCTAACTTGGTCACTCAGCAATAAAATTGGATAGTACAAATTTGAATTGTGTGAAAATTTTACCATCTATAGAAATTTATTCTTGTAAATCATAAATGAATAATAAAAATTGAACTGGTCCAAGTACTGCTCCCAGTGGCACACCACTACTCACATCCCCCCCAATCAGATTAAGAACCATTAACATATACACTGTTTCCTGCCTAGTAGGAAATGTTCTAGCCAACAAATTAACCTACCAACTATGCCAATCTTTGTAGTTTGTAAATCAGTCTACCATGAGGAACTGAGTCAACGACCTTTTCCAAATCTAAGTATAATGCATTGAAAAACATACTCGTGTCATACAATTTAGTCCATTCTTCAGGTGTAGTGAACAGATTCATTAGACAGGATCTACTGTCTCTAAAATCGTATTGTTCATCACACAATATACCTTTATCCTCAATGAATTTAACCATTCCTTCCTTCACGAGTTTTATCACAGATTTTACTCACTAACTGATTGATCTACACTTACCAGTTAAGGCTTTGTCTCTCTTTTTGGAAACAGGTGTGACATTTGCAATTTTCCACATCTCGGGAAGTCTCAAAATACAACACAGTATAAGATATAAAACATCCTCTGATTCACTAAGGACTTGTGAATGAATCTCATCAGGCCACAAAGCCTCACTTAAGCTTATAATAGTTATTAACTTCTTTACATCAGCAGTTAAGAGAATATTTCCAAGTGTAGTATTTCCCACCAGTCTATTAAATTCAAATTGTCATAAATACAATGCATGGAGTCATTAAACCAAACTTTACATTTATTGTCATCATTGATAAATACAGACTGAAAGAAACAATTTTGTTCCTTTGCTATTTCTTAGTCATCATTTATATCATGATTGTCATCTGCTTCAAGTTTGGAGATTGTTTCCCCTTTGATTTGGTCCTAATGTTTGTATACATGAAGACATAAATGATTTTTCTTAACTCTTTCACAAAGATCTTTCTCATAGCATTTCGTGATTTCTTATTTGCTGCATTCCCACTTTTCTCATATTCTCGATACCCAATATACATTCTAGATCCCTATTCCACACATAATATTTTCTTTTTACACATCTAACTTTCATATAGAACTCTGGTGGATTTATTGAACAACATTGAAGGATTCTATCCTTTTTCTTTAAGTGTGCATGTTCGTGTTTTTGCTAATGTGTTTGTGTTCCAGCACTCTTGGCCACATTGTTTTGTCTACAGATTTGAAAATTGGTATCAGTAGTCCATTAAGCCCCTTCTAAAAAAGTTTTTTTGAACCTTTCGGGGCCATATTTTGACAGGTTCATTAATAACATCTATATTTTTGAGAATCTAGATGTTTTTTTTTTTACTCTATTTCATATGTTCTCCAGAAGAAAACACCAGTGATGAATTAACTGTGATGACAAGTCAGTTTATCATTAACATACATATATGAGGGTGCATCAATAAGTTTGCAGCCCGACAATGCTATTAGCTGGATTCTGATCAGAAATTTCCACTGTATAGATTAATATCCACAACTAAATTGAGTGCATTGGCAAGGAAGGAGACCATTTTGAAAAATAAATATTTGTTGGGTAAAAAAAAAAAGAAAAAAGTCTTTCATCATTTCATGGATGAGATAGACGCATATAAATCAAACAAAAGTGTAAACAATTATTAAATAATACATCTATACCTCAAATGAATGAATTACCATAGTCTATGCATGTACCAGAATTCATCTTGAAAAAAAAAAAAAAAGTAAAAAGATCTTTTATCTAAAATTTTCCAAAAAATACCAGCACAAGATTTTGGCATTGTTGGTCCAAAATTGACCACAGAGACTCAAAAAAGAACATCTTTAGATTGTGTCTAGTGGTGTACTCATGCAGATTCCAAGGTTGCAGCCTAAAAATGTGATTAAAGACAGAGTGAAGAGAGAAGAATTAGTAGCCCACTTGGCTGTTTAGTCGGGCAGGACATTTGTTGGGCTTCAGTGATTCTCTCTTTCTCTCTCTCCCTCTCTATATATATTTATATAGATAAATAGATAGATATATCATATTAGGCTTACTATATTCCTCAAAATTGAAAAATTATAAACACATTTTCATGAAAGCCATACTTACAATCTTGATAATACATTGTAGATATTTCTCAATCATGAGCATGAATCTGATGGGTGGGATTTTTTCAGTTAATTGCAATCAAACTGGCTACAATGCACCATTTTGGTTACTTAGAGGTCACATGCAGAAAAATTAATCAGACTTTTAGCATTATTTAGATGGATAGATACATGGAAATCAGATACTTATTAAGATTATCAGAGAGAATACGAATGCAGACCCCACATTTTCTTTTTTATTTTGAAAAGACTAATATGCTATAAACATACCCCAGGGTCCCATTAGAAATCAGAGGATTTTCTGGCCATAGAAGTGGCTATTCTAGAGTTTTGCTCAATCAGACAGGTGAACATTTGGTAAATTGAAGTAATAGTGATTTTTTTTAGGCAAGCATGAACACAGCCAGATACAAAATAATGGACCAATTTAGCACAAGCTTACTTGTGAATAGAATCTACCATTTCTTTGAGGGGTAAGGTTTTCAAAAGCTACATTGTCAAATATCTGATTTGAGGTCCTAGTAGAGACCACAAAAATTTTGTGGCCATGGTACTGGCTGTTCTTGAATTTTGCTGACATTGACGGACAGGCAGACATTTAGTAAATTATTGTAAAATGGTGAAAGTACAAAAAAAGATATATCGTCAGCATAATGATAGGCCAAATATCAAAATAAATACAAGAAAAAAAAATACTTATATTTTCTCTACATGAAAACTCTAATAGGTTTGCATGGTGAGAAACTAAATTTACAAAATCATTATATGATTCTGTTCATAACTTTAAATTATTTATACTAAATTCAATCAGGATTTTGAAATAAAACTCAACTGAGTTGTGTAGGTCACCAATGGGAGGGGGTATGTAAATTGAGAAAGATTGGGTTATGTGGAAGTAAGGATAAACCTGCCTGACTTGCAAAAACACTCAAAACATTTAAAGTCTTGATTTAACTTGATCTTGAACATCTATCATTTGCATTGGTACAAGATATATAACACCAACATAATAGATTACTGTTAATTACTAAGACATATAAATCCTATGTATGGGTTACTTAGCTAGTATATGTGATATAGAATATATATTCTCAATATCATTCCAATTTCACTATATGTACTGCAATTGGATCATATCTACCCACTTCCCCATGAGAGCAAGATGTGTCACAAGGTTGGTTCAATATTCTGGAGTATACAGGGATTTAAAAAACTCACTCCAGTCTGGTCTTGCAAAATCTTCAGGACAAGCCCTAACCTCCCCTTTGGAGCAATGGGAAGGTGTTACTCTGGGGCTCACTGATCCCCCTGAGACTGGGTAAAGAAATTCATTGAGGCTACAGGATGAATCCCAGACCTCTGCACTTGCCTCAGTAAGTCCTCCTCAGCTATGGTATTGCTCTGGTGTAAAGCTACTATAGAATGTACTATGAATAGTTTTATTGGATGTCATCATTGACATTATATACCTAAATATATGTAATCAACATCATCTTCTGGATAGCTTATTCTGCATGTATAATACATATAAAATGCAGAATAATCAAATCAAAAGATTTGGGAAATGAGATTGAACACAATTTATCCCTGAGTTGAGTATCATCTAATTTTTGTCTACAATTTCTTAATACCTGAATGAATTAATCAAATATTGTTGACAAAAAGAATATCATTCATCTAGGAACAATACAAAGCTAACATAAAGAGGGAGCTGACATCAATATCATCAGCAGTAATTTCAGCTACGCCCTTACATACATTGGTGAATTGTAGTCGATTAGCAAGAAAGATTCAAGTAAATATTTTTTTTAATTACACCTACATATCTCCTGAATAGCATTTACAAAAATTACTTGTTTAGTATGTCAAGTATATGAATCATTAGTTTCTAAATCTGAATTGCGTAAACAGTAGACTCTCAACAGACTCTTCTAATTTCAATCACTATAGATGCTGTTAAAACTATCTTCTTTAGTTTCTTTGCACTTGGCTAATAACCTGAGATCAACAGAAACTTTTTTTATATGCCCAACTGTTTAGGATATTAGTTTTCTCAATCTATTAGATGTAAATTATAATTAAAAAAAAAAAAACAGTTACAATTTTAAAAGATTATATGATAAGAGTTAATTTACTCGAGGAAAATCTTTTGATCAATAAAATTGATACTTGAAGAAACACTATATGTTAGTTTAGTAATAAAATGATTTGATCAAATACCAATTGTCTAACATTATGAACTTTTTATGCTATATACAGAGAAAGTCATTTTTATAATTACAGATAATGTGATCAAACAGATATCGTCATCAAAATCAAATATTTAATTTAAAATCAATCAAAAATCAAATCAAAAATTATCTGTTCCCTATAATCAATTATTTATAATGTACAATTGTTTATAACAATGAATTTAATAACAAAACAGTGAATGAAAATTGTTCCAATTATCATATACTTTGCTTAATATTATCAGCAGTGGCATGTCAGGAAAAATGCACTAGGGTAAGCGAATGACAGTGTCAAGACTTCTGATGAACCTGAAGTTTGAATATTGATATCATTCAATTATTTCATTTAACACATAAAATACAAAGTAACAGGAAATATCACTTTAACTTACCATTTTAAACATAGTTCAATGAAATTCTTTTTGGCTTACAAGCAAAATGATCAGTAACTTTGCTGTAAAATTCTTACTTGCTCTAAAGATCATGCAACAATTTTTTTCCAACAGTTAGAAGGGTTAAACTTAGCAATCTTTCTTGACCTTGAAAATTTCTTGAATGAATCAGCTTTAATTCACTTCAAAGCAGAGAAGCTGAGCTCTACAAATGCAGTTGTTGCTGGAACCATTGGAATATCTTATCAAGTCTAGCTAAAGTAAACCTTTTCCGAGTCATTCAGCTTTATAAAACCCAAAATTTCCCTTGTAGTTTTATCTTTGAATTCTTCTGACATATAAGCAACTTTAAGTTTGATTTCAGTGATATTTAATATTGTTAATAAATAAACTGATTTTGAATAATGAATTCGTCATGTGTTTAGCAAGTGAAATATTGTTTGTTCAAATAAAATTTGATACAAAAATTCAAATGCTGTCACGCAGCAATAAATATAGATACAATGGAATTTTATGCACCATGGATACTTTCTCCTGTGACATTGGTGTAATCCCTATTGGGATCTTTTTGGTACAGCTCTAGTCCTGGCAGCAAGATCAGATAGTAGTACCAGACCACTCCCTTCTCCTAATATTACTAGTACGTTGTGCATAAATTGTCCAAATCTGTAGCAAAATCACTTATACTCAGTGATAATCAGTGATGAAAATGGGGTAGGGGTTACACAGGGGGATAGTGTTCCCCAACTTTTCAGTTTTGAGATGCAGGGGTTAGCGTCCAGGTCCTGTCCTTCCCAACCTAAGCCTCATGAACCTTTATGTACCCCAAGTTCCTAGAATTCATTTCCATCACTGATGATAATAGATATTATTGAAGGGGGGGGATTTTAGCATCAAAATGCTTTTCATAACTTCTTAGATTGATCTGAACCTTATTTATTAACACGAGTTTAGAAAAAGTGGAGTAATACAAGTTAAATCCTTTGTTTTCATCTCGTGCATGGCAAGTGGTATATCACAGAAGGCAGAATGATGTCACCACAAATGGAATGTTACATATTTGAGGGACAGATTATTCCAAGCAGCACAGTTTCAAAAGTATGGACTCTTATTACATTGAGACCAAAAAATTTCAGAAATGCTATATACAATTTAATCAAATAATATGTTGACTCAAGATATTTCAATCTAATTTGGAAGGGAATAATTTTTATAGGGTAAGCGATGCTTACCTTGCTTTTTAGGAACACATGCCACTTGTTATCAATCAGATGGTAATCTAAAAGTGATCCTAATGAAAAGCTTCCTTTGCGTCATCAAACTCAAATGGTCAAGATCATGTAACAAGTTTTTTTCCTCATAAATTGAAAATGGAAGCATTATTTGTATAAGATTCTTTTGATTTAACTCGATATCAGTGAGCCCTATAAAATGAAAAATAGTGCAAATTACAAGTTTGATAGGATGTGTAAAATAAACTCACCATCTGGTGTCTTGGAGAGGTCATCTTCACTGTCCTCAGTGACAAATCCTGACTTACTTTGTTTGATGTCACAGAACTCTTTCCAGTAATCGCTGTTCCCTGACATCTGTGAGTCAGGGCTCAGCCCAGGTTCTGTAGGGGATGACATCTTTTTTTGAATGACAATTTCACAATATTAGATCATGAGGATGACTGAGCAAAAACTGGAATTATCGTCTGAAATTTGAAAAAAAAAATTATACATTTAGTCTCTTAGGTCTCTTGTAGAAAAGCATAAGCAGTTTTCTGCAACATCATTAATGACATATTGCAACTGTATAGCATAAACATTGTGTTTTCCTAAGGAATATCAAAATAAACTAGTAAGGGATAGATAGACCTTGAATACATTTTAAATCAAACAGATTTACTAGAATAAAAGTTCAAACTTAACAGTGATCCAGTGATTCCAAAAAAATACTAAGATATTTCTTCAAAGAAAATTTCATGAATTTTTAAAAGATTTTACTCAGATGAAAGTTTACTCAATTGCAGGCTATCAAACTGATTTTGCAAATTAATTCATATCTAAATACCGAGACAATAAGACCAATAGTTTACAATGGTATTTAAAGGGCTTCCATTCACTGCAATTCATCCAAGCCTGATAACTACCCCTGTCACATTTCAATAGCTTTCCTCACTAGTCATAATGCCAGCATATTAGATGCAGTGTAATATTTGCATAGCTTATTTTAAAATCAAATATTCATCTTATATATTTGCATATATAGTATTCTTTTCCACAGCAAAATGAAATTGGGCATGAAGATAACAGGAAGTCAACAAGCTGAATGAATATGTTATTGGAAAATTGTTTATCAATATTGTTTTAGGACTGGTAAACAGCTGGCCATCAGAACCAGACAAGATTCTCAATTTAACATCAATATATCACGTCATTGATATTTCCCATGAATTACGGTCATTGACACATCGGAATGTTGTGTATCTGTATTAAAAGATAATGCCTTGACTGATCAGGAGCAATTCTTTCCTAATTTAATTGGCGAACCAAAGAAGAAATAATCCTGCTGAAATAGTTAAGAATGAATAAGTATAAAAATACATAGTATCAGTATAAAAAAAATGAAAATCTGAAGATCAGCTTGTACAGAATATTGATCTGATTAGTAAGAATATCATTTACACCACCAGACAAAATTGTAAAACAAAAGACCAAAAAAAAACTCCACCACTGGAGGAGATTTTTTTTTTTTTTTAGACTCTCTACATTGTAAAATGTATAGTTTACATATTAGCTAACAAGAATGAATAGGTAAATGAATGGAGCCTAATGTTAGGGAAGGAAGTTGAATGAGAGCATGTGATTACTGGCTTCCTGTCGACCATGTGAGGCAGGCTGTAATATCAAAGTATGTGAGTTTTTCATTATAGCTTGACATGAGTGGAGAGAGACAAAATGACAGGGGAAATTCTCAAGCTACTCAATAAACCGTGGGTGTTGTACAAGAGAGATTGCATTTCATTAGATGGAAAACTCCAGAGATTTCACAAATGGTATTCAAAGAGGGGGAAATTCAGAGAAACATGAGAACTCTTAGAAGCCAACTTAAAGTACAAGAAGGAATGGCATAAATATGAATGGTTTAGGAAGAACCAGCTTTACTCACCAACACTGAAAAAAACTATCGACATTACAAAAGCCAAATTTCAGAGTTGAAATTGTGACAAGACAAACATGAAATGATTTATTTGATATACAAGGCAGTTGAGTAGGGCAAGCTTGGTAGCTTAGATAGATGGGCTTGACCATGGACCAAAGCAGGCAGGCCTTCCCCACTTGGTACAGCATAATCTAACTGAATTTTCTCTCATTTGGCCTTTTGCCA
Source organism: Thysanoteuthis rhombus (assembly GCA_963457665.1). Classification (NCBI taxonomy): domain Eukaryota; kingdom Metazoa; phylum Mollusca; class Cephalopoda; order Oegopsida; family Thysanoteuthidae; genus Thysanoteuthis; species Thysanoteuthis major. The sequence continues at coordinate 68,832,068 of OY735204.1, read as the reverse complement.
GATCTAGCTCAATAAATATTTATACATCTGAGTGCAAGATTTTTCAGATTAAGTTCCTAAAACATTCTATCTAGTAGAATTAATAATATTCAATGAAGTCTACTTTACTATATGGATAACATTTTTCTATGGAAATTCCAGTGAAGGCCAACATAATTCTAAATAATTGCAAATTAGGGTTGTGACTATTACTTATATCAACATTCAGTAAAAGTGTACTGTATATGCTAGTATTCAAGACAGCCATTTAAAAAAATTCTCAACACTAAGTTCAAAGCTCTGTTATTATGATAAGGTGGCTGTCTACCAAAGCTTGATATGGACAGTTATTAGAAATAATCAAACAAACTTTTAATCTGATAAAGCCGAAAGTTTTGCAATTAGAATAAAAAAAGTAATAATTGAGTTCATCAACAGAAGTTAGGAAATTCATATTGTGAGTCTATACATAGTACTGACTGATTCAAAGATAAAGTTTAAGGTGCATCGTTGCACTTGAAACAAAAACCTATGCTAGCCAGTGAATCAAAATAGCAACCTTTTGTACTATTATTGAAATATGAACAAATAAACAGTAACTTTTAATGAGTGATTTTCTTGCTAGTATATAAAATGTTTAAAAGCTTATCTATACATGGAAAAGGTAACACGGTAAACAGTTTTGTACCGGATTGTAACTCAAGGACCAAACTCACAGAAATGGATCAAAGGTTTAGACATACCAAATGGAATACTAACATTTTTTCAATGCTTCAGGATGTATATAAATAGATTTTGGTATTATTTATAGCCTTCATGGTACAATGAATATATGTGAATGCTTTAATTAACTCAAGAATTGCATCCCAACAGTAATGTGCTTGAGATTACATTGCTTTGATTAAAAGGAGACAGTCACAAAGTCCAATTGTATCTTAAGCCTTTGCACCACACAACTATTTGCTTTCATAGTGTATGAGGGTATGCATGAAACAATAACTCCACTGTATAGTCACAGTTTGAATTTAATTTTAATCTCTTCCAAAAGATTTACTTATCATCTTAAAAGTAAATTAGATCAAACATCTATCCATTTAGTAGTTTGCATGATGAAACCTGTAAGAGTTTGCATTCATTTCACACTAGTGCCTTTGGGAAAGGCATGAATCCATCCCTTCTCACACCAGTGATGAGTAGATAGCAGGGCAAACTGGGCTCGTCAATCTTGGTTGGCAACCAGTCTAGGAGACGAACAACATTGAATTGAAAATCATGAAAGTCCAATCCCTTGTCCAGTCTCATAATAGACTTGATAGGGAACTATCCAAAATGTACAGTCAAGAGGGCCCAGCAAGTCAGATGTTGATTATAAAGAATTGCTAAAGTAAAATAAAGTGGGTTAGTAACGGATGTGATTGGCGCCTGAGTACAAACAGAAGATTTAAAAAGAAAAAAAAAAGCAGCTATAATAACTTTTGATTAAAATATATATGCATTCAAAATACTCATATATCAATCAATAGATATGAAAATAAGATCAAGTGAGTTTGCATTATGTATATAGATTGAAAGCAGACATTTTACTACCATCAAATCTGATGAGCTCTCGTATATTTTCATTTTGAAACAAGTTGAAAAAAAGTAGCCATCAAATTTTCATGTGTGTTTGTGTGTTAATGCCATTTTGTCTACAGACTAGAAAATGGATATCAGTAATCCACTAGACACCTTTAATTTCTGAGAAAAAAAGCTTTAGGGGCCTCATTCTCATTTTTTTAAAACTCTTTTTTAGATGTTTTCTAGTGATGTCATAAATAAAAATTATTCTGACCATATTTATTCTATGATAAAATTCTTTTACATGACTTCACACTTTGACGCTACAGTCGCTCAATTATTGACTTTGATGGCAAGTCTTAATTATTTTTAGAAAAAAATTGCATTCCATTCAGCAAGCCTAAACCTTTGATCCCTGGCAAAGTTTCATGAATTCTCTTACTTCTGTTTATAGTCAGAGAAATAAATATTAATTTCTTCTTTCACATACATAAATATATCCAATACTGTGAAAGTAGTAAATAAAGAAATCTCCAGGTGATCTGGTAGAAATAATGATAGTCATACAACAAACAGAAGTATCGATAAGAACAATAAGCAATGGAAACAGAATAAGTAGACAGAATTGTCAGACAAATATTATACCCTGGGAAATACAAATCTAATTTAGAAGCAGTAGATAGATTCTAATCAGGTTCTCAGTGACTTGTGATCTAGGGCAGAGTTCTTTAAAGTACAGGTCTTGACTGGGTTACAGGTTCACAATAAATTGATGAATAAAAAGATAGATGAGAAAAATATTGATGGCAATGAAATAATTAAGATTTGAAGTATGAATATAACTAATATTCTATTATCTCTATCAGCAATGATTTATTTGTTGAACTACTAAATCATAACAGTAATAGTAGCCTTATAAACTATATTATGTTTCTGTTTATGCGAAGTGGGGGTGCCAGTACCATACATTTACATATGATACACTGTATACAAAATCCTGTTACATCAAGGTGTTAATATCATCGCTTCTACAGAGGGTAATCCTTGGCACCTAAGTACAAAAACCTATGACAATATCTATCAAACAGAGGCAGCAAAAGTCATTAAATTTTTTTATCAGAAAGTATAATTGATATTTTAGCAAGTTTTGAATACAATGTATAACAGTATTTTGAACCTAAAAGAATTCATGGTGCAAAATAAAGTATAAAGTTAAGCGTTCAATTTCTGATGACAATATTGTTTAATCATACTTTTCAATAAAATTGTGTGAATTTGGAGCCTTGTATGCTGGTTAAAACAGCCATAGGTTTACGTATACAGGTTCAACGATTACCCAACATTCAGTGTTCTTACCTGAATCTTCACTATGAATTCTCTCACCTCTTTTTATTTATGCACTGATATTAACATCGAACATGCACAAGAGTGAGCATACGCATAAGATAAAAGCAACTGGAATCATGAAAAGAAATTTATCAAATCAATGCTCGAATGTAGATCATTGTTTTGATTAAATTCAATTTTTCTTTTAATTACAAAAAAAAAAGAAAAACCAACCCTGTAGAAACAATTATATTAACACCTTGACGTTACATATGACACGTAACATCATATATAGTATGATCTAAAAATTTGGAGCTTTGGGTACAAATTTTAGGGTCTAGATTCTACATTTGATTTAAAATTGAATATCAGGACGCAGTTCAGACTGTAACCTACCATATTTCACGGCATATTCTATATTTTTACAGAAGGGTGAACAAAGAAAAAACACATTTTCCTGAATTCCTCCTATGTCTCACCAAGTTTTTTCAACTCCACAAATTCTGGCCAATGTGGGACTGGACAGCAAATTTTGAGTGGAGAAAAAGAAGGGTCTTATAAGCCATCAAATATAGTATTTAGAGTACTTACATCTGGAAATGGTAAGAAAACTTCAAGTAATGTTTCCTACCAATGGTGTCTTAGAAATGGTAATCCATGAGCACTAGAAGAACTCTCGACATTCTCTTCGATAGTAAAATGATATTTGGTATGAAGATAGCTTGAAAAACATATCAATAATAAGCTAAGTAAATATTCTATTGGGGAATTGTTTATCAATATTGTTTTTGGTAAACAGCTGGCTATCAGATCCAGAAAAAGTTTCCAATTCAACATCAATATATGTCATTGATATTTCCCGTGAATTACAGTCACTGACACAAGAAGCAGAGATGTTAACAGGAAAAGTTAGACTAATTATCATAACTTCCAAGTTAGAGAATAAAAGTCTTAGTGCACAAATAATTGACATGATCAAATTCGAATATTAACAAAAGAAAATACAGTCAAGTTTGAGGCATTGCTTCATGAAAAACGTTAACTAGATTCAACTCTAAACAGAATTGAAATATTGCTACAAGTACGTACTGATTGTATTTTTGTCTCTCCTGAAACATCTTTATTTTTAAATAGATGGTTAACATATTTGCTTCATACAACTGAAGAAGTTTAAAGATGAGACAAATGCCCTTTAATTTCTCGTTTTTTTTCTTTTTAAATATATTACATTATGCAAAAAAGGTGGATCGATAAGTCTGGAGCCTGACATACATTTGTTGGATTTTGATCAGAAAATTTTCACTGAACAATGTTTTCGTTTAATCTGATTATATTCACCACAAAATTAAGTGCATCGATGAAGAAGGAGATTATATTGAAAAATAAATATTTGTTGAACAAAAATAAGTTGTTTTTTTTTCATCATAAGGCTATGGTATTGATGTACCTACATGAGTGAGTATTACATTCAGAAATTATTTCATAAAAGTTAAAAAAATACTTTTTGAAAATGTTCTTAGGACACAAGTTGATTTGTAAAGAGTGCTATCATTCTAAGCAAAAACATCATCAAGAGAGGTTTTATTCTTGAGGGTCAGCCATCTTGACTTGTGTTTATACAGTCTTTAACTTGCAAGTGACAAGAGAGGGTAAATATCAGTTGGCTATACAGAATACATACAAGATTTTCATTAACGTTAAAACAGAAAAAAAGTGAACAACAATGCTAGAGTTGATGAGATGTAAGCATGTATAAAACTTTACAAAAGTAAAAAAAACAAAACAGCACTATCCTAAGCAATTAGAGTTCAACTTCAATTCCAGATCTTCAGTTTAAACTGATTAACATAGCAAGTGCAAATTGTTTGTAAGTTTTTTTTCTTTTCCTCAAGTAGTCATTTTGAAAAGAGGTTATTTCAACACTGATGATTGAAGGCAAATACAAATAGAAGATCCCTGAAAAGATTGGCATATAACATTCAGACTAAAACTCGAACAGACAACTCCTTTTTCATTTGATATAGAAGCAATGCAATAAAAACACATGTTATTATTCAGATAAGATGTGCTCGCTCAAAGTATAGTACTGGTCCCCACCCCTTCCCAATCCAGAGCATTCTTATCATCAACCTTTTAGCATCTGTAATTGGATATAAACCTTCCCCAAGATTCACTAGACCTCTCTATCGTGGACGTCACAAAGCCAGCAATTTCTGAATAGCTTCTCACACACATCTTATTTTCTGTTGGCCTCAATTTTGCAAATGATATCTGGGGGTCGACATGAGCTGTGATGTCTAGTGTTTGTCTGCCATTTTTGCAACATGACCAGCCCATTGCCATTTGAGTTTTCAACGGTTTCTATGATATCTTTGATTCCTGTCTTTTCACTAATATATGGTGCTGTCTTATGATCTCTCCATGTGACATTGTGCATGATTCTCTCCAGTGCATGTTGCATGGTCCCCAGTTTGAGGGTCAATCTTCTGGTGAGATTCCATGTTTCAGCTACCCAAGTGATCATCACGAGGATGTATTGGTTGTATACACTTGTTTTTAGAACAAGAAGGATTTTCTTGCTCTTGAAGGTTGAGCTTGTTCTACCGAGAACTTGCCAAAGCAAAAAAGCAATTACCATTGATTTGAATGGGAGAAAGTTTACAGCATTCCCTAATCCCCAAAATGGTCATGATGCTCCCAACTTAATTAATGGAGGTAAAAATTTTGTGCCCAGAAAAACAAAAGCAGTTTTCCGAATAATAATGGCTGAGAACAAGTAAACTTTCCAGAAATATACTGTAGGCTTGATATAACGCAGTTTGAGCATGGACCACTACTTTCAAAACGTTACATTTGGCTCTTCAAACAATAGATAAATACAAAAATAGAAAAAGACCCCTAAGAAATGTCATGCACTTGGCCAAATGTTAAATTCGGCCATCGATAGCATAGATTAATAGAAACTAGAGAAGCCAATCATGTCAGTGATGCCAACTCAAAATATATTTTTTGCGTTATTCTGACTACCAAAAAGCTCTAAATTATACAGAAATAGCCAAAAACTGCCAAAAAGATACAAAAAAAAAAAAAAAAAATAGTCAAAAACACACCAATCACTGAATTGGGTTACGCCAACAGTAAAAAGAACATGAATTTCCCTTTCATCTGTTGCTAAAAAGATTATTGATGTATTTTCAACACTCACTACACATGTAACATAACTAAGTTTTGTTAAAATATAAACTTCTGGTGAGTGAGCAGTCACAACTTCCAAAAAATTTTATACTTATTTCTGTCTTCCTTCCAGACTATCCTCACTCTATGCCCCCATCCCCACAGTTTTCTCTGCATTTCTGCACAGGTGAGTCTTGAAGAAATTTTCTTACCATTACAAGAACAAAAAGAACAAATCACACCAAGATAAGGAGTGTGAACCACGTAATGGGGTGGGGGATTTGGACACACTTTTTCTGCATTATAACAGATCTGCAGTGTATTCATCTTGAAGGATAGTTCTGCCAAAGGGTCTTAGTACTACTTTGTTGCATAAAAAGAGTGGACTTTGTTTACTAGCAACAAGTTGCCATGTGACAAATAAGTGATCAAAACAAAATGATTATTGATCTTCAGAAGAAAAGTACAATGTTGTTAGGACAACATTGATCATAAGTAATCTGTAAGAGAGAAAATACTGCATACACTTAGTAATCTGCTCGAGGAATGCAATTGTCTTCACTGTAAGTCACTAAAAAAAGCTGGTTGTGAAGTGGGAATAGCCAGTATTTTTTTGATAGTTACAGAGAAGCAATGGCTGTCCATTTTTTTTTTTGTGGGGGTGCACTTTTTGAGAGACTTTAAGCCCATAGTGAGCAGAATTATAGGACCACTTTTTGAACCTAGGCAAATGTCCATGGTATTTTTGTGCTTTTTCATCTCTAAATGACGTCCCAATTAACAAGTGTAGTAGGTCAAGCTAAGTATTTTGTTTTAAGAGGATGCAGAACAGTTTTTGAGACAGGGAATTGATTTTTTGAGCGTAGACCCTTTCTGTTAGTGCACAGCGGCTGCTTTTCAGATTTTTAAAATTTTTGATTTTAAAAAGGTTCAACAGGTGCATTCAATCACATTAAAAATCAAACCCCATAAATACAGTGAAAAAAATTGTCCAAAAAATAATGATCACAATTTCTGGCCAAGACATACCAAATATGAATGTAGTTGTTTGATGGAATTCTGCAGCAACATTTTAGGAGGATTTTCTTAAAATTTTAATTTCAAGGCTCAAAATGTGTATGCACCATTCACAGGTATAAAACTCAATAAAACCCACATTAATGAGCAAAAATTCACTATTCAAGTCTATTTCAATGTACGGCAATTAAATCCTTGTTTCAATGGACCCCAATATAATAGTTTTGGGATTTAGGACGCACATAATCAGAGATGATAAATCAGCCATTTTTTGGCTTGATCTAACCGATTCCTTCCCTATTTAGTCAATAAAAATCAACAATAGCAGATAGTCAGAAATTTGGCCATTAGAAAGTTATCAGCCAATTTCATTTTATTTTAGTTAACTCAAAACATATATATATATATATTGATATTTTCAGCAATGAATATAGCTGAAATCAAGAAATATGTTGCCAATTCTAATCATTTTTTGAAAGTACATAGAAAGAGTATTTTTTCATAATTTTCATTATTTTTTTCACTTGAGATCAATAAACCGAATTTTAACCCAAACTTTTGTTTGGATAAAATTTTGGGGGGTCAGATACTAATTTATTTTTTTACCTAATCGACAACTAATCATGTTTAATAAAAGTAAGTGTATAATTTAAAAAATCTTTTGAAGCAGTTTTAGCTGTAAAAAAAATCAAATTTGAGTTGGCAACACTGCATGCTTTCACGTTTTCTCTACAGTGTCTCAGTCATTCATATGCCTTGTTTTTCAAGTAAATGTTTAAATGATTAATTACAGAATACGTCTTCATATTTATAATCCATTTGGCATTTACTCACAATCAGCAAAACTTTGAAAATAAGTATTTTCATTTGTTTATTGATTTCCTTCCCTAACAATCTGTTCAAACACTTGGACATATAGTTTTATTTTCAGTTTTTATTTGTTCGATAAAATGTCGATAAAGTAATTTTTATCTATTTAAATGAAATAAAATTAGTTTTTGTCAAAACTGAAAAATCCGGTGGTAAATAAGCCTCAAGGATTGAAGCACTAAAAATTTACTTGCAGAAATTTTCTATTTTTTAAAATTAGATGTTCGACTTTTCACACAGTTTTTGTTGTTTTGTGAAAAACTAGTTTTGATGTAAATATCCTTTTTTTGCTTGAATTTTTTTTTAAAAAGTGATTAAATCAAAACCACTCTTTTATTCATTTTTTATTGTAAAAAAATTTCAAGTAAATTTTACTTGAATTCTGTTTATTTTTCAGCAAGACTATGCTGACAGCCGCAGTCAGATGAAATTTATTCATTATGTAAAGATGCCTCTATGAGCATCTCAGTAAACAATTTACATTAGAAATATGTATTCAACATTGAATATACATTAATTTGAGTGAAAAAACATATGAATCTGGGTAATAAATGCTATTTTCTGATTGATAAAGAATAGAAAATAGCTATTATTCCCTTCAAACCATGCTTTTATGATCAGAACACTGATACGTTAAAATTTACTTATATTGCCTAAAACAGCTTAGAGAAAGTATGTGAAGACTGTAAACTACTAATGTAGAGCTGTGACAAATTGTTCATAAGACTTAATTCTAGGTGCAGTGGTGGTATCAACATCTTCCAGTGGTCAACCAGTGGCTCCCATATTACTTTGTTCATTGCCACATAGAATTTGGGCAGCTGTGTCCAGTCCCACCTTTGGTTGAGTGTCAAAGTGTCCCAAAGGCAAAGATAGTAGGGAAACTTGATAAATCTATCTTGGAGACCCGTCAGGAATGCCACCATTTTGAAGTGTCTGATGACCTTCTAGTTGTACACATCATACTGTAAGGCTTTAGGAAGGTATTGACACTCATGTATTGCAGGTGAAATGAGGTGCCCAGAAATTATCTTGATCCCAACAGGCATGTTAGAATATGCCTTGTACAGAGTACTGTTTGAGGCAAAGGGCAAAGCCAGTGTCTTTGTTAGACCACAGATTAACAATATCATTTAGCGCAAGGTATTTCCCAATAAGTTCAATAGGAAGAAGAAAGCAGCTTCGTACAGCTTTATCACGGTTCAAGGCTTCTAAGACAATCACAAGACCAAAAACTGTATGGAGCTGGTTAAGACTAAGGTGAAAAAAGCTACCGTAAAATGAGTTGCAGGCTGTCCCTCAAAGTCTATATCCTTGACACTTTTGATAAATTCAAGAAGAACATGAGAGCAAGTTTGGAGGAGAAAGACGAGTTTTTCCATCTGGATGTACTAGACTTACAAACATATTCTGAGAATGTGATGGGAGATTATATTTTTGGGTCTGGTTTGTAAAAGTGAATTACATTACAATCAAGAATTTTGCAAAAACTACTCACTTCTAAATCTTTTGTGATCTCTTTCATTTAGCATTAGTATGAATACATGTTGATTTAGAACCATAAGCTGTTTTTCTGAAGAAATGTGATTTAAATAATCTGAACAAAAATATGTACATTCACCCGAATAGTAAATTTTAGAATAGTGATATCCAAGTCATGACAGCAAAGTTTGAGGGGAAAATAGCCATTTTCCCATCCTTTTTATACATAGGCAATTAGAAAAAAAAACACTCAAAAATTGCATTACACATTGTCGGTAATTGAATAATTGTATCCACTACATTAATCCTACGTAGAAATTTCAGGGAGCGCCACTTTGATCCAAGGCAAAATGCAGAGATTCTCTGATCCTAGGTAGAAGTGCTAATCAATACATAAATAATCCGGTCATTTTCAATGGTTACTGCTGTTAACAATATAATATGTTGATCACAGAAACCAAAATTGAAATATAAAAATCAATGCTTTAAGCTAGAAAGAAAATTAAAAGATTTCAATTTGACTAATGCATATAACAAAGTATATTTTGAGATTCTTCTACTAAAATAGCAGTGGAAGAGATTAGGGTGCAGATCTAAGAGTTTATTCATTCTACATTCCCATTTTATGTAATATGTCCGTAAAAGTCATGGATAAATGTCGAAAAAAACTACCAGTGTCTCACAGGTCAAAGGTTACTTTAATTTTATGTTCATTCTTTCATTTCAAAAATCAGTGAGTCCACAATGCCAGAAAATATGATGATCATTAATTGGCTGACCAAATTGGTAAGTGAATTTACTAAGAAAATGAGATTTACATGAGAAAAGAATTCAAAGTATTAATTGAAATTATGTAGTTTTTTTTTTCTCTTTTTACAAAGAAGCAAAAAATACCAACTAGCATAATAGGTTGAATACATTAAAATCAGCTAAAATTTGCTTGGATGAAGGAAAGTTGAAGTTTATGGCAGAAAGTCCATTGCATTGGAAGATCTTCTAAAAATCACCTCAGAAATCATCAAATTTCAAGGCATAGTGACATCATGTGACATCATGTATGATGACTGGTCAAATTTTGTGCCTAGACTGAGATCAATTTTGGGGTCAAGATTCTACATTTGGTCCAAGTTCTGAGTTCTTGGAGAGAAGGAAAAAAAAGACAAGGCAGTTTGGTTGAGGCACAAATGTCAGAGTCCTTGTGCCCTTCTTCTCTTAGTACAATGGGAAGGTGCTGCTTTAGGGAGGAAAGATGTCCAATTGACAAAACTTGAGGGGCAGACAGATGTCCAATTGACAAAACTTGAGGGGCAGACGGATGTCCAATTGACAAAACTTGAGGGGCAGACGGATGTCCAATTGACAAAACTTGAGGGGCAGACGGATGTCCAATTGACAAAACTTGAGGGGCAGACGGATGTCCATCCAATTGACGAAACTCGAGGTACAGACGGATGTCCATCCAATTGACGAAACTCGAGGTACAGACGGATGTTCAATTGATAAAACTCGAGGTACAGACGGATGTTCAATTGACAAAACTTAAGTGGGTAATGATATTCAAAGAGCCACTCTAGAGAGGTTGAATGTTCAAACAATATTTCACAAGTCGTGTACACTGTAAGCAGTTTATACAGCGTGTTGTTATTCCCTCCCAATGTTGAACTGTCAATTTCTCTGTCAACTGAACAGACATGAACTGAAGGTTATCGGATCTATGCATCTATTTGCCAAAATATAATGACTTTACCCCTTGAGTTACATAAATAAACAAAAATATGTAATTCAAATCAAATATTTAAAAAAAATTTTCTCAAGAATCTTTGCTAAAATATACGATTAAAAATACTTGAACATTGCTGTTATAGACACAATGTTTCAGTTGAGTACCTTTCAGTCTTCTCCAGGAGATTATTTTGTTCTTTTTTTTTTGCTGACCATGCGAGTAGATAATCTGAATTAGTGTGATTTTGTCTTTCTGATACTGTTTTTTGCACATCCCTGTTGAACTAGACAGAAGGCATGAGCAAAACATCGGGTCTTTAAAAAGATCTACAACAACCAGGATAAGAACAATATCTAGAAATAAGGATCAATATATAATGACAATCTCTTAACTAAAAAAAAAAAATCAGACAAAACTTAATCATGTTAATAATTAAAGGATATCACACAAGCTAAGTTATTTTTTTGGCTTAAAATATATACATAAAAATAGATAGAAAAGAAAAAAAAATTGTCATAATTTACTCAGACATTTCTTTGAAAACTTATTCAGCTTAGAAAGATTAATTCTTTGCTAGAAATATAAAGGAAATTTCCACAGCGTATAGAAGTAATGGTATCTCCAACATTTTTAAGTAGCTTAATATCCCATATATTTTTAAATAGGTGCAAATTAGACTACAAACTGTTTCCAGAAATGTGAAATCCTTTGTATACAAAACAGTGTTGGTATTATTTCAACACTAGTATTATAAACAAATGTACACAAACATACAAGTAGAATTCTACACTGTGACTGCTACCATTACTGTTAGTAATTTCAGGTACAAATTTGTCTCTCTTAAATGCTTATACTATGTGAATAAAAAGCTACCTACCTACTTAACTATTTCTCAAACAACTTAATTTCACTTGGTACTGGAAATAGAAAAAAAAAATCTTCCCGTCTATAGCTTCAGCCTTGTGAGTTTCACTTTTTCTCATTAGCGTTGTTATCTTACAGAATCAAGCATTTTTTTCCCTTTAATGTAATGTCACTGTCTTCAGAACTTGACTTTGCTTCTATTTCTCTATACCTTATAGATAGATCACAGTACAATATCTGAATGTATCTTTTTTTCCTTCCAGAAACAATTAGGTCATATAAAACCCATACTGATCAGGAAACAAACATGGTTCAAAAGCAACTAAAATTAGCTGCTGAGATGTTATCCTTTGTAATTGGTACTTAAAACAAACAAATAGTTGCACGTAATTACCATTTTATCAGTTTTTTTTAAAGAAAGCAACTTATACACCTAAGTAGCATAAGAAAAAAAACAACAAGCTTGACCACGAAAGAAATTTATGTTGTGTGGGCGATGTTGCAAGAATATCAGACAACCATTAAACATCATGATTCATGACATGGATCCTCCAGATTGCAAGTGAAATTGTGGCTGGTAAAAAAAAAAAAAAAAAAAAAGATGCTGTGATGATTTGGATAAGTACAGAATGTTTTGGTTGGTAAACCTTGGAAAGACCCATGTCCAACAATGCATTTATAAAGTTGATTATTATTAGTACAAGTATTAATAAATAAACATTTTGTTTGAAGCTGAAAAATTTTTCAAAAAAATATGAAAACTGTCTAAAAATATGTAGCAAAACTGAATGAAAGTTGAAAAATAATAAATTTCTGTATAAATCATCATTTTCTTTTGTGCAAATATATAAAATCTGTACGAAGGATTTATTTCTCATGAATAAGCACACAACTTAATAGGTATTCTTTGCAATAAATCACCTGATCTCTAATAATTTTGAATGACTGAAGTCCAGTAATGTTTATGAGAAAGATATTCTTACATCTACAAAGAAAGAGAAGAGTTGTAATGAATTTAAAACATTCCTTTTAGAGAAACTAAATATGACTGGAAAGAGGAAAATTCAAGCAATAGTTCTCATTAGGACTTTTTTTTAAAAACTTCAAAGAAAAACTCTCACACAAATATATAGAGATAAATATGTGGTTTATCTTAGAAATCAAATGAAGACTATTTCAGAAAAAAGAACAGACCAGCCTTAGTAGGTGCAGAAACATTTTTGTAAATCAAAAATTTAATTTTGAATTTCGTATAACTTCAAAATCAATATTAAATTGAATCTAATGTTTGTAATGTTCTTTTACTCTTATTTCATTGTGAGGCTTCTATTAGTTGGATTCCACATGATATTCTCATCTTTGATCTCAAATATCATAGTTTGAACTATTTACCAGTATTATCTCTCATCAGAAGTATTGCTCTTGTCTCTTGCTTCCTATTACATGGGAGAAAAATAACTCGTCGACAAATCAAACATTAACCCTTTTAAAATGCTATAAAGATAAGACTTGGAAAATTGGGATGGAAGTTCAAGTCTCATTGGGACAACTTTTTTACTCAAATTTCGTACTGTTCTTCTCAATAGTCAACAGTAATTAGCCTAAAACATAGTGATAAAAAGCAATAAAAAGTTTTCGAAATAAAACAAAAAAGAATAATGCAAATTACTGAGTTGCATAATCTAAAAAATTAATCATGATATTGGTTGATATCAACTAAATAAGAATAATGTCATTGTAGCTATATGCCCACATAATACAATATCCCTCAAGGTTCTCGATGACTTTAAATGAAGATCTGTGGAAGCATGAGCTATGGGTTAAAAAAAAAAAGTGGTCGAATTTTTACCTCTCATCCGGTGCAGATAGGTACTTCAACTAGTCTTTAAAAGAAAAAAAAAATTCTACAATCTCCTTATTATAGCTTTTACATAAAATGTAACCTAACTTCCTGATTCTTATTCCAGTGATGATTAATCTGATAAGAAGATAACATAGGTATTAAGATTGATTAGTGGGTCTCTGCGATAGAAGTTATTAAGTAACCTTTTTTTTTTCCAAGAACAATTTACCTTTAATCTAATGCATCAGCAAAGGACAGGTGAGGACTGGGTAACAGGTATTCAACTACACTCAACAGTATGTGTATAAAGCAGAGTAAACGATTTTTCTTAATAGTTAAACATGAGTAGTGGAAATGATTCTCATTAAAAATAACACCAATGGCAAAAAAATCCAAGGACTTTGGAATGTTAAACTAAATTGTATGATTAAATGTCACAAATTGCACAAGAGGAAAATTAAGTCTTTCCACTGAAGTTGATTACTATTTACAGTAAACAAAAACTTGAATCATGAATTCTAACTTGGAACACGCAATATCATGTTTAATGTTTCAGACTGTTTAACTTTTTTTTCCTATAATTTTCCCCACGTTAACTTGTGCAAGTTATTTGAGATGAACACAAAAATATTCTCTGGCCTTCTTAAGGTTGTTCTTAGGAAAGTGATAGTATCCATCAGTTTCTATTTTGCCACCTCTCGAGAGTCGTACAACTATAATCAGAGATTTTGAATAGTGAAAAAGGAAATTAAACTCAATATACTTACAAATAATGAATCATAGCCCCAAGGAAAACAAAAGTAATCTACTGATAACTAAGGCATAAATAAACATGTTCATGATAATAAGATAATTTCTAATACTGAATGAAATTATTTACTAGATAAAATGGAATCAACTTACTGTCATATTTTTTTAGAATTCTTTTCTCCAATCACAAAGAAGAAGGGTATTATTGGAAACTATCAACCAAAATTATCAGCATAGGCTTTGGCAGTTTTTAAGTGAGGCTGGCTGACTGACTGGTCATGTAGCTATGTGTCATGTGTTATGTGTACAGGTTGCACCCATCAAATGAGTTTTTAGAGAAGGGTCAATTTCAATTTATAATGTAAGCTTATGCTAAATAGGTACCTTAGTTTGTGTCCAGTAGTGTTCACCTTTCTTTTTTGTTGAAAATCCAGATGTTCTAGGGATCCAATGAAAGGCAAGAAAAGTAACTTATTAATTGATCACCCCTTTTTCCAATTGATCACAAGACAGTTTCTACCGAGTGACTAACTAAACCCGTTACATGTAACTACTTCATCTGTTTAGTGAAAAATAAGCCGCATGACAGAGAGATTTTTGATTGTTTGGGTCTGCCTCTGAGTTATATTTTACACCAGTACTAGGGGTTGGTGTGACTAAAATAGAAAATGAAAGCCAGTATTTCAAATGCTTATTTCTAATTTAAGAAAAAAAAATTCTTTATGGGTAGGCCGCAGGCTGTCACTTAATACTTATAAAATCAGCACAGTGATATCTTCCTTTTTCTGTACGTGATATTGTGCTAGACTAAACAAAACTCAGTAAACATCTATTTCTTTTTTTTTTTTTTAAACAAATTTTTAAGGTAAATTCTAAAAATTTCTTTGCAAGATATAAATCACTACTTGAGTATTTCAAATAAACAAAATTTTCATGTCTTTGAACTACACTTAATTTGTATCTACTAATTCATTTGATTTATATTGGAGACCACCAGTGAGAAATTTAAGATACACCTTCAGATAGGTATAAAATTTAAATAAAATAAATCGTTTTCACAATTGCTCATATTGATCTAATTTGACACAGCTGGATTCTAAAATTAACAATTTTACAGAATGTCCCACCCAAACAAATTTTAATAAAATACCATTGAGATAAATACAAACTATATGGCTATATTAATCTTCTTAGTACTCAATTAGGTATTTAGAAGATAACCAACAAAAAAAAAAACAAATGGAAAATTTTTGTACTCAATTATGAAAACTCAATATTGCCAGATGGGCTCAGAATATTTTCTGATGCATTTGTCAAATTACAAGCTAAAGATTTTGCACATAAATTTCTAGTTATTGCTTTTGAGTTCTTAATAAAGTAAAAGAAGGTATAAATCCACTTTTAAACATTTATACAAAAATGGTCTCGCTGTGGCCTCTCCATTATCATCATTGCAGGCCCCAAATAAAAAATGAAAACTCTTAGTATTAGATTGTTGCATATGAAAAGTCAATTTTTGTAATAGTATGGTAAAAGATTACAATAATAACAAAAACGAATATTCAATCAAAATATAAACCATCAGAAGCAATAAACTTTTCCAATGACCCCCTAACAATAATATGCTATCTCTTCAATTTTATAGGCTTTAAGGCCACCAATTCAGGAAAGGCAAAAATTATGGCTTACTTATTATTAAATCTTTCATTATGTATATGAAGTTTAGAATGCTTGAAAAGATGATAATCTATAAATGAAAATGTCAGATGAATATGAAGGATGCTGCAAGACTTCATACCCCAACTCTCCAAGCTTAGATACCTTTTCAATTGCCTTCAGATGACATGATACAGTTGCTCACTTAGAAGTCCAAAAATCTCTAGAAAGAGTTTGAATGGTTCTTAATGGGTCATTGGCAATGCTGTCAATTAATCCTCTTCATTGACGGGTTTGGGCCTCCCTCAAGATTTATTTCTGGCATTCATATTTCGGAACATAAGTCCATTGAATTAATGCTGAACAGTTGGCTCAGCAACTTCAGCAGTCCAAGTTTGAAATCCTACTTGTGAATTAGTCTAACTTCTTGGGTATATACTACAGCTGCAAACGGCTCAAATGCTTCCAATAATAACAAAGTATATCTCTATTTACATTGAATCAGCAAAAAAATGCAATTACATTAGTAAATCTTTCACATTTAGCATTATTGTCTATGGTGTGAAAAAAAACAAACAAAAAATGACATTTCATGTGCATCAACGTAATATATAGGATGCTCTTTACAAATATTGTTTTTCTTTCTGTTTAAACAAGACTATGTACATTTTAAAGGACATTTCCTTTTTCTGCGCATATTTAAGAGGTAATTTCTATTAGCAATTATTTTTCGTACAGGTTGACAGAAGCCATGTCCTGTAATCTGTTCTCCTCTTATACACATCCTGTGTCATTATATGCATACATTGACACCAGCAGATTACAGATTAGATTTCAATATTCTAATGCCAGAGTTCAGAGGATCAGAAAAAAGATTTGTTTAGATTTTCTGATCTCATTTTTTTTCACTTAGGCTAAAACATCTAGAAAATGGGAACAATTTGATAGTTGAATAGAAATAAAATTGAAAAGTGAATATTCATAATACCATACACATCAGTGTTACACTGAGGGGAAACAAGTATTTAGACACTTGCAAAATATTCATTTTATATACTTCCAATGCTCACATTTACTTTGAATTTACACAGTTGGTGTTTTGATATAAGATTACCAATAACTAAAAAAAAAGAATGTATTTCCAAACAAACAATGCAGATTAAAATATGAACAAGAGTAACAGTGAAAAAAAAGTATTTGAACATTAATAGAAAATCATCATAAAAATATTATTCAAGAAGAAATGCAGGTCTAGACCATTCTCTACCTGAACAGAAACTTTTAGAATAAATTGAACTTTTTGGCAAATACCCAGCTTGTCATGTACAGAGAAAAAGATGGATTTTCCTACGTTCTGCACCCCCAAAGAAAAGCACAGAGGTGAAAGTATTATGGTTTGGGGAGGTTTGTCTCTTAATGGTATGGGGGACACTTCAAATTATGGGAGGAACCATGAATGGAGTGATGTATCAGAGTATTGGAGCTTGAAGAAGGTTATATCTTTCAAGATAATGACCCAAAGCATACAGCTAAAATAACTTGTGAATGGTTTGTTCCGAACAATGTAGAGGTGCTTCAGTGGCCTGATCAATCTTCTGGCTTGAATCCTATCAAAAATTTATGGTGATGCTTGAAAAATCAAATTCATCAGAGGAACCTAAGGCAATAAGGTCTTTTGCATGGGAGAGTATTGCGGTGAGCTTTTTAAGGGTTATGAAAAACATATCCTAGCAGTAATTGCAAGCCAGGGCTATGCTGCTAAGTATTAAAATATGAAATCAATGTGTCCGAATACTTTTTTCCATCGTTACTTTTATTTATATTCTATTCTGCATTGTATGTTTGGAAATTTTTTTCCTTTTCTAAGAAATAATTAGTTCCATATCAAAATACATCATCTGTTTGAATTTAAAGTGAATGTGAGCATCGGAAGTATATTAAATGAACATTTTGTAAATGTCCAGATACTAGTTTTTCCTCACTGTAAATTAGATACAGATTTCAAGTGAAATTCTAGAATTTCATCATTAACCCTTTCGCCAGTCAATTTTCTTCCAGCTATAAAGTACCTCTTGGTGCTTATTCAGGTAATGCATTAGACAGGCAATGTATCTAGGCACATTGTAGAGCAGAGTGAATACTCGGTTTTTAGCCAGAGTTTACTCTCAGAGTTCATTCAGATAACAATAACCAGAATTGACAATCATGTTGCTCTATGGTAAGCCAATGGTGACAGAAATGTCTTTTGCACAGTAAAAGGGTTACGGCCATTTTAGTACAGTATTAATCTGTTGTAAACCTGATGAACATCTTTAATCACTTATGTGACTATCACTAAGCACATTGTTGTATCCAGAAAACACTGAAAACATCTACCATAATTTAAATAAGATTACATGAATAGTCCTTTGAATCATACAGAAATTGCTAAAAACAAGATAGGTTAGATATTCATGTAATTAAAAAAGATCCTCTATACTTGTTAAAAAAAATACGCAATTCCAAGAAATGTTATTCAAAATAGAGTACCAATATGAGTACTCTCTCCCTCAAATATAAATGAGGGTTAGCATGAGAGGGTATTATTTTACCCAATAGCAAGGTGGTTGCAACTATTTATTTCCTTATATTTTAGTAGTAGTAGTAGTCATAGTAATAACAACTGAAAAGTACTCTGAGAGCACATACCTCTGCCAATGACATTATCAGGGGTAGTAATTGTGTATAGGTCTGCCCCCAAATTTAATCACCTCTTTTGTGGCTCATTGCCCACCCTACCAGGAAATTTCATAGTACTTCATTGAGAACTTTTGGAGATATATTGTGTGGACAGATATGAACTTCTGATTTGTCAATATTATGTGGTGCAAACCTAACTACGTCATTGATGGGGTAATTTTTCATGGATCAACCCAAATGGTATTCACTTCCTCCACAGCCTATTGTGCACCCTTTCACAAAATTTCATAGAAATTTATAGATAACTTTTGGAGATATTGCATGGACAGACATGAACTTTCGGCAATATTTTGTGGTGTTGACATATAACTACAAAGAATAGAGGATATTCTGCATAAATCCACCCCAATATTTTATCACTCTTCTGTAGTCTTTGGTCCACCCTTAATGAATTTCAAGGAAATTTCCTGTTATAACTCTTGGAGATATTGCATGGAAAGTTGTAAGTTTATACATGAATGTACAAAAAAAAAAAAATGGAAAAATATCTCTCAATAAAAAAAATTCCTGAATTCCTCTCCCCATTCCACAAATTTCATTGAAATCCATTGAGAACTTTCAGAGGTACTGTGTGAACAGGTGCTAAAATACATACCTCCAGCTCTGTTGGATAAGGTAATGATGATAATAATTTATTATTTCATTATTTCAAAACAAAGTAATCTAATCTAAAATAAGTCACTTGAAGATCCAGGATATCAGAGTTAATTTAAAGCAAAAGAAGAAGAAAAAAAACCTAAGGAAATCTGCGACACAGAATTGTGTAGTGAATAAAGGGTTGTATCTGCAACAATGAAGTTTACAGATGAAAATCATTAGAGAGGCAAGATTGTAACTAAAAAAACTCAAAGAGCAAACGTTAAAAATTACAGTTGTGAAAAGAAAATTTAAATTCCATTTTCAAAAATAGTGCCAGCAGAAATTAAATTTTCAGTTTATTTCGACTTTGTATACATGAAAATATAAATATGCACTGAATTTACAAATGAATTAGTTTGAATGGCCTCCGTTTTGTCTCTACAGATCTTATTGGTCTCAAAAAGAAATATGCACAACCAATGCATCCTTCTGATAGATACCTATTGAGCAAAAATATGAAACTTGGCCAATTTCTTGGCTCTCTAAGAACCATGCAATGTACACTGGAAAAAAAAATCATACTAAACATCACGAGGAAAGATCACAAGACAGCACAGTATATTAGAGAGAAAACAGGCATGAGAGATATCCTAGAAGCCATTAGCAAACTTAAATAGCAATGGACAGGCCATGCTGCAAGAATATCAACCACTGGACATTGCAACTCATATGCATCCCCCAAGATCATCAGCAAAATTGTGGCCAATGAAAAAAAACATGATCTCAAAGCTCTCACCAAGCTCTATGATTGGTCACATTGATAAAGATAAATTTTCAAGTTTTATTTGATAAAACTTTTTTCTCTTTCAAAATCTGTGTACACAAGGGATTCGGCCATTAGAAAGTTTAGAAAAAGGGAGAGCTGATTTTCCCCTGACAAAAACTCCTGACATTTTGAACAATTTTTTGAAATCTCAAAATCTTCTGGACAATTTGTAAAATTCTGACAATTCCCTGACCTGGGGAAATTTATTTTTTTTGCCTAACAGGTAAGAACTCTGGAACTGTGACACTTGGAAGTGACAAAAAATTAGCAGACCTTGGGAAGGGCCTATGTCTAACAAGTGACTTTGAAAAGCCAATTAGTGATATTTAGAAATATGACTTTGCTCGTCAACCTTTACTTCATCAAAATATTACTTAATTTCATGATAACTTTATGTTATTCTTTCAAACAAATTTTAAACAAGTTTGTAAATACAGTTTACCTTTACATATTACAAAGTTGTTAGTTAATTTTCAAAAACTCAGCAGTACACATTTGAGATTCATGTCAATTAGATAAGTTTTGACAGGAAGAGAGAGAAAGAGAGAGAAGGAGAGATAGAGATAGAGAGAGAGAGAGAGAGGTGAAAAAACGAGCAAGTAAACTCACCCAAAATGAGTACACATGTAACAGCCAGCTGATAAAAAGGTCATAGAATACATCAACTAGAGTGAACAATGCCTTGCACAAAAGAACTAAAAAAACCAAAGCAACATTATACTAGATATGTAACAAGATTTTTAAATGCTCATTTAAAAGAAAAAAAAATTATATATATATATATATATATATATATATATATATATATATATATATATATATATATATATATATTTTTTTTTTTTTCAATTTGATCTTTTGATACAGAGGAGCTTAAGAGAAGGGCACTGTTTAAAATTCCCCAGACATTATAGAAGACCATCCAGCTGAGAAAAATTGGTATACTATTGAATATTCTTTGTATTCAATATTCTTAACTCTATTTCTCTAAGGACATTTTATATGTATTATATTTTTGAAAGGGATCATTTACTAAAATTTGAACAGCTGTGTTGGCTCAATTTAAAATATGCGCAGAACAATTGAAGACAACAGATATGGAAGATTTCTGTATAACTTGAACATGTAACTAAATTAAAGATAACAGTACCAAGTGGTACATTTTCAATTCAGTAATAACTACCAATATAAGCTCTGAAGCAGATAGGAGAGTAGGAGGTGTACTTGCTTCCTTCTTTCTGTACATAGCATTGTTTCTCTAAGGAACTGCTCAGTAGCTGATTGTGGCTGTGTCATCTCATAGTATTGGACTCATTCATAATTTTTCACAGTCACTTGCATCTACAAACCACTCCGGAATAGTCATATTCGGTTAGCTCGAGGTGAATACTCGATCCCCGAATACAGAGTAACAATTATCAACTTTATTGTGAACATATTATCAGCAAGTGGAAATTGAAGGGAAGCAACAAACATCATTGACCTGATTTGGGGAACCATTGCAATGACTATTATTATGACATACCAACAATTTGCATGGCAGAAGAGGGCAGCCATTTGACATAAGAGGCTAAATATGGATGGATAATTTAGGTTCTATTCAGGTGGGAAGCACTTACTGCTGAACCAATGTTGGGGACAGCCACGATTTAGTGCTACTGGTTTCTGAATATGTTAGCCATAGAGGATACCTATTTAATTCTAATCAAATAGGGGCACATTTCTTCTGCAATTTGGAAAAGTAGATAAATGACTTTCTGACTCATCATGCAGGTGGACACAATGCATGTTGCAGGAAGTGGGTCAAGAGGCTATTATAGAATTTTTAGTAACGGGGGATTTCAATATCATAAAAAAAGCAAAATAAAGTAAGATTATATCTGTTTCATTGTCATTCATTACATGATATTGTACTTATTATATCACTAGATTTGAGAGTGGATAACTGTCAATGGAAAGCACTTTAAGGAATGTTTTTTCTTCTGCATTTACATATTTCTAAAAATATCTGTAAGAACAAATATTGAAAAGTGGCCTGACAAGTTATGAATTTAAACTTAGGGTGAATATCATGTACTAGTATAGGATTTTGTCCGCATCAGAGGTTACCTGATGTAGGTTTGTCAGTCCTATAATGTGGTGTCAAGACGTGGGTGAAGTTACCACCAAATACGTATGACGTCATAGAGTTTTAGGAAGTCTAGTGTCAGCTATGTCTGAACCAGATGTATACATATTTGAATGAATGGACAAGAGAGATACCAACGTTCAGAGAATTCATGATTGAAATGATGATGAAACTGAGTTTTTAGACAAACAATAAAACATACATTTAATGAATCGATGAATAAGAGTTTCACAAACAATGCAGTCAAAGCTGGAAAGAAAGACATGCAAAGATTAAGACAATCTTTTTCATAGCAGGCCTGATTAGGAGAAATAGAGATGAAGAAGAAGAGATGATCTGAGATAGAACAAAACCAGTAACTAGGTAGAAAAGAAAAAAGATGTGACGTAGCTCATCAATGTTGTGAATTTACAATGTACTGGTTCCATAATGCTTGGTTACTTCAAAGACCAAAGCATAATTAATGGAAATGGGGAATCAGTTTTGCAACATACAGAGTTTCTGAGAAGCCAAGACCACCACGTTTAGATTGTTGAGTAAACTTGTGGGCCGCTTCTCAATGCTGATAAATACAAATGACAGAAAGGACTCCATGCAAGTCACTTAAAAAGAAAGGAAACCATACCAACCATAGCTACATTGAAAAGTAGCCAGAAAAGTTATAAATCTAGACTTAGGATGAATATCAATGTAGGAGTTCATAAACCAAAGCTAGCACTCAGCTAGGAAGCTGGTGAGAGAGCAATGATAAACAGAAATTAGGGCTTTTATAGCCAAGAGCTAAAAAGAAGAAACATCATTAAATACATGTGGCTAGTTTTGAGTTTTTGTAGCTAAAGCTATGTACATATTAATTTTGCATTAAGTTTAACTAAGACTAAAAAACAGTCATTATAACTAATAAAGTACCTGTTAAAAACAACAGAATTATTTATACATGGATAAATTATACAAATATCTATTTTAGTATTAATGTATTTATTACAAATAAAAAATGCTTACCGAAGAAAACGTTTTTTATTTTTTATTGATTTTCTACAACTCTTATTTTCCGTTTTTCAATAATTTTAAAACAATAAGGCTGTGCCTAAGATCAAAGTGTTGCTCCCTGGCACTTCTGCTTGGGATCAGGAATCAAATAGTAGCATCTGAGCACTCATCAAAAAATGTTACACACACAAAAAGATTTTTGTCGGCATTCTTAAACTATTGTTGTGGGGCATATCAATTGCTTAGCAATACCTGCTGCCATCATAATGTCATCTAATAAAGATAGACATTATAAAATGTGGATTCTCAGAAGAGTATGGAAGAAATCACAGCAAAGATAAGAAATTGAAGGGTCATTAGGTACCCACCAAACAAAGAAAAATATAATTATTCACATCAAGACTATGTTCAAGAAAATTAGCCAAACAAAAATAGAACTCGAACTCCTGAAAAGGTAGAAATATCATCTCAAATGTATATCTTCATTTGATTATAGAGTGTAAAACAATTTTGAGGCAGAAACTTGTGGTCATCATTATAAAACTTGGTTAATTATCGAAAAAAAGAACATCTTCAAATTATTCTAGTTCTATTTGAAATAAATGACGTTTGAGAAATATTAATTTTAAAAAATGTTTTATAGCTAAAGAAAGATGATAAACTGAATTTAAACAAATTTTGTCTAAGGGTATCAGTCTCTCAAAGATCTGAGACAAAAAAGATCAAACCAGATTTTTTCCATTTCTGATTTATTCCATCATCATCATCATCATCATCATCAGTCTTTTAGCGTCCGTCGTTGGACATAGACCTTCCCCAGGATTTGCCACACTTCTCTATCATGGGCGTCACGGAGCCAGTACTTCCTGAACTTGTCTAGTTCATCTCTCCATCTAATATTTTGCCGGCCTCGGTTGCGCATATGGTCTCGGGGAATCCATGTTGTGAGTCGTGATGTCCATCGATTGTCAGCCATTCTTGCAACATGGCCAGCCCACCGCCATTTGAGATTTTTTATGGATTCTATGATGTCTCTAACTCTTGTCTTTTCCCCGGATGTGTTGTGCTCTTTTGTGGTCTCTCCATGTGAGGCCCAGCATTATTCTTTCATGTGCACGTTGCATGGTTCTCAGCTTACGGGTCTGTTTCTTGGTTAAGTTCCATGTTTCAGCTCCATAAGTGACTATTGGGAGGATGCATTGGTTATACACCCTTCTCTTTAGGATTAATGGGATCTTATTATTTTTGAAGGTTGAGCTAGCTCTGCCAAAGGCTTGCCATCCTAGTGTGATTCTTCGCTTGATTTCTTCTTCTTCTGAGGGTCTCATGGAGATTCGTTGCCCTAGGTAGATGTAGTGGTCTACTTTCTCGAGTTCTGTGTCCTCGATTTCGATCTTAGTGTTCTTATCTCCAATGTGGTTGTTGCACATGATCTTCGTCTTGCTGAAGTTCATGTGCAGGCCGACTTTCTTGCTCTCCTCATTTAGTTCATCTATCATTAGTTGGAGGTCGTGTAGGTTCTCTGCGAAAAGGGCTATGTCGTCTGCGAATCTGAGGTTGCTCAGATACTCGCCGTCTATTTTAATTCCTTTACTCTCCCAGTCTAGCCTTCTGAAGATCATCTCAAGGCAGGCTGTGAAGAGTTTAGGTGAGCTGGTATCACCTTGTCTTACTCCTTTCTGGAGCTGGAAGGGAGTCTGAGTCTTTATGTAGCCTGATAAATGAGCTGCCGTGATTGTATATATGTTTCAACACTTCAACATATACTGGATCTACACCTTGGCGACTGATGGCCTCCATGACCTTAGGGATTTCTACTGAGTCAAACGCCTTTTTGAAGTCGATAAATGCTACGGCAAGTGGTAGTCTATACTCTGCTGCTTTTTCTTTCAGTTGATTTATCGAGTGCAGGTGGTCCATGGTCGAGTAGCTTCTTCTAAAGCCAGCCTGTTCACGTGGCTGGTTTTCATCGAGTGTTTTTGTGATTCGGTTGGTGATGATCTTTGTGAAAAGTTTATATACACAGTTGAGTAGGCTTATAGGCCTATAGTTGTTGAGGTCTTTCGGGTTTCCTTTTTTATATAAAAGCATTATGATAGCAGTATTCCAATTGTCTGGGACTTTACTGTGTTTTAGACACAGGTTGAAGAGGACGGCCAGTTTCCTATTGATGGTTTTGCCTGCTTTTTGGAGTAGGTCGATGGTGATGTTGTCTGGTCCAGGGGCAGTTCCTTTCTTTGTCTGTTTAATGGCTTCCTTCACCTCCCACGGGGTTACTTTTGGGAAGTCCTCTAGTTGTTTGCCCGTGTCTTGCGTATCTTGCTCATTGTTTTGCAGTCCTTGTTTGGACGAATAAAGTTTTTGGTAGATTTATTCCATACCAGCTATTAATCAACCATTGAAAAAAATCAGATATTTTTGAATTTCTACCAGATTATTTTTTAATGGAAAGAAACTGAAATCATTCAAGTTGAAGAGTCCATCGTTTCACATGGTGGGTAGGGGATATTTTTACAAGCAAAATATAAATTTTATCTCACTCTTATTATTTTCTCTCTGAGAAAATAACTCCAACCAACCATCTGAAACAATGGAGTAACAGTAAGAGACAAAGAAACACAGAGAAAAGGTCACACGTTTCACTATATTGATAGATCAGTTCCAGTTGGAATTTACCAATTAAAATGTAACACTCACTAAGTGTATTATTTGCACAAATCTATGACAATGTCAGCACCATCTGGTTGGCAGAACTATAACAACCAAAGGTTTGGTTCCCAAGGGGTATCTTATAGCTACTGAGGGTAAGGGAAATCAATTCTTCATCCTGGAGTTTTTGTGACCTCATATATAGATAACATACACAAATCTATGCCTGTATGTATTTTAGAAAAAGAAAGAGTCTTGCCAATCTAGGGAGAGGTGGATAGAAATTTGGAATTGATATCCAATAAAGACTCTAGAGTATAGAGAGAAAGAAAAAAAGTTCCAGTAAACTAAACTCTTACAGCTGTTTTCCTAAAATGTGTAATGAACTCAAGTAGATTTCTTAGATCATGGCATTAAGTTACTTAGGCTCCAAATATATATATACATATATATATATATATATATATATATGTAAAAAGCATATAAGTTTTTAAAGTGTATGCTGGTCAACATTGGAGATAATATTAAGTTTCATTACTTCAGGCTGTAGTCGAGGAAGTACTCAACCGACTTTACTCAACTATGAGAATAGTACAGAAAAAAATTCAAGTCAAAGCAAAAAAAAACAAACAAAATAAAAATGGGGATGTATTAGGTTGTTACATACAAAATGTCTAATTTCTCAGCACTAAGATGAACAAAAAATTGTATATATTCAATCAAAATCCGACACAATTGAATTAATGATCTTTTCCTACAATCCTCTAACAATAAATATGCCATCTCTATAGATTCCATTTATTTACTGGTCACAAGTTCAGTAAAGTACGAATTATGGCTTCCCTATCATTGAACCGTTTGTTACGTATATGAAGTTCAAAATGCTTGAAAAGATAATGATCTGTAAATGAAAATGTCAGATGAATATGAAGGATGCTGCAAGACTTCATATCTCAATTCTCTCAGCTTACACACAGTCAGCTGAAATATGTAGGGTCTGGAATTCTCATGGAGCATTTTGTCTAGTTCTTGTGGTACCCATTTTTCAAACTTTTTGACCTTTTGTATTGCCCAGGTATGACGTGATACAGTCACTATTGAAGTCCTAAAATCTCCAGAAAGTGTTTGAAAAGTTATTCAAGAGTTGTTGGCCACTGTTGTCCATTCTTCATCATTAGGGATAGGTTTGAACCTCCCTGCGGTTTATTTCTGATATCCATATTTCCAGACCTAAGCCTAGTGAACCAACACTAAACAGTCCATACTGTAGTACTCTTCACTCGAAATGTTATGTTAACATTATCAGCAGCTTGAGCAGCATCATGTTCTAATTTAAAATCGTACTTTAAAATTAGTCTAACTTCTTGGGTAAATAGCATTGCTGCTAAGGGCTCAAATACCTCCAATACAATGAAATTTTGTGGAAGAGTGGGCAGAGGACTTGATTTGAGGGTTGATCCAGACATACTTAACCTCCACTACATCATCGCTATATGTCTCCTCTACCTGATATCTTTATCATATGAATTTTAATGAAATCTTCTGGAAGGGTAGGCCTAATGTTAAGAAAGAATTGATTAAATTTTGGAGTTGATCCAGGAATTCTTTTGATTGAGCGATATCTTTTTCATTTTTTCCCTCATGTATTTATGTATTCATTCATAATTGTCCATACAATATCCCCAAAAGTTCTCAATAAATTCCAATGATATTTTATTGAAGGGTTGGCAATGGGCTAAGGAAGAATTGATTTAATTTTGAGGTAGATCCAGGATTTTTTTTTTCCATTCACCTCCCTTGTATCATAACTATTTTTGAACTTATTTTCATTCAATTTTTAGCAACAATGGTGTTGAGTGCTCAGTAGTTTCTGAAAGAGTTATTTTCCATGTGTGAAATTAGTATGAGATGCATTTCTGTTTTAAAGTGAAAACTGAAATATAAGGAAATTTACACCTCTGAAAATTCTTTATCAGTAAAAGAAAAGAAAAAAATGTATTTTTCAGTAGAAACACGTAGAATTAAAACTTATTAAAGTTTTCCACACATAAGTAATGAATTTAGTGAGATCATAAGATCAAAAAAAATAAAAAATCATTGAACAACCATAGCCATCAAATATGGCAAAATGTTCTATACGTTTTTATATGTGTGTGTGTGTGTATGTGTTTTTCCAGTGCTCCAGGCCACACTGTTTTTTCTACAGACTTGAAAATTGGCATCAGTCTTCTAATGGAACCCTTCTAAAAAATTTTTTTTCCCATCAATCTTTAGAAAAAAAGCTTTTTTTTTTGACATTTTTGACAAGATTATTAATCATCAATAATTTATTCTCCAGAATCTAAATGTTTCTAGAAATACTTTTTACTCTATTTTAGATGGAAAACACCAATGATGTCATAAATAGAATTTATTCTGACCATATTTATTCTTTCATAGAATTTTCTTTTAATGACTTGATATTTTGACACAATAGTTGTTCAATTACTGACTGTGACTTTTACCATCTTTTAAGCAAGATTCATAGTTATAAATATACTTGTCTCTCTTTGTTTATATACATGCACACATTATGAAGGAGCTGTGAATTAAGGAAAATTGCATCCTTAACCTAATAGTTTCAAGTGTAGTTCACAAATAAAGATAACATAAAATGTCCTCGGGTTGAATGATAGCAAGGTGGATAGATAATTTGTAGCAAAACAAACATTCTTTATTCATTGTCACTATCTCTATTGGTCACAGTGACAAAAAATTCTATTTCATTAAGTGAGGAAAAGATTAATAAACAAACACTGGAAAGTCATGACTCAAGCAGCAAGTATACTCCTGACGTAACTTCAAGCGTAGTCGAAGATTGAGCTGTTCGAGTTTTCTGTATACCTTAGCACTGATTTACAGTTGCCTTGAAAAGACTAGAGATTATTTTCAGCGACAAAACACTTTGCCTCTAAATTTCATTTTGAAATGAACTTTCTTACACTAAATAACTAGATTTTTCACAAATATACTATTTTAGCACAATGATAATGATTTTCATATCAAAAAGGACAATTATACTTAGCATGAAAGAAAATTCATTTCAGTGGTGGCAAGCATCCTTTTTCTTATCTAAATAAGGCAATGTATGCAAAAAATCAATTAGAAGTGTCCAATTCTAATTTATTAAAACCATGTGGCATCAGGATTCTTGTCTAAAAATGAAATCCTTAGAAGTCTTTTCATGTCAGTTAACTCTGTCAGATACTGCATTCTTTGTCTTTTGGAAGGATATATTAAATCACATTGAAGTATAATACAATAAAAAAGTACATGTGAATGTTCCATTACTAGTCTAAATATGGTTCACCACAAACTACCAAAGATGACGTATTAGCTGTCAAGAGGAGAAAAATCCCACGTCTTTATTCAACAAAATAGAGACTACATAAGCAACAAGCTTATATGAACAGAAGAAACTCAGTCATTCAGCCTTGTTCAAAGAAAAACAAAAACAATGAAAAAAATTGAGAAAAATTAAATAGTTAAATTTACATTATTTGTAGAACAAATTTAACATTAGCACACACACACGCCATATATATATATATATATATATATATATATATATTATTATTATTACTGAAGATTAGAGAGAAGATAAATCTTACACATGTTTCATAGTAAATCTATTCTTCAAAAGTGGTAAATAATATTTTGCATTATGACAAATATTTCTGTTTCTTTTAATTTTTGATCAATATTAAAGTATAAAAACTACACTACTTTTATCATTGAACATCGCCTCACAAAATTTCATTGAAATTTATTGAGTACACCTAGAGATATCATGTGGATAGTCAGGAACATATACATAAATAGATAGGGAAAAAACAGATATCTCTCAACCAGAAAGAAAGATAGACAAATAAAGATAGATGAATATATAGATAGAGCTATCTAGATATATATAGAGGGCAATAAAAAAAGATAGAGAATATGCCAGATTAGAGAGAGAGAGAGAGAGAGAGAGAGAGAGAGAAATATGATAGAGAGATATAGATATGATAAACAATGATAACGATTGATGTAGTTGCAGACAGATAGACAGTTTGCTAGTTATATAAGAGATATGAATAGACTTTTACTATTGTCGGTAATATCATTTTTGATCATCCATACTTCCACCGTCTCTTGAGATGCCAAAAAAAAAAAAAAAGAAGAAAAAAAGTGGACTTTTACTCAGTACCTGCTCTATTTCTGAACTACTCAATACTTTGAAGATTTTTAATTATACGGTTCAAATATTTCTATTAACAGAAATCAATCTTGGCATAATCACAGTTATTTTGGATGACAAAAATTCACCTAAAAAAACCTATTAATGTAATTTTTTTTCATAACTGATTTTAAGCTATTTTCTTGTAGTCTAAACCAAAATTAAAGCTTCAAAAAAGATATCTAAATTATAGCAATAAATTTTCAAATTTTCATAAGAAAGTCTAGGATCATTGCAACAATTTTTGATGTTTTTGGTACCTACCTGGTTGAGATTGGCAACAAATAAATCAAATGATTTCGTGCAGATATATTTAGGGGTTATGTATGCTAGATATGGAAGGTGTATCTGATCTACACTTCTGGATATGAACAAAACATAGTGTGACAGGTTTTCTGCATTACAAAGTAATGGATACTGGCTTTTATATCAATAAGGAGATCCTGCATTAGGAAAGTAACTTGAG
This sequence comes from Thysanoteuthis rhombus, assembly GCA_963457665.1. Classification (NCBI taxonomy): domain Eukaryota; kingdom Metazoa; phylum Mollusca; class Cephalopoda; order Oegopsida; family Thysanoteuthidae; genus Thysanoteuthis; species Thysanoteuthis major. Next base: position 68,801,192 of record OY735204.1, on the reverse strand, counting down.
ACAGTGAGCACAGGAAGATGTTTATTATGACAACTGCTTTGAACTTGACTTTAACTAGTAGTTTTCTCACACAGGGACAGATTTTAAACTCAGCAAAACACATGGGTGTCCTCTACCACTTTTGCAGAGGGGGGCAAAAGAATATATTTTGGGTGTGGGGGTATAATCGGAATATATCTTAGCATCAACTCTGTTACTAACGAATAATAATACATCTTTTTATAAAGGTACATTAAATTGTGGTTAAATAAAACAATCGTACAGCACTACTATCCTTTATTGACTATAAAGTTCCAACTTTTAACACCCCCTCCCCCCATCCTTGTTCAGGCCTGATCCAAAGAGGGGCAAATGCCCTGTTTTGACCTGTGTTGCAGACATTTTTGTGACCACTTTCATGCGCTCATTTGTGATTCCAGGATGGACTTCAAACTTGAAATGAGAGCAAATATCATATTCTGTGTCAAACTTGGGAATATGACAATGGAGAGACGCTCAAAATGTTAGAGCAGGCCAATGGCAATAAAGCATTGAGCCAAGTATAGAGTTTTGAATGGTGTATCAAGAGTGGTAGAATATCCCTGGAGGATGACGAGAGATCATCAAACACAACCCCGGAAAAATGTTGAAAAAATAGGAAAAATTGTGCATCAGAATCGTCAGATCACCATCAGCGAAGCTGTTGATATCATCAACGTGTCATTTGGATCAGTTCAGGCAATCATTACATCAGACTGTCAAGTTTGTTCCCAAGCTTTTCATCCATGAGTAAAAGTAGCATAGTATCAAAGTCTGCAAGGAAATCCTTCAAAGGATGGCAAGGCAGGTCAGGATTCTGACCTAAAATATTTTTTGTGCTGCACTAGCATGATCGTTGCTCCACATCAGCTCTACTCACCAGATTATGCTCCCAGCGACTTTTTCCCCTCCACCAAGATAAAGCTGAAGGGAAATATCCAGCGTGAATTGCTGATGGTTCTTGACATGCTTAAACAGCAGAACTATCCAGGGATGTTCCAAGCATGACAGAATCACTGCATGAAATGACTACTTTGAAGAAAGATGGCAGCCTAATTTAAATAAAGTATGAATAAAGCTTTTCATAGATGAAGTCTTGGAACTTTTTGATCGCACATACTACATGAAAATAAAACTATTTTTTGTGGTATAGATTGTTAGACTATATTATATAACAGCACATGAAATCACAATGTGAAAGAAAGCCATCATATCTTATATCCTATCATTTCAGTACATATTGAATTATTTTTTGCAAGTTCTGCCCAAGTTAACGAAGCCAAAGGTTAATTTTTTTTTATAGGCCTATCCTAACCTCAGAGGTGGGTAATCTATGCCAGACAATAATCTGAACTCCGGTATTTGACCTCTGAATGAAGTGCATAAATTATACTTAGTACAAAATAGTAAAAAAAAAAACAAGAGTATCATCAATAATTTTAAAAATCTATCTCCATAATTCATTCCTGTATAGTAGATAAGTCAATGTACTCATAATTTAGATGTTGTATGTCAATATTATTGGTATTTTTTTTTTGCAAATCTAAACTGAGGCAAATCCTTGATGCCTAGAAATACTAAACTTGAAAGAGAAAATAATACAAATGAATTGATAATCACTGAATTGTCATTAGAGAGAATCAAAGAAATTTTTAAGGGAATGCCATAATCAAAGAAGTTGATAAATCTTTAAAAAATGGTACATGAACAAAGATTTTAAAAAAGAAGGACTTTGAGTCCAAAGAAAATGGAAAGTATTGAAGGAATGCAAGACGATCAATCTACTGATCAACTAAACAAAAATTACAAATAATATTTCTGGAAGAGAAAATGTCAAAAATTTATAGCACAAAAGGAAGTAGAAATAAAAAAAAAGAATGTCTATTTTTATTGTATCTACTGTGAGCTGTCAGATAAATAGGCAAACTGGTTCTCATGACCACCAGTCATGTCTGTAAATCAAGTTCCCATAACATTTTCTCTTTAACCCATTTCTAATGTTTGACCTTGTAACAGTAAATAGGGTGCAGCTTTATTCCAAAGCAGCTGAACCCTAATGGCTATTAAAATAGGGATCAACTCAGCTATTTTTGAGAGTCAAATGTTTCATAGCAAAACACAAGATAATCTCACATATATATGCATGCAATGGCATTTCAAAATGATCAGTTTCTTAGACTATATTCAATCTGAATAAGGTTCCTTTATTGTTGAATGGTTATGAAAATAAACACAATTGAGCTACATGTGAGAATCCCAGACTTTGCAATGAACAGAATAGCAAATGCAAAATATCAGAAAAATATAGAGGAAAAAGATCTGTCAGATCAATAACATCCTCCCCTTAAAGCAATCAGGGAGGGGGGGATGATCCAAACTGTCTAAGACCTGTTATGTATAGTTATATTTCTCAACTCACTGAAAAGACTTCACTGACTGAGATTATCAAGAGAGTATACCCACACCATATATATATATATATATATATATATATAAAAATTCTGTCCTTCACTGTGACCAATTTGATGCCAATGGTGCAATCATTATATATATATATATATATATATATATATATATATATATATATATATATATATATATATATGGATATTATGTATTCCTGCAACAGCCCCATTTTCTTTAATTGTTTATTCTATTAACATTGTCTAGGGTGAGTGATACATTAACCGTGTAATGACTGGAAATCATTTCAAATAAGTCTCTATATAATATAATGGAACTCATAATCATATATATATATATATATATATATATATATATATATGTATATATATAAAAGCTCATGTCCTTTACTCTGTAATGTACAAAGAAATGTCGCATTATGTTTTTGTTGTTATCTTGAAGCGTAGACCAGATAAACCTTTCATATTTTGCATTCATAACTCAAAATATGTCTGTATAAAATAGTATAATTCATGTTGCTCATCTCAACTAGGAAGAAATAATCATCGACTTTTTAAATGAGAAGTACACATTGCAAAATCTGATTATCTTCTTTCAAGTTCTAATTTTGGTTTTGATTGCAAGAAGTTGGCATGATATTAGTCATGAAAAAATTTTTAAAAATCACTTTTGTACCTAAAGCTACTACATAAATATTTTAGACTGTCAAAGTCAATTTTTGTAATCTAAAATTGATTTTGATTATGCCATGATGTCAGTCAAAAAATAATTAAAATGATTAAGATTTTTCAAGGAAGAAAAAAAAACGAAGAAGGTAACCATTCTTAACTCATGTGATGAAAGCCCACTTGAGTTCATGAGTGTCTCATGTAACAGCTGAAGTATGGATGACCAAAAATGACAAAACCTGAAAACACTCACAGCAACAAAAATATATTCCTAACATTAAAACACTGTCATAGAACAATCTAGTTTTAAAATACATGAGACTTCCAAATATTTTCCTTCTATAAAACATCTTGTTCATAATAGAAACTAAAAAGGAGACAGATTATGCTGTATCAATTCTTGAGTCATGACAAAGAAAGTAATAGTATGGCACTAGTCTACAGTTGGATTTGAAAAAAGAATGTGTGTGTGAATGAGAGAGAGAGTATATTAATGAGAGTGCATGTTAGGGTGAAAGAGAATGTGAGAGACAGAGAGTGATACAGTGAGAGAGTGCATGTGAGAGGGAATGAGAGTGCGTTTGAGAGGGAATGAGGGAGTAAGAGAGGGACAGACAGAAAGAGAGTACTTGGGGTTAGATTGATAACTAAGAAAACATATAAGAAATCCCTTATAGCCTGAGTAAACATTTCGTAACATGAGTTATGAGATAGGTCAAGAATGAGATTTAAGAACAGCGGCAGCTCATATAAAATGCAGAAGAAAAAGATTAAACTGTTATTGGTATGAATGCACCTTTTATGTAGAAATTCCAAGAGTATTTAGTACTCAAAATTTGGAGTTTTAAATAGTATAATAGAAGATGAAGACATCTTTCTGAAAAAAAAAAAAATAACATACATTCAAAACATTCTCTGTAAGGAGAGTGTGATCTTTCCTTGAAGGTATTCTTCCACCTAATCACCCCCAAAATATTACAAGTAGAAACATGATGAATGACGACAGCTACTGAACAAACAGCTTACTTTCACTCTTCAGGAAAATCCCAAACTATTTTATGAAATACATAAAACTATAGAAGTGTATAGGGGTGGGGGAGGGATTATATACCTATTAGAAATTAATTGTATCTCTTGTGTATATCACTATATTTTTGTGGAACAGAATTCATTTTGGTCCTCAGAGTGGCAAAATTCTACCATTGCATGGTAGAAAAATAAGACCAGTTTGACTAATAAATAATAATGAAGTTATTTTCAATTTTCAATAGGGAATTTCTTCCTATTTATCCATTATTTTCAACCTGCTAACACTAGATAGAGTAATTTTTTCAATTATTTGTTATACATTATCAAATTTTTTTTTCTCCACATACATTTTATTGGTACAGATAACTTCATATATATGTTATATAAGCAATTCTCGAGAAATCATTTCTGTATATTTTTTTAAAAAAATTATATACATATAAACCAGGTACAAGCCATTTTTCTAATTTTGATCGGAAAAATTAGCATCTCCTGAATTTGATTACATCACTAAAAGACAGTTGATATAATTTTTTAAAAATTTATTGTGAATAGTTTTTTTTCTCATCTTGGTTGTTATTGATAGTGTTATAGACAATGTTTCGGTTGTGTACCTTCTGGCCTTCTTCAGATGCCTATTTTGTTCTCATTTTTTACTCTACGCTAAGGGATATCTGTACCGATTTTTGTGTCATTTTGTCCGGTTTTGTGTTTGTTCCAGTTTAACAAGAGTATGTATAGATTTCACTACCTATTCCAGGTAGCTGTAATACGTTTAAGCAATGCTTATATCCACAAGGCCACCATCCTGAAGAACATCAGGTGGTCTTATTTGAATACCTTTGAATGTAATGTCAAATGGTTTGACATTCGTTATCACATCAAGTTTGCACTATTTTTCGATGAATTTTATCTGAACTTTGAGATGAGGAATTGTCATTTGTATTGATTCATTTGAACTATTGTTCCTGTCTTGGTTTAGATGTTTTATAGACATGTTTTGTTAGTGTACACTCCAGCCTTCTTCAAGTACCTAATTTGTTCTTATTGGCCGTCAAAAAAAAAATGCGAACGAGATAGACACTCAATTTTGTGGGGGGGATTGTGCAGTAAGTAACTCTCTTGAACTCAAATTAGAAAGTTACAAGAACAATCATTGTCAAGAATCAGGAGTTACAAAGAAAAACTATTCAATATTAAAGCGATAATTGATTAGAGTACAGTAATTAGTAATTAATAAAGTACAGTAATTTTGACAAGTATGCATATTTTGTTATCAGGGTTAAGTTGAAAGTTAAGCAATTCTGAAATGAAGTTGAAACTGGTCATATTTCTAGACAGAGGGAAAAATCTGTTTTAAAATATGTGTTGTTTTAATGAGCTGTTTTATGAAGAACAAAAAGTCACATTATCATTAATTCATTTCATATGTAGATAAAAGCCTGTCATTAATATTAAACAATAAATTAATTTGAAATATTGATAAAGAAATCAATTCACATTAAACAACCTTAGCCTTCAAAGATAGAGAAGGGTTTTATCCTTTTTTAAACATGCACATATTTGCTTGTGCGTTCCAGAACTTATGACTATATTTTGTCTACAGACTTGAAAATTGGTATCAGTACTCCACTAGACCCTTTCTAAAAAGATATTTTTTGATTTTTGGAAAAAAGCTTTTCTGACCTTTTTTGGACTTCAATCAACAGATTTATTAATAACACCTAGATTCTCCATAGTCTATATGTTTCTGGATCAAAAAAAAATCCATTTTAGATGTTTTCTGGTGGAAAACACCAGTGATGCCATGAATAGAATTTTCTTTTGCATGACTTCAAATTTTGATGCCATGGTTGTCCAATTATTGACTGTGATGGTTAGTCTATTTCATTTTTGAAGTAGTAGCAACAATCGAACTATTTGTATTTCAGTCTCTTCGATAGAATTGGTTAGTTTTTGTGTAGTAAAAATCTGTGGAGTTCTCATGCTTACAAATCTTTGTGCAATACAAAGCTTTTAAACAAAATCTCATTCTGATCTTTACACACAAAGGTGGAATGGGAAAATAAGTCATTAAAAAAAAGGCATAATCATAGTTAGGAAAAAAGTAATAACTGTAGGTTCTGACAAGGGAAAAAGCCATAAATTAAATGTTATTTTTTATGCATATTTTTTCAAAAAGTAAGAAATAAGATGAGTGATATTTTAATGACGTGAGTATCAATAATAATAAAGTAAATATCGTTGATAAAAATCATACTAAATTTATAGTAACAAGTATAGAACAAGTAATATTTTAAGACATATATATCGTATTGAAGTGCCTGTCCATATCTGTGTGTCTATTTGTAGGGTTACCATTTGGGGCAAAATAGCAATTTGGAGGACCCAGATTTGGATGATCTGGAAGATCAAAACAAAAGGATGTCTCGATCAAACTTTCACATAATTAAATCAAAACAAGAATGAAAAGTAGAACTCAGGCCACTTTAACTACATAAAGAAATATTGTGAAGAAATAGAACCACAAAATTTCAAAAACTTTAATCAAAGCAAAGATTATGTCTTAACAAGGAATGTTCAATAAAATGAACCACTATCTGTAAAAGAAAAAAAAAAAAAAAAAAAAAGGAATTTTTCGAATCTTTCAAACCTGGGTCCTCCAAAGCGCTATAGTGCTGGGTTTCGTTTCATTACTTTATTTTGTCTTAACGTATTGAATAAAATGTTATTTTTTTTGCAAACATGCAAAGATATATTTGAATTTTGTTGTTAGTGTGAAATGTTACTTATTTTATTACAATCAATTAAATGGATTAAATTTTTTCTCCTAGCCAGAAGCCAAAGTTATGAATTTTTTTACCTAGCATGCATTAGGACTTTTTTTCCCCAATGATTTTTTTTTCCTACAATTGGATGAATATGTGTATAAATAAAGCTATTGAGCACATAGCATTTTTTTCTATACACACAAATATATTCTGTCATTATCTTAAAGTTTAGAATGACAAGAGAGAAAAAGAGGTTTTTAAAGAATCATTAATTGGTCAATTATTGGGATAGAAAATCCAAAAATATAAGAAAGAAATCAAGGAAACTGAAGAGGAAAACCTATTTTCTAAAGTAACTCTTCAAATGCTAAAAAAACATATGTACTCATTATTACAATTAGACGTTTATGTGAAAGTCATCAGTTGCCAAATCAGAAAGGAAAAAAAAAAAATCAAATTCCACTTCAATAACTGAGCAAAAGAGAATATACATTCTTAGGGAAATTAGACATCATTCTTAATAGATATCAAAAGAATTTTACTTCTTGATATAACAATTATTATTTTTCCTAATATGCACATTTTGTTTTTCAGATCAAAGTAAGAATACAGAACAACCGTAGAGTCAAAATTTGGAGTCATGTGAAAATAAATTCCATTTAGAATAAATATGGTCAGAATAAATTCTATTTATGACATCATTAGTATTTTCAACTGGAAAACATTTGAAACAGAGTAAAAAAGAAAATATCTAGATTCTGGAGAATCTTGATGTTATTAATAAACCCATCAAAATAAGGCCCAAAAAGGTCAAAAATGCTTTCTATCCAAAAATAAAATTGAATTTTTTTTTTAGAAGGGGCTTAGTGGAATACTGATGCTAATTTTCAAGTTGGCAGACAAAAAGGTATGGCCATGAGCACTGGAGCACATGAGCAAATAAACCTGTCAGAATGAGGCCTAAAAAAGGTAAAAAGATTTTTTTTTTAACCAAAAAAGGGATTGAGTGGAGTACTAATACCAATTTTAAAGTCTGTAGACAAAACAGAACAGTTAGGAGCACTGGTATAAATTAACAAGCAACCAAACAAAATGACACATACATGAAAAACGATAGAATCCTTCTCTAATAGTATCAGTTGTTCTATTTAAAGAGTATTGTATAATATTCATTTCAACTGAATAGACAAAATGTTATGTAAATCTTCCAAAACAAATTTGTTTTGGAAACAACATACAAGTCAAAACTGTTCAGACATAGTAAGCTAATATATCTCATATTTATACTGAAATTCAAATTCATAATATAAATATGATCAATCAGCATAAAGGTATATTCAAGCCATTTCAGATTAATTCTTTACAACGGTAATCTGAAGAAATTATCTAATTCTAAAACCACAAAATTGTATAAGTTGGAATTAGTTGTGTAGATTTGGTAAAAATAGTCAACCTTCATAGAACCTAAGCTTAAAGAAAAGGGTCACAATCTTGGTCAAGACAATCCGTGCTTGTGAAATCTTATGATATAAAAGCCCTTGGTTGGTTTTCTGTCATCCCCAAGTAAACATAGAGAGGAAGGGGGTACTGCAAATACAGCCATGAAATTGGCTGTTGTTGGTAAGCAAGACTCTGCTGTGTGTGTATGTCCAGTGATTCAGACAAGCAATTGCCGCTGATAATAACACTACTACTACTACCACTACCACAACTTACGATGATAACATTTCATTTCTCAATTTTATTTTTCACCCAATTCTATTGCCTTACTGTCTTAGAATTAGAAAATAAACCAGCATTCACAGGGAAATTATGAATCACCACCATCCACATATGCTGTGTTGGGAGTTGTCAATTAAAACATTGGAAAAAGGGGTGATCAATGGATAAGTTACATTTGTTGGGCTGTGATCACTAAAAAAAGGTCTCAATTTTCAGAAAAAAAAAAAAAAAAAAGAGAAAAAAAAGCGGACACAAACTAGTGAGCAATTTAACATAAAATTACATTTCATACTGAACCACCCCACAAAAAGAAACTGTTTTGGAAGGGTATTTAAAAAAAAATCCCTACTTGTTGAAAGGAGTGTGCAAAAGTTTTTACTATGAACGGTGAAGAGCTGGGCACATAGATAAATACATAAAAATGTCAGAACACATGATTAACATAAACCCAGCAACAGGAATTAAACCAGTCTGTTGTGGGTAGTAGTGATTGAAAATATGAAGGGTTGTAGAAAACTGACAGAAAAATAAATTTTGTTCAAATTATACATTTTTTGTTTGCAATAAATACATTTATACTAGAACATACTTATACAATTTATCGATATATAAATAATCATGTCATTTTTTATGCTAGTATATAGACAGCCAGAAAATTACAGCAGTCAAAATGAACCCCAGAAAACTTATCCAACTTGATAATTACAGGAAACACATTTTGACATGCATTTATATACTTAAAAAATGTAGCATATAAATAGATATTTGCTCATTACTAGAAGAGTTTAGTCCAATATATGTGAAAATAAAAATTCTAAAATACTCAACAGCAGAGGTCTCCATATTCTAAGAATTATGACTATAGCTAACAGTTTAAAATGTCCAGATATCTAAAAAAAAAAATCATTTCCTTATTCCATGAAAACATGTCTAAAATACATTGAAATCTAAGTTAACATCACTGTACTGAATTTTAAAAATGTATCAAAAAAAGTAAGTAGGTTGCAAAACAATATAAAATACTTTTTATCAATAAAATGTATAAGTGATAAGGACAATTATTATGTACTCTTAATATCGAGCTCTGTGTGGACAAACAGAAAACCAACAGCATAAGTTCAAAGTATAATTTTGCCAACCAGATGTAGAGCCTTGAATGCAATATCTTTTTTTTTTTTTTTCATTTCCATATCTCCATACTGATATGAACACATACAACTGTTATTCTGTATCAGTGGTCAGTAAACTTTTTCACTGGATTAGAATCATTTCAATGCATTGTGGGCTGAAATGATTAAAAATAAAACAATGATCATACGAGGCAACACAAATAGCTAGTTTTCTATTACTTTAATTATTGTTTTTCATTACAGGAGAATAGAGCTACAATGCACCTACATGAACTTCTATGTACTATTAATCTATGGGAATTTTGAAATTCTCTCTCACAGACAAAACATCGTCAAATGGTGGTTCACATTTTGTGTTTAATAATAGAACAATGGGAACGCATCATGTTAAATTTTTTTTAGCTATGAAACATTGATTCAAGTCCATTGCAAAAAGTGACTTTTGCTTAATTTTTTTACATGGAATTTTATTTTTCATTAACTGAAGACGTATAAGAAAAACAAAACATTTTGTATCCAAAGTGTAGTTGGAAGATCAGATGAAATGAGGCCCCTGTCCTATAAAGATCAATGACCTCACTGTCCTCACCTAATTTTAGGCTATGAGAAAGAAAATATTCATACCTCAACATGTATTTTTTAAGTAAAAATGTCCTGGGGGTAGAGACATTTTTTTTAACTTTAAAAAAGTCTCAATTGACAAAAAAAAAAAAGCATCATAATTATCTTTGTAAGAAATTAGTGGGTTGAATAAATTTTGATGTAACCCAAGTAAGCAACTGTGGTGCTAAAATAATGTGGCAAATATTTAAAGACAAAGTTTTGCCACAAAGATCTGAATCAAAAGGCATTATCTCATATTTAGTGGAGGACAGTTTTATTATTTCTAAATCTCTAGGATTAGGATTGTTTTCAGATGAGAAACAATCACATCTATAAATTGTGAAATTTTCACTGATGATACAAAATTGTACCTTCCAATTTTAATGCTGAGCAACCAAGTGAGAGAACAAGAGGACCTAAATACTTCAATGTCATGATCAAGAGAATGGTTGTTATCTTTTAACAAGAATAAATGTAAGGTGCCACGTGTAGAAGAACGTAACCCATGTTATGATTACTTTATGAATGGAAATTGATTAGATATTGTAAACAATGAAAAGGAACTTTGTATCATAACTGACTAACTCTCATTTTCCAAGTATATTGCTAGTGCTGCTGCTAAGGCGAAAAGAAGTCTAGGACTGACTAAACATACTTTCACTTATATAGACAAGGAATTGTTCCTTGCATTGTATAAGACCTATGTCCGACTACACCTTGACTACTGGTCAGTGTGTTTGAAGAAGGATAAAAATCTTTTTTTTAAAAGTCCTGAGATGACCAACTAATTTAATACCAGAATTAAAAAGTATGAGTAAAAGGAGTTAGGGTTGATATCATTAGAAAAAAAAGAGAGAGTGGAGAGACTTGATAGAAATGTTCAAGATTAAGCATGGTTTAGAACTAGTAGATCCTAATGTATTTTTTACCAGAAGGGAGTACAAAGGACAGAGAGGCTATGCATATATGGTGGTAGTGAATAGTAGATTGAATAGCAGAAAATTCATTTTAGTAACTAAGTGGTAGGACTATGGAATAGGTTACTGGAATATGTACTGCTGTCAACAAAATGAGTTCGAAAAGAATTTTGATGTTTATCACACCACCACTAACACTAATGTTTAATGACTCAGATATTGTGTGAATATGATTATTTGATGTGTGCTTTTATATAAAAATTGTATACTTTTCTTCACACTATGATAAATGTTTCAAATGTTTCACAATATAAGCAAATCTCAAAGTTACTTGTCACCAAAGAGAACTGAATGCTAAAAAAAGCTTTTCTACAAATAACCATTCATATCAAAGAAATGAAAACTCAACCTTTTCAGATGATTTTAGAAGTTACACAACCATTTTACTCACTATCATTTCAAGCTTTCTATAATCTTCTTCATTGAGATGGAACATTTTGTACATGAATCCTTTCATACGGATATCTCAAGCCTAATAGTGAGAAATGTTCTCAATTTAATTTGCCATAATAGATTCAGCCCCAAAGCCAAATTTCAACCAGCAGTTTGAACTTATAGAAGATTTCCATTAAGACTATGACCATATACATACATACATACATACATACATACATACAGAATAACTCCTCATGTACACAAGTTGTTTTGTCTAAGTGATAGCTCATTTAACAAGCAGTTATTCCAAACCACATTAAGCTCATAGGGAACATGTACCCAAGATATATTATAGCATAGAGACAATAAATAAATATATCATGCTACAAATCAAAATCAATTTGCAGCTGGATTGTGGATTCTAAACCATTTTGAAATCTCATGAATAGCTAATAAAAACTTTCCAACTTACTCAAATTTTAATGCAGAAAAACCTTTAAAAATTCAATAATAAATAGAATTGCTTACGTGGTGACTTCAAAATTTCACCCATCTCCACTCAGATAGCACTGGTATAACTTCTACTGCATGATGGACAATGAAACTTATACAAGTTATAGACATTCTACCAGCATAAGACAACTAAGCCGTGTAATAAATTTAAACGGACTAAATTGAAACAAAAAAGGAAAACAAAATATATTTTTTGGGGCAAAAGTTTGTTCATAACTCCATTCTTGTCCTCCCTGTATGTAAAGTGAGCAAAAACACCAGAATTCGCCTTTTTCACTCTGCCTGCTGTTGAATGGAGTACTAAGGCTCCTCAGGTTTCCGAGGTTGAAAAAAAACAAAACATTTTAGTGAAACTTATATCCTTTGCTTTGTCTTGTGACATTTGTCTCCATTGATCATCTGTATATTAAGTATGCGTTTCTGAACATTTGTTCTTTAATAATTTTCTAAGTTTATTGGAACAAGAGAACTTTTGTACCTTAAATGAATGACTTATTGTCAGATTACATTTCTTTTTCGTCTTCTGACCTAGTCTCCTAGCCATAACAATTTGGCCTTTAACAAAGTCATTCAAATCTTTCTCCTTACCCATAACTGTGGCATTCAACACAACCAAACAAAGTATTCTAGAGAGGCTTATCTGCTCATATACCTTCAACTTCGACACAAGCCATTATGAGTTGGTAGCACTCATTCTTGCTACCTGTTGTTGCTCGTAATGTTTTGGCTCATCAGTAGACGTACTAATGGCTGATAGACTTGGATAAATATCAACGAAACAGTTTTTAATCATTAGGTTTCTGTTTTCTGTATCTATAAATTATTTTAACCATGAAAAGTTTTCTGGCTTCTTTTAAAGACAATTCAGTTCCAATGAATAGAGGAAAATTTATTACACTCACCGGTGACTACATGGTTCAGTCCAATACAGAGTTTATGAGAATCATAAGATGTTCTACAGTTTCAACTGTTAGAGATGAAACCTGGAAAAAAATATACATGTACATCATTAGAAAATAGATATGTAATCCAACAGAATATTTATGAATGCATCATATTATTTGAAATGATCTTCCACTATTCCATGGAGAATGAGTCACTTGGCCAAGACAGCATAAAAAGAACAAACAATTAAACAATGAACATTAAAACAATTGTTTGTGTTAGGAAACAATAGTGCCGACATGGACAGTGAATGAACAAGATGAGAAGAGTGAAAATGAAGCGGTTATTTGGGCTTTCACCTTTCCGTCGGACTGTTTAGCTCAAAGGTAAAAGTGATGATACATTGAAGTGGCTCCCTTACGGTCGCAGGTTTGATTCCTGCAACAGGCCCATTTTTCTTTAATTGTTTGTTCTATTAATGCTGTTTAAGACAAGTGAATCATCCTCATTGTAATAGTGGGCTGTCATTTCAAATAATATAATGCATTCATAAATATATATAAATATTGTACAAGTTATATTTTGAATTATAAAAGACATAGCAAAAAGGTTTCCTCTAAAGTATGATTGAAAGTAAGTAATTTCTCTCAGTCATAAGTTCCATAGTTGCAAATAAGATATCCTTTTGGTATCTTCTAGTACATACTGTACATTCTGTTTACTAGTAAAATTCAAGTTGCTTTATTTTGTCTTTTAGTCTTTTTACACTAAATTCACAAGATTTCCGACCAATTGCAAATTGCAGATTTACTTTTTTGTAAAATCCATACTCCCTGTAGTGTTACAATTTCACTTTGCACAAAACATACTCTTTCAATAAAAATGACAGCATTTGAATAGAAAAGAAACTATCATAATATAAACTCACTAGTTTAGTCTAGGTTCTATACTATAAGATAATCTTTTCACTCACTGAAAATGTCACTGCAATATTTATTATATCTTTAACAAAGCCTTGTGTGTTGACATAATTCTTGAGATGCAAAAAAACAATCCAGTGCTTTATATATAAATGTCACCCTTGAAACAGAAAGAAAAACTAAAAGCACATAAATTAAAAAGCATTTCACAACAGTATTACAGGAAAAGATGTACTAAATAATAATTACTGTGACATAAAATTGGAGCAGAAATAATTTAACACAAAAGAATTCATGATGGAACATGCTGGTTTCATTTTATCATTCCTCTACAGAGTCGATTATCTTTTTCACACAATAAAATGCTCCAGAGTCAAATCTCCTTGTCACTTGACTAGGGACTTGAGCTTCAAAGTAAAATATGGCAGATTGTAAATGCCACTAATAATATAGTCAACAGAGTTTAATTATTGGTTTCTCCACTTGCCTCTGAGTGTCACTCCAATACAAGACATTCTAACAAACAATAATCCATTAACCCTTTGCTGCTCCTATCTTCATATAAAACAATAAAGTATTTAATTCTAGCATAAGTTGGAGCTTCTCTGTAATGTTGTTCAGACAAGCCAGCTACTCTTCAATTACAAAATTTCACTAAAGAAATAAACCAACAAAACACACACACACGATTTTCTAAATTACTGTTCCCCTTACATCTGCAATATCAATGACCATGTTCTCTTAAAGTCTGCCTTATCTAAAGAGTCATATTCCATGTAACCATTCAATATTAGATGGCACAAGCTTAACATGATTTTTTTTGTATATATATATATATATATATATATATATATATGTATACACACACACATAGATGATCAAAGAGGTGTACCATCATTTATATTCTAATTAAGATCAATGTCAGATAACGAGCAAAAACCTAGATTCAATACTCTTTCTATTGATTATAATAGAGAACAAGCTTGGCTACACTATTAATGAACTCCCTTGCTTCATTAAAATCTAAAAAGTAAATAAAATAGAATTCATTTCTCCATACAATATTATTCATAAGCTTTGTATCCCATTTCAATTCCTTTATTAGTAGTTCCTGTAATTAAGCAAATCGACCAGAGTTGAGAGAAAGAATTCGACATTGGTTTGTGTACATAACTTCTTATTTGTGCTGCTCATGATGTCACTGGTTTTTGGTGATGTCATTGTCATGGTTGTGACCAACAAAATAAAGTCAAAACTCAACAGTAGGAGTTTGACAATAGTCAAGGCTCTCAATAAGTACTAAAAGCTAAAAGTGAAAGAGACTAAATGCCCAAGTTTATCAAATGCGTTGACATAAGAGTATAACTAACTCATTTTGTGATCAGTGATTACAACTTGACACAAACAAGGTCTGAAGGAGAAAGGGAGATATAAGTCAGAAGGTTAACAAGTTACTTAGTCCAGCAGAAAATTGAACTAAATGATAAAGCAGAGGTTATTTAGCCACTTCAGTAAGCCATAATTTTGGCTTCCAATGTACACAGAGAAACACAAAATGTTAAGAGTCACTTCCTACTCATCTGAGAATCTACAATCATTATAAACCACTAACAATTACTGCTTATTTCACTTAAGTGACTTCACAAGTTTACTTCAATGTTATATCATAGAGTAAAGAAAACAGATTTAATATTTAGTAGCTTGAAGGCTACTTTTGTCAGCCATTAAGCTCTATCACCTTTGTATTGAATTAATATCATAATTATTTGCATCTATAAAGGAAACTACTTTATTACTAGAATTTTCCCACAAAAAGGTTTTTAAAAAATTCCCCCCTCAATTTTGAGCCCTAAAAGGGAAAACAGTGTTATCAGAATCATGTGAAAAAACTTCTCAAAAATATCAGAATATAAAATCAGGTGGAAAAATAAATGAAAAAAGGTTATCAGAATATGAGCTGCTCAGGTGGAAAATCAACATCCAAAATAAAGTGTCATCAGAATGAGAGGTAAGGTGAAAAAAAAAATCAACTTCAAAGAGAAAATTACCTCAAGTAAAAAACAACTTTTAAAAAATGTTTCAAAACTTTATGAGGACAGATAAAAGGACAACTTTTCAAAAAAGTCTCATCACAATATGATATCACTACTGAGGTGTAAAAACAACTTTGAAAAAAAATATTATCAGATTATTCTGATTATATGATCACTTCATAATAGAATGTCTGGTGACTGCATAGTGTTTCATTTTAACATCATGATGACTGAATGCAAAATAAGGGTCTAATTCCGCTTTGTAAACATAATGTAACAGTTGAAAATCACGTAAATTTGTTTAATTCTCTTAGAGTATCTTGAAGATGCGTGCTCTAAAAAACACTGCCTATGATGTGGCATTTTTGCTTTATTACAGTGACATGCATACACATAGGAAAACTATCATTATAATAAAGATTCAAACATCAAAATGAAAGTAAATGAAAATATTTGTTGGCAGTAAAAAATAGCTGTGTAATGCTGCAAATGACTCGAGAGGGACTCAAGTGGTGAATCAAATCTGAATCACCAGTATAATAATTGAATCATCACTACTATTCTTTCACAGAAGTATCACTAACATTTATTATGATTAATAGACTTTTTAGAGTGTTAACATACTGTCTTTAGTTTTGAGTGGGTCCATTAACATTCGGAGAGTTTGTTCGGATGATTGAACTCCATTGTTTTTGTTGTAGAATGGATCAGCCAAAATATGTTGACACAAACAACAAGAAGTAGTTCAATCATCCAAATGAATATTTAGAGTGTTTTTCTTCTCAGGGTGATGTTCTTAGTGTCAGTTTAGAAGTTTTAGCTATATACTATAGATATGGTTTTGTAACCACAAAATTAGAGCAGATTCCAAATATTATCAAGATATCTTAATGTGATGAGAGAAGTATTGGAATTCATCATCCTTTGCTAAATCAAGCGTAAATGTATAAGACAAGATTGAATACTGAAGCCAAGTATTTCATGCATTTGAACATTACACCAATCAGCTAAATGATTTTGAATCAAAGATCAGAGTTTCCTATGGATAAACTAGACAAAGGTATGATATAAATTTTAGTTCAAGTACATAAATGTAAACATTTGAATTCTGAGAGAAATTCATATGTATTGAGTATTCTGAGTATGCAGCTGCATAACAATGAAATTATTATCTAATTATCAGAATCATTTTTTTCATAAAATTTTATGTATAGATCTTTGAAATATTGTTTCAAATTGAATGTCCCCTATTTTTTTTAATAGAACATCTGATTCAAATGATGTACTTTTATTGCTTTGTAATAATAATTAAAAAAATCAATAATCTCAACTTTTGCGTAATTTTTATAAACATTGTTGTGTATAGGCTACAGACATCAATGAACCTACGTGATCCAAAACTGGTAATATAAAAACTAAAATGGTATTTTCTTCAGGATAGCAAAAGCTCAAATAAAAGAATCATATCTACAGATTTTTTGTATCTTCCTTTCATAAGTTAATAATCATAGTAATTCAAAGAATAGTGATTTCTATTATAAACTATTTTGCTATTGAAAAACTAGCCATCAACGATTATAAAGGGTTCTATCTTCTTTTATGAGCAAGTGTTTGTGAATGCACTTGTGTGCTCCAATGCTTCTGGCCATACAGTTTAGTCTACAGATTTGAGAATTGGCATCAGTACACTATTTCTATAAGATTTTTTTTGATTCTTAGGAAAAAAACTTTTTTGACTCTTATTTTGATGGGTTTACGGGTAGAATTTGGATTCTTCAAAATTTAGATATTTCTAGATGTTTTTTCACAATTCTAGATGTTTTCCAGTAGAAAACACTAATGATGTCACAAAAGAATTTATTCTGACCATATTCATTCTGCAATGGAATTTTTTTTACAAGGCTTCAAATCGTTACACTATGCGCTATGGTTGCTAATTATTGACTGTGATGGTGAGTTTACAATTATTTCTACACTATAAATACACAAAAAATAAAAATAAAATAAAAAGGCAGCATTATAATTCTTATTCCAAAATAATCATCAGTTCTTTAAGAGAATAAAAACATTTAAAAAGAGAACTTTTATACAAATAAATAGATTTTGTTGGAGGTGTCAGTGGCCAAAACATCAGCAGCACCGAAAATGGAATTGTAGAACCAAGTTCAAACTCTAGCTCAGAGTGTTTGCGTTAACTAATGCTTTTACAAAAGTCATGAATCAATCTCTTCCCCACCCAGATATTGGTGAATAACAGGGTAGACTGTCTAGAAGATGAACAACTCTAAATTCATACTGGGGACCCCCTCCTCTCCCACCAAGCATTGTGAGAGGCTGGCAACAGACAGAGTAAGGAATACATTCCTGAAATATACAGTCAACGGTGAACTTCCAACAATATTTAAGCCATCAGCCTTTCATTTTCATCATATATATTTTAAGAAGGAAAGAAGAAAAAATGAAGAAATTTTTTTTTGTTCTTCAATTTGGACTATCAGAAAAAAAGTAATGAAGATCACTGTAATATGCAAACTAATCACATCAACAATTTAAATTCTTTTTTTTTTCTTTCTTTTAGATCAGAAATTTTACACCTAATCAAAAAAAAGCATTTTTTGCTAGAGGTGAGGCACATGAAGAGTAAAAATCATAGATAAAGGGTTATTACATATTTTAGAAAAAAAACCTATAATATAGATGTAGCAGCACATCTTACATCAATGGATGGTATACTGGAATTTTTTAAAACAATATCTTTATAAAAAATAGTCTTATTAGCATCTGAAAGTAGAGATTTGTAGGTTGTGTGATAGTTGTATTCATTTTTAAAGCTGCTCACTGTTTTACCTTCTATTTTTCATAGGTCTTAATCCATTAATTTGTTCTAATTGGCGACAACTCTGTGTGAAGAATTCCCTTCTCAAATTTTTTCTGCAATGTTCTTCATGTATATATATTTTTTCTTTTGTTCATTTTAAAGAATTTTTTGACTGAGATGTTGTCGATGCCTTTCATTTTAAATGTTTGAATCATGTCTCTCTCTTATCCCTCTAGAGTTGTTAGTTTTAACTTGTCGAGTCTTTTTTTCATATGGCTATGGTCTTTTTCTGACTCTGTTATTCCAGTAGTAGATGTTCTTAGTTTCCATTGAGTCGTCACCCATTCATTGTTGATAAAGAATAATATCCAAGCCATCAGCCTCATATATAAAGAGGAAGCAACTTACTGTGGTCACTTTGGATAAGGTCTCGCTGATAATAGACAGATAACATTAAACAAAGGATATAAAAATTGGAACTACTTACATTCATTGTTATAAGCAACTTTACATCATAAAGATTAATATGAGATTAATTGGCTCTTAGGAAAAAGTTTTGAATGAATTTTGACTGATTTTCATAACAGCGACCTTTTGATAACAAAACCACGATTATGGCAAACAGGTTTCTTTGCATTAATACTCAAGAATGCACCTCTAAACTCCTTCCAATTTCAATCATTATGTTAACAAAAATGCTCAGGTTGAAAGATTGAAGTGGAGCATTATGATGCAGTTATGAGGGGAAAAGTTGCAAGGATAGAGGATGATTCATTGATAGAACTGGTTCCATGTCAACTAAAGGTTATTATCTAAGTCAGAAGAGGACTTCCTCCTGTCTAGATTGTCCATTATTGCGTGTCAGTGCAAAAGGCAGGAAAGACAATCATTTTAAATATCATAAATGTTCAGGGCTGACAATGGAGAGCAGAGATGGCTGGCTACTGACATATCACGGATGTCATCTACTTCAAACAAGTACTTAATTAAAAAGAAACTGAATTCTTGCTTCCCATTCTGCATGAGTGTCTAGGAAATGATCTCAGAGAAATGAGAAAATACTCTTTTCTAAACAACTCCTGCCAGTGGTCGAAAAATGATAACAAAAGGATTGACCTAATTGTAATGAACATGAAACAAGCTTCTTCCTGGCCTTCTATCTCCTCGTGATTCTATTAATAGTCCACTTACTTTAATGAGAAAAATAAAAGGTTTCAGATCATTCAAGACTAACAAATTTTCACAAAGAGATTATTTCGGTATCCCCATACTTATGGAAAGCTTGTTTCATACCACTTCTTAGCTTCTACGAAAAAAGGCGAAAAGTGAAAATAGTGTTTAGTTGGTGTTTCTCTGAATTTTTGAGATGAGGTATTATTATTATTTCTATTATTATTCGGACTATCCTCATCTTGGTTGTTTTTCAAACAACGTTTCAGCCATTGTACTCTACGGCCTTCATCAGGTATCATCTGGTAGGTGTGGGGAAGTAACAAACTGAACCCTTTATATAACCGACGGGGGTATATTGACCGCACTCCTCTCTTAGCATTAGTAGTATTATTATTGTCTCACACTGGGATTGAACCTAGAACCATTAAATTACTTGCAGTAATTCTGTCTGATTCTGTAACCACTATGCTATGTGTCCAATAATAATACTATTCTTCTTTTTATAGTTTTGGACTTGACAATCTAATTTATACTTCTTAATTATCTTGTTGCCATTGTAGTGATCAAATTCAGAAGAGAATAACTTTAGGAAAAACGCAATATAGAACAAGTTGTCCATAAACAAAAATTATATCTATTTCTCATGTATTTATTCAAGAAGTATACTCTTTAATAGCCTGTCACCCCACCTTCCATATTTTCAAGTATTTTGGTATATTTCGGTGTTATGAAATACTGGTCGGCCATCCTCCCTATTCGTCTGTAACAGGGGTGTGTATTGTATTGCGTCTTGGATAGAAATATTTATTTAGTTCTTAGAGTTAGAAATGTTGTTTCCATAGGCTAACCTTCATTATCACCTTTCTCCATGACAATGTCTTTCACATCCCTACCAAGCACCTCAGCAGTTGCCATAGTAATTGTATCTCTTGCTAAGTTTGTTTAATTCACCATGTGTGCACCTGAGTAGCAAGACTTGAGCCTGTGCACAACAAATCTATACGTGAACTGCACTGCAGCTGTATAGAGTTCGGCCATATATTCCGGTCTTTTATGCAGGTCTCTTCCACACTATCTGAGCAAGAGGGAACTCTTGATCTAATTAGGTCTAAACGAGTAAGCAACACATCATCTGATTTGGAAAAACCTGCTACCCGACAGAAGGTTTGCTCTAAATGAATGCAACCTCTGTTATTGCAATTTATTCCATTTTTCCTGCATCACTCTTGAATGTTTGGAACTCACAATCTACCCTATTCCTCAGATTATAGTGCAATCCATCCTGTCAAATAAAAAGAGAACTTATCTGAAGTCAAACATGGACTTTGGCTTTGATTCCATCGTTGCAGATGTTCAGAAACTACGATGTACTTTTGCTCCAAAGTTCTGGGTAATGGGTCTCTGGAACCTCCTAATCTGAAGGCTCACTTTTTCTAGCCATCACACAGATGATGAAATGGGAATCTTTGCAAGCCAAACATACACAGCTAGAACATTGCCCAGTCTAGAACTTGCGCCTGAAAATCATGTCACTGTGAGGATAGCAAAACAAAAAGGACCACACTCATTTAGGGAAGAACTTGTAAAATTGTGTGCAATGGATATGGTTGAACTTGTTAGTAGAAAAGAAATAAGGATGAAGGGTCAGGAAATTTCATTATCGAACAGGACAATCTCATAAGTGATTCGTCAAAGGAAACTGGTTTGTATTTGAGGTTCAATTTGCAAATTAAGTTTATGCCAAATTGACCTTTTAGTTTGTGTCTGGCAGCATATATGTGTGTCTTTTGGAAAATTAGAATTTTTTAGTCATCATTGCCTAATAAAAGATGAGAGAAATAATTTATTCATTGATCACTTGTTTTTCCAATTTTTCAATTGATCACCCTAAACAAAACATGCTGTAAAAATAGACATTGATTCTACAAAAGTTTCTATTGAGAGGCTAACTAGACCTATTTTCTTATCATTACAATATTTCTTTCCACATAGCTTTCTCCCCATGGAATAAAACAGCACCATGTTTACATTGTTCTGTGTAAGAAATTCATTGCTTTACAACAAAAACACGTGTACATCTTTATACTTTCCCGAGTCCAGAATGTAAAAAATTCACTTGACAGGCATAGTAAAAATCAGTTGAAGAGAAAAAAAGGATTCAAGGAAAATTATTTGTAAATGAAACAAACTTTTTATGTGAAATCTTCCATTACTGGTCATTCATCTGTAAACTTCAAATTTGTATAGATACACAGTTTAACACAATTTTACACTCATTTTTCTCCAGTTTGTCATACAATATTGCTGGAAAGTAAGACAGCTCTCTCAAATGCAACCATTTTGTCATAAATTTAAACTCACTTAAAGGCCACCTTCACTGGCCAATTTGTTTTATTCTCCAAGTTAGAGCATCCTGAAGATACAGGGCTGTATAAAAATCTGCTTATGACGTTCTGTTTTTGCATAACATATATACACAAACAGAAAAACTATCATTATTGTAAAGATAATATATACGCATGAGCACAAGTTATCACAGAACAAACAAAAATGCAGATCTAACAATTCACACTCGATCAAAAATATTATGGTAAACTTGAGGAAAAATAGTTGAATGTCTTGAGCTGAAATCTTTGGCAAAAACCCCCCTTTTTAAAAGATATTAATTATTATTAGCTGAAATCACTGTTCTAAAATACAATCATCAAGTGTCCTGTGTATCTAATGGTTACTTGTGGCTTGACGTGATCAAAAAGGAAGTCTTGGCTTAAATTATAACAAGAAAATCTGGTCATTGTCATAGAAGTCAGGAATAAAGCAGAGACAGCATTCTTTTTTATTATGTTGCTGAAGGCACTACCAGTCCAAACCAGATGATGTCTGAAAAGGGAGACACTAGTTTTATTGTGTATCCACCTAATAATGAGTTGTTTATAAAGAGATGTTTAGAAATGAAAACACAATATTACAGTCAAAGAAGAAATATCTCATCTTGTTCATGAGAGGAGTTTTTTAGTAAAGGTAAGTTAAGAAACATGAAAAGAATTCAAGAGGAATCAATGGGGACAGTGCTATATTTACATATGGGCTGATCGGACTACAGCCTAGGGCCTCATAATCTGGGGGTAGCCTTTACACCCCCCCCCCAATCAATTTATCATTGATTTTACTTCATTCAAAAAAAATAAGAACCAGGGGCAGATATTAAGTGTTTATTATGAGAAAAAAAAGAATTGAAAATTTTTTCTAAGTAAAATGTAACAAAAATGAAAGGAAAAAAAATGAACAGCATTGCATCATTTCCTTTATTGGTAACAGAAAGATTACCGTCTTGTATGGACACATCAAAAAAATAACATGAGTGACATAATTATTCTTTATAAAAGATTTTCAGATATTTCTGCGATCTACTATCATCTTTATGAGACCCAGGTGGGGGATGGGGTCCTGGCCCCCCCACTTTGGGAAGCCTAGTCCTCGAATCGGAAACCCAAGTAAGAATGTAGCAGCTTACAGGGAAAGGAGTCATTTTCGAGAGCAAGAAAGAAATGTTAACCCTTACTGGAATATTTTCATTCTCCTTCCTATTTCCCCATTGGGTGACAGGAGGTAAAATTCTCCTGAGGTGTGGAATTCTTCAACAACTCTTTTTTCCTTTTTTCTCCCGCATTCTGTTCCCACAACATTTTCTTGTCTGGTTAACTTACTATTCTGCCATATTCAGATTATAGGGAGGGAAACCATGTGAACAACTTTTGTAGATGTATTTCATTCCATAAAAAAAAAATGGGGGAAATCTTATAGACTTGTAAATACCAATACATTTTTATCTACCCCACGCAAAATTGTAGAGATAGGAAAAGTCAGAATTGTTCATAAAGAAATAATAGAATTTTAAAGTAAATGTGATTATTATTATCATTGTGAAAGGAACCATATGGAATGTGTAGGCCAGTAAATGAGACTGGTTTAGTTTAAGATAGGATAGTGATGACCATTACTTTCTCATCCCTCCTGGTCAGGCTTTGCTGTGTAATTCTTTCAATGTAATAAATATTACCCTTTACCTTCACTGTTCTAACAAGAGAGAAATGTTAAAAATGTTTGCAAGTAAACACAGAAGAAAAACAAAGAAGAAGAATACACCATCTATAATCAAAATGAAAAAAAAAAGCCCACGAGAATCCAAGAGCTTTGAAGAAAAAAAGATAGGTAATAAAAAAAATTTTCATCAAATGAAAAATGTTATGAAACATTCTTTTGATTATTTTAAAAACCTAGTTAATCCCTATGAAAAATATTCATAGATATATTTGAAATTCAATGAGATGATATCCCCCCCCCCAGGAACTGCTGAACTCATTTCCATGGAAGAGATCATTGTTTCAAATGGTTGGTAGGAGATATTTTGTACCAGCAAAATTGTAATCTTCAAATGGGAAAGTCAATTGTTATGGACAGAGAAACAGAAGAGGGGAAAAAAAAAAAAAAAAAAAAAAAAAAAAATCACCAATAGACTGTATGAAATCTATTTGACTAATCAGAATATCAGGGATTTGCCTCATGCCTGCTTAAGAAAAAACATGCAATAACGATCTTTATGAGCACCTGACATGACCTCATAACTACAATCTAGTAGAAAATCAATTCTATTCATTCACTGTTGCTATTCAGAAGACCTGTTCATCATAGAATACAAGGTCTATCTAGAAACTATCCAGCCATTTGGTATTAATGGGAAAAAAAACAGCCAACCTAGGGCGATATCACCTCATCTCCTTTCAAAGTACTCCCCTTAGAACTACACAAACTTATCTCAGCTTCCTTCCACTTAGCCTAAGTAGGCTATTTTTTTCATTATCAAATGGCTGAATACTATTAAGACAGACCTTTCCTTGAATTCGTAAAACACCTTGATAAAAGGATTACTTGGCAGAAAAAATTCTAGTTTTTAATTAGCTCAAAATTAAAATATATAAACAACAATTGAATTTTTTTTTTCCTCAGATAAGAGTACATATCCTTCAGCAGCTGACCAGGGTCCAGGAAACATTGGTTCAGTTTTCCACAAATAAACTATTAAAAGGTAGAATTATTTGTGAAGCTTGTGTTCACAGGTGTTCACTGATTCTACAGGCTTATCAAGACCGTCTAGTGTGGGGAAGAGAACAATAAAAGACAAAAAGAAATCAGAATATTCCCTACAAGTGTTGCCCTCTTATTTGAACATTTTCCTCTTTGGAAAATGGTTACAAAAAAAAAAAAAAAAAAAAAAAGGGGGTCCAAGTAAACAATTCTGTGTGTGTAATCATAATACCACACAGTCAACCGCCTTCTGCTAACAGTGAACTGTAGATCTAAAAGCACAGCTTTACACTTTTCTAGCACTTATTGTATAATGTAGAAGCTTGCCTATACAAGCAAAGCTAGAATGTCTGATTTTTAACAGAAAGCAGTTTGACACTTCAAGGCCAATTAAAAGCTCAAAGAACAAAATTACTCTCTCAAAATATCAAAAGAATAAATTATAGGATCTGGTGAAGAATGTGCTTTAGCATGAGAGCATTATTTATAGTATTTGGTTCCTATTAAACCTGTATCTGAGTGAACAGTCATTTGAAAGTAATGATAGATTTAGCAAAATATTTACAACACCATCGAGAGAATCCAAGTTAAACAATCAAATAAAATCTTGAAACACATGTGATCAGATTCAAACACCAATGTTAATACTTATCAGCAATTGTGGTCAGTAAAGTTTAGAAAAACATATCAAAAGATTTCCATGTGTTACTTATGATCATAGCAAAAGATTACGAATCGATACTTCTGAGGTTTTACACCCACACCGAGATCAGCAACACTTGCAACCACTTTGAGGAGGAGACTGAAAAAATGAATATTGAATGTATGTTAGTATGTATTATTCTTTATATGATTTATGTTATTCATTTATACATTTATTTTATATTTCAAATGTATCTTAAGAGATGAATTGATTAAAGCTTACTATAAAAATATATATATTTCCGACCTTCATCACAATTTAATCAACCCATCAAATCAGTATGATGCTAATAACCTCTCAAGGTTGAGCGCTTATAGAAGATAAGTAAAATTATAGAACTTCTAAATAAAAATCATGGAACAAATCCTGGAGCTTCACAGATGAGATTTTGATTCCAACTTACCTACAACAGCTGAAGAATGGAAGACACTGTTTAGAATATTGAACAAATTCTTCAACAAGTAAAGTGCTCCTGGTAGATACAGACCTGATCAATTGCATCTTTATGACGTTTACAACTGTATGTCTCAATGGCTCTAACTACAATGAGGACTCAGACTTATGGATTTTGTATTAAATGACAAATATTATAAGTGTCACTTACAGAGTTTTGAAGGATCTATGCAGTGGTCATTTTTTAAAGTCAGCCTGTCTCTTCATATGAAGTATGAGGGGCTTAAACCAGACCTTATAATATCAAAGACAAATTCTTTCAGTGTATTTTCAGTCGTCTTTGTTGATAATCCTTCCCCTTTCACTGTTTTGTCTTCCTACAGAATCAAGACATTTTGTAAAGGATGATAGAATTTTTATAGAAAAAGATACCATTGTAACAATTTTCTGCATGAGGGCATTATTGAGCCTAGCTTGTCTCCTTGGAGAGCCCAAGTAGTAGTTAAGGACTCAACTGGGAGATATAAGAAGAGAAAATGCATTGATTGCAGGCCATGAATCAGTTTAGAGAGCTCAATAATAATCTATTGCTGTGCATAGAAGACAATAAACAAATTTGGTAGCAATAATATATTTTCTACTTATGATTTGAAAAGTGAATAGCATCAAATTCTCTTGAAGGAATCTGTAAGTTCATGGCTTTTGAAGCTAAGGAGAAGTTATATCTATATTGTAGTATACCATTTGGTGTTACTTATGGTGTGGTTGTCTTCCAACAAGAGAGATGAATTTGCTCAAGAAGAAAATACTTTTCCTTATCTTGATAACACAGCAATGAATTAAAAAAATTTTTTAATATCAAGCAGAACATGAAAGTGCAAAATTCTTTTGAAATGATAAGAATTAAAAACCTAATACTAAATGAAGCTTCTTCTAACAATATCATCAGTACCTTCAATCAATATTCTTAGTTCCTGGGTGAGCAATGGAATAATTAAAACTGATCAAAAAGTCTTCAGGAGTGACCTATACCTACTAATTTCAATTCTTTTAGGAGAACTGTTGGTATGTTTGCATACCATACAAAATGGATACTAGATTCTTCAGATAAAATTCAACCAATGATCAAAACAAAATCTTTCCCAGTGGATACTATAGCATTTAAGGCATTTGAATCGCCAAAGGAACGATTAGAAGTTGCCACATTATATATTATTGATAAGGATCTTCCTTTTATTAATGAATGTGATGCATCTGATGTAACAAATTTCATTTACTTTGAATCATGGAGGAAGACCTGTAGGGATCATGTCTCGTACCTTGCAAGGAAATGAATTGCACTATCCTCCTGTTGGAAAAAAAGCCAACAACAATAATTCAGATGGTTAGGAAATGGAGTCATTTTCTTCCATGGCAAGATTTCACTTCAATGACAGACAAATGCTCAAATGCAATAAGATCAAAAATAAAAAAATTAAAAAATTGAAAATTGGACCATCTGCCTTCACATAGTCAATCAAGTATTGCCCAGGAGAAGAAAATGTTGCCCCTGATATATTGGTAAGGGCATTTTATGCTTCAGCTACATCATCAACACTTCGTGATCTGAATCATGAACTGTGTCACTCTCCAGTCACTCGAATGCTCCATTTTATACAAGCTAAAAATTCAAAAAATTTTACAGAAAAGGTAAAGAAGACACGTTCTTCATGTAGGATCCGTGCTGAATTCAAACCCAAACTTCTAGTTTGACAATAGATCTCTAATCAAAACAATTCAACCAATGGAACGCTTAAACATTGATCTTAAAGGTTCACAACCTTCAGTCTCTTGAAATATTCATATCCTTACAGTTGTAGATGAGTATTCTAGATTTACCTTTGCCATTCAATGTCAAATTTGAACAGATTGACAGTTATAAAATACCTTGATCAATTATTTGCATTATGTGAATTTCCTAGTTATATTCACTCAGATGTATACACATACTTTTTATCGAGAGCATACCTCCCAATTTCTAGCATTAAGTGTAATACAATGGTATCATCCGATTGGAAATGGTCAGGTTGAAAGATACAATGTCATTACCTGGAAGACTACTCTTAAAATCTATCAGCCTTCACAATCAACATTGGGAATAAGTACTTCATGATACCTTATATTCCATGAAGTCTCAATTGTCAACCTCAATCAAAGCTATGCCACATGAACAGTTCTTTTATATCAAAAACATTCTTCCTTTGGTTCATCCTTACCATCTTGGCTAACAAATCCTAGACCTGTAACTCTTTGCCGATCTATCAGGAATAATAAAAATGAAGTTGAATCAACTGATATTAACCCTCTTTATGCTACAATGGAGCTGAATAGGAGTCAGCTGTGTAACTGAGAGATTTGGCACCATGTCCATCATCTTCTACAAGTAAAGCCAATAAAGGAACTTTGAAGATTCCCTCCACTCCTATTCAAGCTAATCAAGAACCTTTCAGGGATCTTTTTTCTTGAAATTCCATCCCTCAATAGGTTTTTAGTGGGGCAGAACAGTTTACAATGTAAGTTTATGCTATATTGGTTAGAGATTGTGCCCACCTTTTTTTTAAAAGTACAAACTTTTTAGTGATTACTGCCTAAAAAAAAGGCAAGAGACATAATTTATTCATTGATCACCCCAACATCCAACGTTTTAATTGATCATTCCCAATACAGCATGCTATCAAAAGATGTTGGTCACAATAGTTTCTATTGAGTGACTAACTATTTGGAGGTTTATTTGAACATATTTTGAACCAAGTCAGTCTCCAAAGTTTATAGGAAAAAAATCAATTTTTTTTTTTATTCCCTTTTCTTTTTAGATTATCAAAAGCTTTCAGATTTGTAATTTTACGCTAAAAGATCAAATCTAATTCCCCTCTATATTATAAAGTAACAACGTATATCGGTTTGTACAAGGGGATGTCAAGAACTGAGTATCACAAAATAGAAACAAAAGATATGTCCAAAATCATCATCATCAGTCTTTCAACGTCCGTAGTTGAATATAGACCTTCCCTAGAATTCATCACACTTCTCTATCGTGGATGTTGCAGAGCCAGTATCTTCTGAATTTGTCTAGTTCATCTCTCCATCTTGTATTCTGTTGGCCTAAGTTTCACACGTGATCCCTAGGGATCCATGTTATGAGTCGTGATGTCCATCGGTTGTCTGCCATTCTTGCAACAAGGCCTGCCCATTGCCATTTAAGTTTTTTAATAGTTTCTATAATGTCTCGGACTCACGTTTTCTTCCTTATATACTGTGATGTCTTGTGTTCTCTCCATGTAAGGTTGAGCATGATTCTTTCATGTGCGCGTTGAATGCTTCTCAGTTTGTAGGTCTGTCTCTTGGTTAGGTTCTATGTTTCTGCTCCATAAGTGACTATTGGGAGGAAGCACTGGTTGTATACTCTTCTTTTTAGGATTATTGGGATCAACTTGTTTTTGAAGATTGAGCTTGTTCTGCCAAAGGCTTGCCATCAGGACTCAAATTACCTACAGGAAAAAATATGTCAATTTCTTTTGGAGTCTGTTTTTGTACTCTTAAGTCAGTTTAATTTTTTTTTTTTTTGTATTTTACATTGCTGATTTTCTCAAAACAAATCCATATATTATAAATCAGCTCTCAAGTCATGGTTGTTCAATAGCCAAGTGGTTAGAGCCTTGGGAAATAGAATCGGCAGAGCAAGTTCAAACTAAGACAGATTTTGTTTTTTTGTTTCAATGTTTATATGCTTTCAAACAATTTCACCTTCAAACCTCTAGAAAAATTGTCGGTTTTGATAGAGAAAAAGTTTTTAGATTTTAGAGGGGTGTTCTATTTACAATGAAGTTATAATGCTACACTGGACCCTCACTTTCCATTTGTCATTGGAAAACTGAACGTGGATCTCTTTCTCTCAGTGCTGATGTAATTTTGGCTGTATCAATATCTTAGGTATATCTATGCTCTGAAAAGGGAAAGAACTCCACATCAGAGAGAGAAAACAAAGGCATATCAGTAATTAGCAGGTCCCAATTTACCTGAAGCACACATTTCATGGCTGAATTTTACAAGGAAAAGCTTGTCAATTTTGATGGGGATCTATGTTCAAGCTCACATGAAAGGAAAGTAATTTTATCAGAGAAATCAGTAAGAGCAACAATAAATCTGATGAAGAAGGTTTTATTTTTTTCGATTTTTTCTTTTCATTTCATGTGCTTTCAATTTATTAGACCTTCACACCTTCAGGGAATTCATCAGGTTTGAGAAGAAACATGTAAAGGTTTTATGATAAGGGGTTCTAATTACTATGTAGCTAGAATGCTAAACTGGGACCTTAATTTCACTTCGTCATGGGTGAGAATGGATATGAATTACTCTTTCTCTAAGTAGCACTTCGGTAGAATTTTTTGAAGGAATCTCACCCTATTCTGACCACTCTTTACAAAGAGTAAAAAAGTAACCTCACTTCTAACTTTAATCCAAACCTAAACACAAAATATAACATGGGTACAATTTAAATCCAACAGTATTTTGCACATCAAAGTGGACTAACGCCAAAAGTGAACACATGAATTCAGAGTTAAGAGAAAAAATAATTTTGAAGGCTTTAGGTGGGGATATGCAGGCCTACACGAGGTGCGCTGGTCTGTTTGGGTCTGGCCAGGAATGTGTGCTGGCCCAAACATTGAGAGGGGTGTGTACGTGAGCGCACCCTTCACCACCCCTTATTTAACGTAATAGAATCTCTTTGAAATATTTGCTTTCAAGTGTTGTTAGATATAGTGTTTGCTTTTTTTTATACAGGGCAACACCGGATAGCCCAGATAATTTCTTTTAATATTCTTATAATTCATTTGTAATCTACAAATCAATTATGTTATATTTCTCAGCTTACAAAATGTGTGTTAATTATTTTTTATAGTCGTGGAAAAGTCATTCGTTCATTCATATTTGTAAATACGATAAATCAAAACCAGATGCTATGTTTAAAAAGACGATGAAAAACAACATTCATTCAAAAAAATATTTTCATAATACTGTTCAAAACTGTCAACTGAAACTGTCATCATAGGTTTCTTCAGTTTTCAAGTTGGGCTGGCTGCCTATGTATGTATGTATCATATATACAGACCACACAAATGGAGTTAGAAGGCTGAAATTTTGAACATTTACTCTTCACTACAGGAAAAATT
Organism: Thysanoteuthis rhombus; assembly: GCA_963457665.1. Taxonomy (NCBI): domain Eukaryota; kingdom Metazoa; phylum Mollusca; class Cephalopoda; order Oegopsida; family Thysanoteuthidae; genus Thysanoteuthis; species Thysanoteuthis major. Next base: position 68,769,742 of record OY735204.1, on the reverse strand, counting down.
TTTTTTTTGCTTTTTGAAATTCCTCCACTAAATAGACTTTTAGTGAGGGCGGGGAGTTCAATCAACAAGTTTATGCTAAGATTGATCCCTCACTTTGTGCCCAGCAGCATTCATGCTTGTATTTTTTTTAAATTCAGACTGTTTTAGTGATCACTAACCAACAAAGGGTGAGAGAAGTATTTTCTTTGTTGATCAACCCTTTTTAATTAATAATTTTCACCCCAAAATGATATGCTGCCAAAAGACATTGGTCATAAGATCATTTCTATAGTTTGACTTCCCAGATAAATCTCTTGAAATTATATCATATAACTGAATTTCAAAGTTAAGATATTTCTGAACAATGGGGAGTAAATTTATTTTTCAATTTGAATTTCTCTCAATTCAAACTTTTCAACAACCGCTTGCATGACATTGATGCAACTTGGCAACCAATCAGAGGGACCTTATTGTGCATGCATGAACAGACACTCTTCTGTGGGGCTACTCATCAGTCATAAGACTCCATTGAGTTAGCTTGTATACAGTTTGACCATCACATTTACAATGATCATGCGAGTCATTCTTCATGTAGTTTTTTTGCTAAACACTGTCACCCTGGTTGATCAGCTCCACTCTTATCACCTCTATCGCTTTCAGTCCAGATATATGAAATCTGCCTTCAAAATTAGCAGAAAAACTAACAAGTTTTCATTATAATGCCAGATGATGAAACAAATGCTTGACAAGGATATTGGGAGAACTACTATGCACGTCAACTCGTCCAAGTTCCAAACTGGCCATATAGAGCTTTAGTAAATAGCGCCCCCTAGTCATGATAACGACACACTGGACCATATGTAATAATTGCAGAGCTTTATTTTCTATAAGTCAAATGACTGTCTTCTATACTGTTATATGTTTAAATACTTTTTGTTTAAATATGTGAGCGAATTGCAGTGACAATAAACACGTTTTGTTATTTATTAGATCCAATCTAATAAGGAAAAAAATATATGTTCAATTTCAACACCAATAAAGTAAAAACAGAAGAAACCAATTATCTGTAAAATGACTTTTTATACTTTCTCTGAAAATGACATTTTAGTTGTAAGGTTGAATGCATGTTTGTAGTGCCACAGAAAAAGTAGGCCACCACAGTTGTGGATATAGGGTTACAGCAAGGATCACTCAGGCAGATGAAAATCCAGGAAGCTAGCTTTATTTTTCCAATTGTGTACTCTGCTTGGATAGCTTAGTCCTGAAAATGATGAAGTATAACCTTAAGATTTCAAATTCTCATTTAGTTTCAAAATGGAAGAAAAACTTACATTACCCACTCCCTAAATGGAGTTCAGTTTTCAGTGGACAGCTTAAGAGTAAAAGAAAAACACTGGTCTATATCAGATCTGAAGGAAACAAGTATAGGAGTCACATCTTGACCCTGATAGCTTTGTGATATAAAATTACAAACTAGTTAACATGAAAATGACAACGTATAAACCAACCCACCATGTATATATAAAGCATTAACTTGAAAAGTTGATAATTATCAAGCTACATGCTACAGTGAGCTATAATAAAATTGCTCATATTCTATAACTAATTTTCAGAGACTCGAAAGAATCAGCAGCTTAAAACAGAAATAGTAAACTGACTATTTAAAAATTCAGCAGCAGTAAACAACTTCTATTGAAATAGGTAATGACTTATTGATATCAAAATGTAGACAAACAAGAAACAGAAAGCTCAAGTTGAAATGAAATCAGTCACAAGAGAATAGTGACAGAAATGGTAGCATATGAATTTTATGAAATTTAGTCAATACTATAGTGCATACTGATATCATTCATCATCAGTCTTTTAACGCCCGTCGTTGAATATAGACCTTCCCCAGGATTCGCCACGACTCTCTATCATGGAGGTCGTGGAGCCAGAATTTTCTAAATTTGTCTAGTTCATCTCTCAAGCTTGTATTCTGTCAGACTCAGTTTCGCATGTGATCTCTGGGGATCCATGTTATGAGTCCATTGGTTGTCTGCCATTCTTGCAACAAGGCCTGCCCATTGCTATTTAAGTTTTTTAATAGTTTCTTTGATGTCTCAGACCCCTGTTTTCTTCCTGATATACTGTGATGTCTTTTGGTCTCTCCATGTGAGGTTGAGCATGATTCTTTCATGTGCACGTTGCATACTTCTCAGTTTGTAGGTCTGTCTCTTGGTTAGGTTCAATGCTTCAGCTCCATAAATGACTATCGGGAAAATGCATTGGTTGTACACTCTTCTTTTAAGGATTATTGGGATTGATTGGTTTTTGAAAGTTTAGCTTCCTAGAGTGATTCTTTGCTTGATTTCCTCTTCTTTTGAGGATCTCATGGAGTGTCCAAGGTAAATGTAGTGGTCCACCTTCCCCAGCTTTGTATCTTCAATCTTGACAGTTATGTTCTTATTCTCAATGTGATTGTTGCACATGATTTTTGTTTTACTGAAGTTCATGTGTAGGCCGACTTTTTTGCTTTCTTCATTTAGTTCGTCTAGCATTAGTTGGAGATCGTGTAGGTTCTCTGTGAAAAGGATGATATCATCTGCAAATCTAACTCCTAAATCCAGCCTGTTCTCGTGGTTGGTTCTAATAATTTGGTTGGTAATGATTTTTGTGAAAAGTTTGTAAATGCAGTTGAGTAGGCTTAGAGGTGTGTAGTTGTTGAGGTCTTTTGGGTTTCTTTTTTTGTGTAGAAGCATTATGATCGCAGTGTTCCAGTCTTTTGGGATTTCACTGTTTTAGACACAAGTTGAATAAAATAGTTAGCTTTTTGTTGACGCTCTTACCAGCTTTTTTGAGTAGATCGATGGTGATGTTATCTGGTCCAGGGGCTTTTCCTTTCTTGGTTTGTTTGATGGCCTGTTTTACTACCCATGGTCTAACTTCTGGGAAGTCCTCAAACTGAATGTCAGCGTCTTGTGTATTCTGGTTGTTGTTTTGTTGTCCTTGTTTTGAAGAATAGAGTTCCTGTTAAAATTCCTGGGCGCATATAACAATTCGGTTTGTTGTTATATCTCCATTTTGTTCGAGCATGCTAGTTATTTGTTTCTGTCTTATACTGAGAGCTTTGCTTAATGCTTTAAAGCCCCAACGTTTTTCGAGAGTGGTTTTGATGATGGCTGCCGTATACCTTTTTTTGTCTTTTCTTAGTTTATTCTTTATTGTTTTGTTTACTTTGGTTTTTTCTATTTTTTTCCATTGTGGTTGTTGGTGGTTTGAGGTTTCTGCGCTTTTCAATAAGTTTCCTGGTTCCATCTGAGATTTTGCTAATGTTCTGTGTGTTTTTTGGTTTAAACATATTGGCAGCTTCTAATACAGAGGTTATTATTTTGCTGTGGAGTTCGATGTTGGTGTCATTTTCGTCGATAAGGGTATCAAATCTGTTTTTCAATTCTAGCTTGAAGGGTCGGTTGAGTTCATATAGTAGGTTCAGTGGTTGCAGTCTGCTGTGGAACATTTTTCTGCGTTCTTTATTGGTGTTTATTTGCATCTTACATCTTACCATTCTATGGCTGCTTCCTACATTTACTTGGTTTAGAATTTGAACATCTTTGAAAGTGTCACTTTTGTTTGTCAGGATGTAGTCTATTCTGTTTTTGGTTTCATGGTTGGGGCTCTTCCAAGTCCATTGGATTCTACTGGGTTTCTTTTTGAAGAATGTATTCATGATTTTGAAGTTGTTTGTGGTTGCAAAGTTTACAAGATCTTTGCCTCTCTTGTTCTGAGTTTTGTATCCAAATTATCTGACGCAGCGTTCATTTCCTTGTCTTACTTGTGCATTGAAATCTCCAATGATGATATTGAAGTATGTTTTGGTATCTTGTAATAAGGAGTTCAAGTAATCATAGAAGTTGTTTATTTCTTCTCTGGTTGATTGCAAAGAGGGAGCGTAGACTTGGATTACATTTAGCTTGTACCTCTTTGATAGTTGTACGGTAACACTGGCTATACAGTCTGAGATAGCTTTAAAGCCTACCATGTTGTCTTTGAGGTCTTTATTGATGAGAAAGCCTACTCCACTTTGTTTCACCTTCTTCCTTCCATAATTGTAGAGAAGATGTTTGCTTTTCAATTCTATTAGTTCTTTTCCTGGTCTTCTCATTTTGCTAAAACCTATGATGTCCTATTTGATGTTTACTCATACCATTAGTGTAAAAAAAAATTTTTTTAAATAATATGGGATAGAAGGAAAAAATCAATCAAAGAAGAATGTGGCTGAAGTTTGAACTATGTCTGCTGGCTAACTTTTGTAGACTAATCAGTAAGGTGTTTTCCCAGTCTAACAGGCTCCCTAGGATAAGAGTTGAAATTTCAAATTTTGTTGGAGGTTAATTCTTTATCTCCAATCTCTACTGCTTACTTAACCACCTGACAATTGCAATAAAAAGCAACAAATATCAGATGAAAGAAAAACTAGTCAGAAAATAAATAATAATGACAACTGTTCATCTAAAAAATTCGGACAATTTAATAATCAACATTCTTACTTTCTCTCTGCACAATGTAAGATGATAGCTTCTTTGGTGGCAAAATGACAATGGATTCAAATTGAAGAACATTTTCAGTGCTATTTCAATATCGTTATTTTTTTTTCTGAACAGTGATCAGTTTGAAAGCTCTACAGGGAGCAGGAAAAGTGATAATCAGAAAGTGCACAACTTACTAACCCATTTAACATGAAAATAGGTCAACCATACATTTTTTACAATGTCATGCAACAGGTGGATTTTATGTAATTGTAGATACTTTTCAGTAATTATATCAGCCACACTTTATAGCTATGTGTAAAGTACACTTTAGCTGCAACAGTCTTGTTTGAATTGTGTTGATCCCTGGAAAGAATACTTCACACATCCCCACAATGACAAAGCATAACCTTTTTTGAACTCGAACAGACAACAAAGCAATTCTTTATCACTACCTGAACCTTTTTGTTGGAATCATTCCAGGCTTTCAAACTCCCACAAAGACTATACAAAAAAAAAGACATTGAGAACAAAATAGTCTAGCACAAGATACCAACCCCTGCACAGATGGCAGAATGAGAACAGTCCACCCACACGGATTGAATGTGGGGCTCATCTCAAGATTTGAGAGCATTTTCAATAGGGAAAGGCATGTGAAGAAGGTTGTAGGGCACAGCGGCCAGAACTTAGTGAATATGTAAACAACCAAGATGAGGACAAAAGTCCAAATAAATCTATATATAAAGATAAATCTGATTTTGTCTTTTCAGCTTCATTTGTCTTATTGACCACATTCTTCATTACCTTAGTCCATTCATACATTGGTGATCTTCAGAGAAATCAAAGATACATGAATGCAGCACCAAATTTCAAAGTCCAGAGATTTTGTCAATTGCAACTAAATGACTTGGGATAGTGGGGTGAGTTCAGTTAAATTGCTGTCATTTGTGGTGGTAAAAATATAATCAAAGATTCAGATACATATCTTCTTGGAGTCCACAATACCTAGGTAGGTATTCGACTATTATATCAACTTTAATATAAGTAATTATTGATGCTTCCCAACTTTATATTCATAAGCTATAATTAAGCATTGAATCAAAATCAATGGGTCTTTTAAATCAATAATTCATTTACAAAAAAAAATTTGTTTTTGCATACGTTCATTTTCTCCTAATTCATCTTTTTAAAATAGCAGTTTACTAGTCATACAGTTTTAATCATTACAAGAAGTCTATATATTATGAAAATAATAAAATCAGGTGCAATGCAGTATCCCAAATAATTTTGTACTCTTTGATTTATAAACTTGTTTCAATGTTATGATTTTGAAATATCTTCATCCTTGAAGATTTTTTTGGAACCTATGCACAAAATCAGCCATTCTAGACAAGGACCACATGGCCCCTTAGAGTGCCCTGACATGTTTGAATAGGGCCCACAAACTGAAAGATGTGGGAAGGGGAGCCCAAAGGGTTTAGGTGCAGCCTGGTAACTGAATCAATAAAGTCCCCTTTTTGTCATAAATGATGTTATTAATTGCTGGGACATTTCACCTTCATCAAGGGAAATAAAAAGAAATCATGTAATCCATTTTTGTGGGCTTGAATCAATGCATTCAAGAAAAAGAAAAAACATGAACGTGCACGCTTCTCCTGGCTTAATGCATGTGTGTTACTAATTCATGAAAGAGGCTAAAATTGAAAAATTAGAAAAAATACATATCTGGTTGTAGACTCTTCTAGAAAGCATTCCATAGAAAATGGTCAAATGTTCTGGAAATATGTCTAGCATATTGCACAAGCAGCCAACATAGTACTAACTTGATCAATGCCTTCATACACCACTAGGCATTTCAGGGGATTTTGCTGACATACTTACAGAAAATCAACACCTAGTGAAGAAAACATGTCAAAATCATATCAAACTTAATCTTACATCTAATTCTTAGTGTAATGTCATGAGTAAGAAGAAAGGCAGGAGGAACGTATGAGGTAAATATTATTTGTATATCTCCTTATAGAATAGGAGATATATTTGGAAATACACATGCCTCCATCTGCAAGGCACCGGTGTTCGCAAGATATAGCAGGTGGTCAACATATATGGAAAAAATTACAGTGACATACTCGTATGTGGGAAGCAAGAGATGAGCCCAGATGTTATGAGGGTATGGCTATAAGTCAGGGTTGGCTCACTCTACTCTGTCTAATGCAACAGTTGGTGGCATACATTGCAATATCAAGAGGAAGAACGAAGAAGAAGGAAAGGAGAGAAAAAAAGAGGGGGGGAGATACAGAGGAATTTTGAGCTACAGATCACAGCAGTCTATTCCCGTTGCTTATTTCGTTTGAATCTTTACTTTTCACTACATCTCTTCACAAATAGACATGACTACCTTACAATATAAAGATGCTCATCTCATGGATAATATGAGATTCTAGAGAGGAAATGAAAAGATGGAAGAAATGTTTGCCAAGAGGATTAAAATGGATACTAAGGGACCATCAGTTTTTTTTAATCAGAAGTTGTTGAAGGAAAAGTAATATTCCAATGGGGAAAACAATTGCTTGTGAGACTGATGGTGCTGTTTGTACGGTTGATGGATACAGAGGATTGATCGCTCATCTAAAAAGGGTTATACTTTCTATCTTTTCATTTTTCATTGTCGGATTCACAGGGAACACTTAGAAGAAGTCTCAATCCTTTGCTTTCAGTCATAGAGGCTGTAAACCTCATCAAATCCCTTCTGGATTGTCATCTTTGGCAGCTTTTAAGAAAATGACAAAGACTTCCGAATACTGCTACTACTGCTCGATCCAAGGTGAAGCGGCTTTCCAAGTAAAACTGTCTTCAACATTTTGATACACTCTGGAACATCATAGTTTCCATCATTTCTGATAAAGAGCACGAAGAAAGACTCATTGGTACTAAAGTGGACATATCTTATCTGGCTGATAACAGAGAGCTTGTTGATAGTAAACAAGCTATATTTTCTTTCTTTAAGAAACTAGAAGTCTATCGGTACAGCATAGGACATCAGGAATTTTTATTATTTCTAAACTTCCAAACTTGAAAATGATCACAGAGACACTGAAAGACAGTGAACTTACCGTTCCCTTCTCAAGCAGATACACAAAGGTATGCAAGAAAAATTTAATAACTTAGTATCTCGGATTGGACTTCGAATCTTTTTGAAATACAACCTATCCAAGTTGAAGCAGAAATTCAAGAGTTTGATTGACCGTCAGAGTGATATAATTGCCTATTGCCAGTCCAGTTTCAGAAATATTTCAGGATCAAGAGTGATCTGATGAATAAATTTCCAATACCAAAAGATTTTTTATTACCTTTCCCTAAACATTTTCAGTCAAATGAGGATTCAGCAAGGCAGTTTCCATGACCAAATCTAGGAACATTTTGATGTTGTGACAAGAGGTGACTTCTGACTGTAATTGTCTAATTCGGAGCCGTATATCATGAAACTTGCAGAAAGGCACCAAGCTTAAGGATTGCAGGAGACCTGATAGATGTTTAAAGTTCAATGCCATACAGTATTTTTCAAAGTTTTTCCAGCTTTTTAAAATGTTAAATGATTTTCTATCTATCTGTTCATGTAGTATCCTTGGTTGACAGGGGGCCCTAGAACCTGAGCAGGGCTCTCAAGTGGAGATCTGTGGCTAAAATAGGTTGAGAATGGCAGTTCTAAATGAATGAAAAAGCAGTTATTTCATCTTTGAAATTGGCTTTCGTGATACTGAATCCTGTCACCAGTTATACACTTCCCAGCAAATGTCCTCCAAGCTCATGTTGTGTAATTTTAAATCAAAAAGAGATCTCTGGTGCTGGCTTAGGACATCTTCACTTGTGAGCTGCACCTCTCAATTAAGTTGAGAGAAAGAAGACCAGACGCCTTTTTGAAAATTAACAATAACGAACGATTCATTCTTGTAGATATTCTTCTCAAATACAAAACAAACTCTGGAACAATAACGTACTTCTGGAATAATATGGAGGCATTATGAAATTGTGGTTAGTTTGGTTTACTATGAAATGTGAGACTGAACATTAATCGTGGGCCGTTCTTCAACTTAATTTAATTTTTTCTCAGACACAGGTTTGTGGTTCAATCTTTCTTCTTCTCAGCCACAACCAGTACCAACTGTCTCATGTTCTTTGGCCCAAGGAGCAATGGCACTCATTGCTTCAAGCTCTCAGCGGCAACTTTCAAACTGGGAAATATCTTGTATATTTATGGGAATCCCTTGGGTGAGCTGGGGCTTGGAATATCCAAGTTTTAGGATTATAATTAACTTCTCTCACCAAGAGACGAGTATTATTTGCTCACATAAAACAGCCAACGAATCAAGTGCATTTCACGCACCTACACTGATTCCAAGGGGTATATGATTAATTTGAATCGGAAAAAAAATACACACACGCTCTCCTCCGAAGTGGAAAATACCTCAGATAATTAAAGTTAAATTCAAGGATTCTGTTTTGATTGAGAGCTGACCCTCTGGTCAGGAACTCAAGATAGCAACTGATGAAAATCAGCCTAGCTTTCCGTACTCAGATACTGTCAAGGCTATAATAAATCCATTCTGCAACGATCATCTGCAGTTTACGACTTTTGTTCATATCCGGAAGTTGACCTTTGATTTTGTCATACAGACAATGCAATTTATTCTAACTCCAGTTCTGAGAGAAATTTGATTCTATACTAGTGTTCAAAATTCAATGTGATTCCCTCTAATTCCAACCACAATTTCATAATTTTAAATTCTTGTAAAATTGATACCACTAGTGGTGTGACACTTGATTTCCTAGTAATTAAATTACAAAACATTTTAAAGCAATCAATTAATTATCCATAATATTAGCTTCACATTAACCCTTTTGAAACTCCTGCTACATATATATCCTGAGATATCTACGATTTCTGGTATATAAATGTCTGATAGATCTCTTTTAGAAGTCTACTCAGTCATTTCAATTCAGGCATAAAGCACCTTAATAGGTTAGTCTTCATCAATTTACCACACCAAATAAAACAAAGTAGAAAAAGTCACCTTGCAAAGAACTGTACGAAGTGACTTCTCCAAACAAGGAAAAAGCATACATTGCTGTATAGAAGAGTAAAGTGGTATGCAGGCAAAAATTCTGGTTTCTCTTTATATCGTTTATTGACTGAAAGCAAAATCTAATACACAGCAGCAACTGTTGACGAAAGCAAATATTAGATCAAGAGAGTATACACAACATACTATTGATGAGCTGGCCTGGTTCTACTCTTGCAAAACCCTAGGTATATAAGCATTTTGTTTGAGAGAATATACTTGAGCAACAGGTTGAAAGGAATAGAGTGGTCAAGATCTACTCAAATGAAATGATTGAGTATTAAATAAACTCTCAAAATATTTTTTCCAAGAACTGTGTGACTTGAAAAGTTCATTTGATTTATTAAGTAAAAACAAAAGACAATATTTTAAAATATCAAATTATCACATCAAATTTGTCAAACAACATATTCACAATTTTGTTCAACTATAATCCACCATCTTTCAAGTAATTTTATAAATCCATCTTCCTGGAAAATCTTATCTTTCTCAGTAAAGAATTGCTCTAGGTGCCTTTTGCACTATTCCAGAGAATTAAAAATTTTTTTAAAGAGAATTCTGTGAAGACTAGAATAAATGATAATCAAAAGGTTCATTATCTGAAGTGGATGAGTGAAAACTTTCCGGGCAAACAGTTTGCCTGTTCACCAAAGAATCATGCAGTCTAGCATTATCCTGATGGAATATTATGACCTTCCTATTACCAAATTTTTCATACTTTTCAGTGATTACTGCCTTGAATCAGTCTGACTGGGAGCAGTACTTGTTCAATTCAATCATTTAGTTCTCTGGAACGCACTCATAGTAGAGGACCCCTTCCTAATCCTACCCTATACATAGTGGTGATTCTGCCCCAAGATCTAATGTTCTATATTACTGTAAAGTATCTACTATTTATCAGTCACCCATGACAATTTGATAAAAAAAAAAAAGATCATCACATTTAAGTTAGAAATTGAACAGATTATTCAAGTTCAGCAGTTTTTTGTTGTTTTTTCAACTTGTGTGGAAACAACACAATGAAGCAACGAACATAACTAAACTGGTGCAAATGATTTTCAACAATTGATTTAAATAGTACGAAATTTTGGCTACTTATGTGTAATGAAAAGTTGATTACTTCTAAGTAATGTGCTGATTTGATTGCTATCAACTTCAACTGGTCAGAGCATTGTCCACGGAAAAATCTTCAGAACCAAATTTTGCAAATCACTTTTGAAACACTCAATCATTCATAGTACCTTCTCTATAAACTACAGAAATCTTATATGATAAATAACCGCCACCCATATACGCTGCTTTTCACCTCAAAAATGAAATAGTCATGGTAAAATAAAGTAACCTTGATGATAATATAACCAGTATGGTTTGAATCATACAGTCAAGATTTTAAAAAAAACAAAATAAAACAAAAAAAACATGAACATTAACTAATGGACCAATTTGGTATAAACTCTCATAGTAAATTGAACCCCCCAATAAAAACCAATGGGGGGGGGTAAAAAACGAGAAAACCATTTACCCTACTCATTGAGTGCGTGGGAGGGTGCAAAATTTCAAGTTTCTAAAATGAATGATAAGAGCTGGGTAAAGTCTGGACAGATAGATAGATACATCAGAACACATAAATAATCTAAACCTAACAACAGTGATTTAACTGGTCTGTTGTGAGTAGTGATAGTTAACGATAAGCCAAAAATGTTGGTCATTTTCTTCCCTCCTTAATGTTAGAATCAACAAACAAAAATGCCAATTTTGATGTTTTTTTGTTGTTTTTTATAAAATGCATACTGGTACAACAGTTGTCATAATACAATTAAAAGCGATCTTTCTTAATTGACCGTCATTTTGATGATATCTGTTGCTGTACATGAATGCTTTGGGTGGGTTGTTGCAGAGGAACAATACAACTCCCTTCGACTCCAAGCATGGGCATCCATGGCCATTTTCCCAGGGAGAAGCAAAAATATACAGGAAAGGGAGTGGATTACATCCAAATGTCGATTTCTGACAAAGAACTAGGGAGTTCCTAAGCTGTGACTCATCCTAAGCTGCCAATGTTTATAGTGAGCTCTTGATCCCTGGCTTCTCTAAGGTTCAACTTCTAACCTCCTCACCCTCAATGAAAAGGCCAGATCAAGATGCCCCATTTACATTCCCTAGGGGATGTCCATGCCTCAAGTTCATTTTCCTATGGTATGATGAGACATCACAACTGGCACCTTTTTTTAATGAAGTTAGTTAAAACTAAATGCTCTTAATGCCATCTAACAACAAAAACAGAATGAACTTTTAGGACAACTCAATAGAAATGCACATTAGAAATTACTCAAACCCAGACTAATAATTTTTCATAAAAATGAATACCTATTAGGACAATTTATGGAAATAAATTGTTCATATGTTAACCATATATAGACATACTTAAACAACAGCCTTTGTCATGGTGTTTTTGTTTTTATTTTTATTTCACATTCATAATCTAAGAAATTTCCACAGTCATTCAGTGAATCAACTCATTGGATTCTTCATCAAAAAATGTTCATTTTTTATGAAGATTTTTTTCCTTTTTGTAGTAGTTCTATGAACAGGAGAAAAAGAACAAATTTAAGAGAATTAAAATGTTAAAAAAATTTTGAAATCCTTTTTGAAAATTCACATTTTGAGGTGACAAGTCATTTTGATGAAAAGTTATTTGGATGAAATATCATTGATAAAAAGTTGTAGTACTGATTAGGACATATTAACTGCACTTGAGTAGAACCTGAATGAGTGAGCATGTACAAAAAAAAATGAATAATTTTGATGAAAATGTTATAAAAGGATGGAAGCTATTATCAATACAGTATCATGTACCAAAACTATACTATTATCAGTTGGTCAGTCTAGTTTCAATTTGAAATAGATTACCTCGTAATTATCTTATCAAGAAGCTAAAAACTATTTCATTCAAATGATATAGACAAAGGGAAAATTTACACATTCAATTCAAATTTTTTTTTTTACTCTGTCACCCTCTACAAAGCCCTGGTGCCACTCTAGTAATTTCAAGATAGGTTCCCAAGATATCTGTTGACACTGGATTTAAAAAGATGGATATTATATCCAGCAAGAAAGTAATCTCACGGAAGTTTACTCCACGGAACGGCAACTTGGGGGTAGAAGCTGTTCGAGTGGAAATTGCAATGTGCAATGGGTATGTTGAATGGTCTGAGAATATAGATAGGATCCACTAGAAATTGCAAATTATATTCCGACTGGAAAATCTTGTACTCGGTGGGACCAGATGACGGAGCTCCTCTTGACACTTTTTTGAGAATCGCTCATCACCAATCCACACACTCGATTCTGCATCCTATCAAGGCTAAATAACACTTGCTGGGTGGACTCAGCCCAGATGTACAAGCAGTATTTCATTTTAGTTGCATCTGGCTCTTATAGAGATTCAAGATGGCTGGGAGGATCCAGATATTTTCTGAAAACGTATAATGAATTTATCTTTTTTGACAAGTCCAAAGCAACAGATGAGACATAAGAGTTCCACTTCAAGTCTGGCGAGAACTTAAGACCAAAAAGTGTGTCAAAGCAGGGATCCTGTTTGCAAATGGTTCCATCTAACAGGATTGGGGGAAATTCAGGAGTATTACAATGATGGTAAGACAGTAGCTTGGTTTTAGTTGTGTTGAAAGTCATAAGCTACTTTTTCCCTGATTAAAAGTTAGATAGATCAACAGAAAGATCAGATGCCATGTCCTGATAGTTGAAGTCCCTACAAGAATAATTATAGAGCATGGTATCATCAGCAAAGATGTTAACAAAATACCCATTAATTTTGTCCAGTAGGTTGTTCATAAACATTAGAAAGAGAGTAAACCCAAGGACAGAACCCTGAGGTATTGATATCATGAATTCCCAAGGACTGGCCATTAACAGCCACTCTCATGGTTCTCCCAGACAGAAAGGACCCTAGGATTGAGAATACTCTGCCTGAGATGCTATAACTGGTGAGCTTGTGGAGCAATATTTTGTGCTACACCTTGTCAAAAGCCTTAGAGATGTCCAAGGCAATATCATGTGTGGCTAAGCTGCCATCCTGTGCTCCACTGATTCTGTGGGTGATAACAATTAGAACACATCAGCAGTGGATCTGAAAGACTGAAAACCATACTGGATGTCACCTAGAAGACTATCTCTGTCAAGATGAATCAAGACATGCCTATTCAAAACATTCATTAAAACATATTCAACAAGCAAATTACCCCTATTAAAATACAATTTCAAATAAGGTTCGAACAAAAAGAAAAAAAATAATTAAATTCATTATTAATGTCTGAAAATGTATACTTCGTAAACGTTGAAGTCGAAAGTACCAGAACTAAAATTTCAAGTATTTCTCCCAGGTAAATTAGGTGTAACTGTTGTTTATATTTACTAGATATACTTAGTGAGGCACACCTAATGAGGATTAAACTCACTGCTGTAGTAATGATAAGTGAAACTAGTTTGATAAACATTACTCTATGACCAGGTGCCACAAAATGTAAATATGTAAATATCTTCACAAGTAAATATCAAACTGCATTTTTGTAGTCATAAAGCAAAGAGATCACAAAAATAGGTAAATGAATTCATTAAATGAGATCGTAATCGTAGTTACTGATCAGTCAATTATTCAAGAAAAAATATATTGAATACATGAATACTGATTGAGTATTTCTTTTCATCATTTTATTACCTCTGCCAATGAAGTTCAAGCAGTACATGTATTCAGGTGTGTCTTTCTATTGATCTGTCTATCCACACAATATCTCAAAAAGTACTGGAAGAGTGGAAGGGCTCAGTAAGGAGTAATTTTGAGACAGATCTGGAAATCTTGTCTTGATTGAGAGATATTTTGCCATTTTTTTTTTTCTTCATACATTTATATATACACTCATAGGATATCTCCGAAAGTTATTGATGAATTTCTATGAAACTTTCAGGAAGGGTGGACAAAAGGATACGGAGTAAGTGGTTTTGGGCAAATCCATGCAAAATTACTTCTCACAATGGCATTGGCAAAGGTATGCGCTCTCTCAGTACTTCCTACTATGCAAAAGGAGGATTTTCATAACATTTCAAATTTATTACACAATTTTTTAAAATTGATACATTCAATTCAGTAAAAGAAGCTAAAGTTTACCTTAAAATTCCCCTATCAAAGTTCCAGTCAATCACTGCACTAATTGAAAGCATTCTACAGAAAATTTCCCATGAAAATAATCAGCACAAAGACCATGACTGAACACATAATAATCAAGATTACCTAAACCCTGAATATGCCATGATAACAAGCATTATCTTTGTGAACAAGAGACAACTATGAATCAGGTGACAAATTTCCAACTGAATACACTATTTCTCAATGTCAAATACAAGTAGTCTCATTAAAAACATTGCATAATATTTAATAACTCATACTACAAAAAATATGCATTGAAAATCTCTAACGTAGATACAATACCGAACAAAGCAGGAGAAAAGTGAAAGAAACAAAAAAAAAAAAACACAACATGACAGCAGGGCCTTGCTTGCACTCCAATATCTTGCGCAATAAGAATTACCAAAACTTTTCCCTCCAGCTGGGCTATGGGGATATCTCTTCAGTGGTAACCATACGCAATTTCATGGTAGCCCTCAGAAGCAGAGTTATTGTAATCCAAAAACAGCAGAAAATGGCAAAAAAATTGCAGATCAAGTGAGCATTAAACAGAACCTAATACTAACTTGTTTTTAGAATTGTTTTACCCAATCATTGCAATTTTAGCTGCTATCATCTGTGGGTTCGTTAGCCTATGCAGTGACAAATACCATTTAAGAAAGATATTGGAGATTTGACTGTTGATCTTTAGATGGATCTAGTAACATGTGTTGTTTTCAATGGGCAGAAAGTAATGATTAACTCACATATAAAGGAAGAAGAACCAGCATTCAACTTTTATAGAGGTTCTGCAAAACCAGTGATAGCAATAAGTCCTCCCCAGCTGTGATTTGATTGGCGTATTCTACATTTACTAAACATTTGCATGCCAAAATTTGCAATAAACCCTTCCAAGTGATAGTTGATTGACCAACACAACTAATAAAGGGTTTCCTGGGAGAAAAATGACATCATTTGCTGAGAATGGCCAACAGGACATCACAATGTAACTGACCCACAAGGTGTTTAAAATATTAAAAGTTATTATTAAGAGTTAAAAGTTACACGGGAGAAGTCAGATATTATTACTAAACCCACCAGAATAAGACCCCCAAGAAGGTCAAAAAGCTTTCATTCACAAAAAAAAGAAGAAAAAAAAATGAATTTACTTTAAAAAGGGTCTAGTGGAGTACTGATGCCAGTTTCCAAGTCTATAGATGAAATAGTGTGACCAAGAGCACTGGAACACAAATACGAACAGAAGGGTTGGGCATGGGGCTGCCACCTTCAACCTGTTGCTAGATGTTCTCATTATCAATGACTCTTCCTAGATCAGACAGAGAAACACTCTTTTTTTGACCAAGTAAAATGTTAGATATAAATAAACCATCAAATTAAAAAAGCTAAATGCCTAATTTTAGTAAAAGAAAAGTAAGTTTCAATGGATTTAAAACTGAACTAGTGAATCTGGTAAATTTTGGAAAGTCAAATCATGGAATGAAATTTTCTCATTCAGATGAATGTAAAAAAAAAACAAAAACGCAGAAAACATTTCAATATACATTTAGTTTGAAAATGACAATTTCTCAAAAGCAATGATTTTATTTACTGTTGTCTTTAAATTTATACCATTAAATATTATTTATTATTATTGTTGCAATGCCTTGAGCTTCCATTCAGTTACTAAGTTGTTACGCATGAAATGTTTTTTTTTTTATTACCTGCAAAAAACAGGTCTATGAATGCCAAAATCACTTTCCTTCAGACCAAACTTAACAATGTTGATAGTGTTCATAAGAAAGGGAAGTTTAGGTTCGGTAGTTTATTAAGAGTGTAGGATAGAGAGAAAGAAATAAAATATTTTCCGTAGTCATAGGCAACCACAACAACATAAACACTGAATTTAAAAGTATTTAAGAATTGTTGTTAAGTTGTGTGAAAGTGTAGCAAAAGGAGGCAAAGTTGCTTGGAGATATGAGAGAGAGGCAAGAGAGGTAAAAAGAAAAGAGACGAAAAGCAAATAAAAAAAATGAAAAGAAGAATCATAATAAACAGGGTCTTTCTTCATTTCATTGAAGTTGACGATACAGTTCTTATAACTAATGTATATACTCCAGAACCTTTTAATTTTCCAATGAACTATATTGCATTTTGGATGATATTTTTTTGTTTCATTTCTGATCCAATCATTATTTTTGTTTCAGATATTTTAACGGGGATTAACTTGAAAAATTAATGGCAAACCGTTTAACTACAGAAAAAAATATTGACAGATGTTGCCAAATGATGTCAAAAATTGTGTAAACAATGTTGCAGGTTTTGAATAGTAAGATAAAGGATAGTATGAACAAGAATAAAGAAAAGCATGAATATTCAATCAAAATATAAACATTTTCTAACAATCTTCTACTGATATTATGCAGTCTATATGAAATTTTTTGTTTAGAGGTAAAAGCCCAAATAATGGCTTCCCTATTGAACTTCTTATTACAGGCATGAAGTTCAGAATGCTTTAAAAGATGATAATTTGTAGGAGAAATGTCAGATGAATATGGAGGATACTACAAGACTTCATATTCCAATTTTCTAAGCTTTGTCATCTGAGGGGTATGAAATCTGGAACAGTCATGAAGCATTTCATTCAATCCTTGCAGAACGTATTTTTCCAATTTCCTTAGGTGAATCATTCACCAGTTTAAGAAGCACTGACATAAAAAGTCAGAAAGGAGAGGCTGGTAGATAGATTCCACAGTTGAGGCAACAGACAGGAAAGACCGGCACCTGAGATAACGGATACAAATTCAAATCTTACCGAAAACTACTTTATTTCTAATTTTTGTGCTGTTTGCTCAAGCTGTCAGACTGTTGTGATGATAAGCAACAATAATAAGATGAAACTAATAATAAAACTAGAATACAACCCATGTGTAACCAAACCTAGTAAAATCAGATTGGTAAATCTTGATAATGCATTGATATTTTTTCATCTGGTTAAAATATTCTTTCAATGTTATTATAACTTTTTACAATTATTGATACATTGTGCAGGTACATATTTTTCTTACCAGTATTTTATATGATCATTTTCTACATAGACCCTTGATAGACTTTTTTCAAAATTGAATCACCTACTACATTGGCCTTTGGCTTTTTACTGCTGATCTATACATTTGTCAGAATTACACAGATGAAAACAGAAAAACACATTTGTTGAAAACTATTTAAGGCACTGTAAACAATGAAATTAAAAACAGCATGGTTACCATGGATAGAGAACCAGAAGATGGCTGATGAAAAGTCCAATTAATTAGCTGGATCATTAAGACAAAAAAAAAAAAAAAAAGAAGAGTATCAAAAATAAAATGTTTTAAAATGCTATGAATGTAATGAATGCAAGGAGACCAAACAGAAGAGCAACTAGAAACACAATGGCTTCCAGATAATTCTTTAAATATTTGTTTCAACTTTTGGAGATTAGTTTCAAAAATCCTGAATCCATTTCAGCTTTCCTTTCGGGACTTTCACTCTTGGTATTCAATTAAATCTTTCTGACCAAACCACAGCTGAATTTCATTCACTAAGATGCACTACACATGAATAAAACTATTGCAAGAAAGTTTTCTTCTCAAGTAGGATAGCTATATACCTAAGTAAACTTATTTCCTACAGTAAATAATGAAGACTTTATAATTCCGATTAGCTTGGTATTTTATAGAGGTTGGTAAACTATTCATGAAATAAATGAATACGCATTTTGTATGTAATTATTCATAATTTCCATGTACGATAACTGTTAAATTATTTCAACTACTTTTGACACTTATTTTCATTTATCAAAAAAAAAAAAAATTACCTCATGTGAAAATAAATGTATAACTTACAGGAAGATAAGCCAAAATTTACAATCAACTCTTTTTCGGTGAGGATTTTAATGTATCAAAAATGTTCTTACTGAGAAATCAAATGTCTTCTATATGGACCTTTAAAATAATTTTCATGCTTGACTACAACCTCTGAAGTTATTTACCAGTGTCAGCAATACAATTTTCTTCTGTTACCAAATGCAATGTAATGTATACTTGATTCTACAATGAGACGGCATATTTTAGTCATGCTAAATAACCCACCTTTTATAGTCTATCATGTATATCATAATCAAGTTAGAAGCATTTAACACAAAATCACTTCAAAAACCATCACTCACTTAATAAAAAACGTAGAAATATTAATTGTGTTCTCATCAACAGAGGATAATATCATGTATGGACCTTTGATATTTTTTCTATTTGATATCTGGTTAAAAATATTTTTGCTCACAAATTCAGAGTATTCTGATTGTGATGAATATTCAAATAAATTTTCAGTCGGAAAAATTTAAGACTTTCATCCATAGCCTTAAATTCACATAAATTTCATGCTTTTCATTAATCATGAGTTCCAAACTCAGAAATCTGGGGTTAAACTTAAAGTCACCATGTCTAACCAAAGTAGCTATTTGAAAAAACCTACTGGTAACAAGTTCTACTATCGAACACTCCATATTCAGAAGAGAATGAGATAAAATGAATATAATTGATAACAGGTATAAAATGACAGCCGCTAATGAAAACAGGAAATGATCACCTATCATACACACACAACAGGAAATAGACTAGAAGTTATGTTGGTTGAATTGTACAGGGACTACAATATAGCATAGTATGTGAAAGTTCAACTGAAATGCAATATTGACAACATATCTAAGCAATACGACAACTATCACACGTTCAGTAAGTAATACACTGAGAAACAGTTTGGCTTCACAATTAAATTCTAAAATCCAGTAAATGTACTTCAATCACTATCCTTATCCGAGACTAAATGAAGCAGTAATAATGTCACCTGAGAAAACAAAAGAGCCAATATGAAGAAGGACATTTTTCTCTATGGTAGAAAAAAAAAGATCTTTCATGTTTGGTTTAGGTATAGTATACCCATTAAGGTACAACCAAACTAGTTCTAAACATAAAAGAATTAGCCTATTCTGAATTTTCAAGTGCTCTCTTGGATGGTTCAAGGATGGGTTATGGAAATGATAGATACAAGATATGTTGGACAGGAAAATCAGTTAATATTTTATAACAGAAAAATTTCATTGATTTTAGAAATTTTATCAAATATCCACCAATATCAAAATACAAAGGAAGCCACTTATTATAATCATGGTTACTGTTATCAAAATCAGTCAGTCTAAACACTTTAATTAGAATGATGAAAATATATAGCTTCTATATATCCTTCAAATAATGCTATCAATAGGTTACTGTAATCTAAAAGACCCAGTCCCAAAGTTATAAGAGGTGGCTTCCTCTGTATAACAATACAGATGTATAGGCTAAACACTGGTACTAAAATTACATAGACTCAACCTCAAGAATAATCACATAATATTAGAACACTGTTTTATAGTTCTTACAATTGCAGTTTTTAATATCATCATGAGAAAATTTCATTTTTCTCTTCAAGTAGAACTGAGATTATTAAAATAAAATACTTGTTTAATCAATGTCATTACAGGGTTTAAGTTATTCACGTGTCCTGACATTTATATGCATCTATGAATATATCTATATATCTATCAATATATCCTGACTTCAGTTTATGATAAATTGGTCACTAGTTCGCACCCGCTTGTTTTTTGAATATTCAGGCCTTTTTTTAGTGATAACAGTTCAATAAGATGTGAAAGAGTGACTTGTTCATTGATCCTTCTTTTCCCAACAATTCAACACAGCATAAATGGGGGAGGGGTGATTCATAATTCTGCTTCAAATGCTAGTCCATTTAAGATTTTATTCTGAAGTGTTCAAAAGTTGAATTCATGTAGGAAAGTCATTTAAAGTGATCATATCCACAATACAATAGCATTTAACATGAAAACAAAACTGAAGATAATAATTATTGGTCAAATATTGAGGACATGGGACAATCTTTTGTGTGACAATTTTTACATCTGGCTTACTGCTTATATAAACAACCAACTGCAAAAATGAAACCTAACCTCTTTTATACACTGTCACTGACAAGTGGTTACTAAGGTGACAGCACTTATGTACCTGTGTACCTAATTTCTTACCTAATTTGATAGTATAATAAACTGTTTATCAAACAAGAGAATAAACGTGGGAGAGAAAGGAAAAAAATTGCAACATTTATCCACCAGAAATTTTAAAAGAGCATGGTAAAAAAGCATTTTTCATATGTGTTATGTATTTACTTTCTAAAGTATTTAGAGGAAACTTTACCTCAACTCAGTTCCCAAGACTCAAAGGTTTAGCGATAAACTATTCAAATTTCAAAAAATAATGACAGCAGCTGGCAAAAATTTCAATTATCTCAAATACTTTGTATGATTTAATTTTCAATCTAATTCAAGTCAATCATTTTTTGAATTGTGCTACTCACATTTTGGAACCACACTTTTCATATAAATGAATAGATAAATCAGAATACACACACACATACACACGTATATGTTTTGGGACCACACTCTTTACACTATTTCTGTTGGATGATAGATCAATTTCCTAATGATATAATTGTCCATTTTGAAAGAAACAAATACAGCAAATATAGACAGTGAATAAACAAAAAATGAGATTTTGGCTTAAGCAAGCATATATATATACTTATATATATATATATGATGTGGATTTGCTAGAAAAACTAGTTCATGTTTCTGCCCTCTCTGGGCCTTATCAGCCAAATATATATATATGAGAATTTTGAGTTGTGCAAGTATATATATATATATATATATATATATATATATATATATATATATCTCAGAGGGAGTAATACCAAGATGATAACCTAAAAAGGTTTCCATATGGTTTCTAGATAATTCTTTTTTTCTAATGAAACATGCCTGTCCACATAATAACTCCAAAAGTACTCCATGAATTTCAATTAAATTTTGTGAGAGGCTGGCCAATAGGATAAGGAAGCGTGGGTCACATGGGCAGATCCAGCAATTTTTTGATAGAAAGATATTTTTGCAATTTTTTTTGTATGTTAATACATTTTTGTATAGGCTCATGATTTTGCACAATATATCTCCAAAGGTTCTCAATACATTTTAGTGAAACTTTGTAAAAGGATAGACAAGAGGTCGCAAAAGAAGTAACTGAATTTGGTATAGATCCATGCACAATTACCTCCCATATGTCATATAGACAGGTTTCTAAGCCTAATCTTTCAGCTTTTCTCATCGAGGTTGATTTCTTTGCCGTTCCCCATGCTTCAAAAAGTCCTCTCTCAGATTCCCTTTGCACCCAGTTGATAACCTGACAATTTTGATTGTGACGCCATGATGATCTCTTTATATATTCCTCTATCTATTGATTTATTCTTATCAGTCTGCTGATTATTTAGATACATCGATAAATAAGGAATCGTATTAGTACAAGATGATCACCAAAATTCTAGATAACCTGGAAAGAGAGCAAGTTCTGGAATGGGAGGAGTGACACCATAAGTTATCGCCTGGTTGACAGCTACCATAGGTCCACTAGTGTATAAATATAAAATGCAAAGTGTGTGTGTGTGTATATATATATATATATATATATATATATATATATGTTATCAAAGAATGGATGTATGATTGACAGAATGATTACAAATTTTGTTATATTGAAACTATTTGAAATTATCTCCCATAATTACACGGTCAATGTCAAAAAAGATTAGGCTGCAGCAGAAATCAATCCTGCGACCGATAGGGTAGCTGCTTCAACATAGCGTTGCTCTCACCATTGAGCTGAACAGTCACCAGTAATGCAAAGGCCCAAATAACAACTGTTTTAGTGCCACATTTTCATTCTTATTTATTCAGTCTTAAGAAATCATTACCTAATAACATAATTGACGAACGTTGAAGAAAAAATCCCCAAAAAGAGCAGATGTAGACTGTGAATAAACAAGAATGAGAATTTTGAGTTGAAACAATGATGTAGGCCTCTGCATTACAGGCAAATGTTTAGCTCAATGGTAAGAGCAACACTATGTTGAAGCAGCTACTATATCAGTCACAAGTTCGATTCCTGCAGTAGCCCAATTTTCTTTAACTGCTTATTCTATTCATGTTGTCGAAGTCAAATGATATAGTCACTATGTAATAACTGGAAATCATTTCAAATAGTTTCGATATAACATAACGCAATTTATAATCATTCATATATATATATATATATATATATATATATATCACATCACCATTAGCCTGCAGATACTACACTTTGAATCTATGCAGATGTGTAGAGGATGTACTTTGATCCAAGGTAGAAAACACAGATGTTTTGATCCTAGGCTGAGGAGCTGATCCATAAGTAAATAATCCTGTCATTTTTTACATAATGGAAACAGAGATTTTTCTAATGAGATTAACTCAATAAATACAGCAAATGTAACAACTATGACAGTGCCCCTAACATCATGTGATTCTCCTTGAAATTGAATACATGTAATTTTATTATCAGCATGGGCATATAGATAAATCTTTAACAAGTTAAAAACTTTCCCTAACATAGAAATTATTACAGTATGACTCAATTTTTTATCATCATATCAAATTATATTCATATCAAAGAAGTTGTAGTCATTTATTAAGCTTAGCTTAGTAGGGCACAGGAGCAAACTCATTACACAGTAATAATGGTCTATTCAAGTAGCTTGTTAAGCAATACCTTACGGTGAGGCACTCAATGTCAAAGATGATATAATCATATAATAAATTATTTAAATAAATTCAATTCAACACATAATACCATCAAATGAATTAATCATTCCATTTTCAAGTGTCAAATCTGAAAAAGACAACAATACAATTGTATCTGAATTCTTGACAATAAGTCATAACATGAATAAAATGAAAAAAATACTCTATGCTGTATGAATAACAATAGCGTGCATTTGTTCAATCTTTTACCTCAGCCAACCAAGTTGAAAGGGGTATATATATTCATTCATGTTCTCCAAAAGTTCTCAATGAATTTCAATGACATTATGTGGATGGGTTGATTTGATTGGAGAGGGAGCAGGACTTCTTTTTTTTTTTTTTTTTAAAGTTACATCCCTAATATCATATGTATGAACTGATTTCTATTCAATTTTCAGTGATTATTGTGTTGGTAGACGTATGCACCCCTCAAGTGCTTTTTAGTTTAAAATGGAAAACAGTTAAATTTTCTGAAGAAAAATAAATTTAACCAAACAATTCATTGAAAGATTAGACAATATTTCTGATTGCAGGAAATAAAGTTATCTAAAAATAAATTCTCTTATGACCCCCGCAATAATTACGACTAATTCGTTTATCATAAACTGGAGTTAATGAAATAGAATTACTTATTTTGATCATTATACATAGAATGTAAGCAAATTAATACAACCTATGGTTGGGGTCAGATCTACAATCTGACACCAAAAAGTCTATATCGCTCTATGCAGGGGGCATGCTTTTATCAAACCATCCTTAGAGCTAAAATCAATGTGACTTATTAATTAGATATTTTATTTCCACAGAGGTTCGAAATAATTTGATGACATTCCAGCAAAGTGCAGCAATAAATCCAATTAAAGCAGAAACTGTGATAAGGCCGCATACAATTAAATAACTAATAGAGGTTGTGATGCGAGAAGGTTTCTTTTATTCAAACATCATGAAGAAAAAGTACCATTACGTTGTTACATATGAAATGTCATTTTTAGAATGGCGAGATGAAGGATGATATAAACAACAAAAAGGATAAATATTTATTCAAAACATGACCCATTTGAAGCTATAACCTCCATCTTTTTAGCGTCTCATCCGTCACAAGATATAGACCTTCCCCAAGATTCACCAGACCTCTCTATCATGGGCATCATGGAACCAATACTTTCTGAACTTGTCATGTCATCTTGTATTTTGCCAGTCACAGTCGTCTTTCCAGCTGAAAGAGCTTTAAGTTTTTATGTAGCCTGATAGACTAACTGCTGATAGGTAGATACATTGCAAGACTCTTATATATACAGAGACTACAAAATGTGGTATTACAGCATCAATAACTTCAGAGATTTCTACTGAGTCAAAGGCCTTCTTGAGGTAAACAAATGCTACAGTGAGTGGCATTTCATATTCTGCTGCTTTCTCTTTTAGTTGATTTACCAAATGGAAATGGTCAATGGTCAAATAGCGTCTTCAGGAGTCAGCCTGTTTCCATGGTTGGTTTTCATCTAGCATTTTGGGGTTTCGGTTCATGATCACTTTGATAAAAAGTTTGAAGTTGCAGTCAAGCAGGCTTAATGGTCTGCAGTTGTTGAAAACTTTTGGGTTCCTTTTTTATACTGTCTTCAAGTTAAGTGGTCATAAATTCAATAAAAGCATGAAATCAGGCTTCCCTGTTGGAACTTTTATTACAGAATGTCAAAATACTTGAGCAGATGATAATTTATAAGAGAAACCTTAGATGAATATGGAAGATACCACAAGACTTGATTTTCTGATTTCTCAAGTTTAAACACAGTGACCCCCCACCTCTCAGTAGATTGTCATGGAGCATTTCATTTACTTAATTCGAGAAAGCTTGATCCATTGTTCATAGCTTGTCAGTTGTTACTATCAATGATTCTTCATCATTAAGAATAGGTCTGAACCTCCCTCAAAGCTTACTATTAGTATCCATATTTTCTGACCTAAGCTATTGAACCAATGCTAAACAGTCAGCACTATAGTAGTATCCATTCCAAAGGCTTTGTTGACCATGAATTCCCAGATAAAATATCTTGGGTATAATACACATTGACTTTTCAGAATTTGTAGCAACTAACTTCAATCTTTGTTTAACTTCTTACCTGGTTTGTATCTACAAAAATTAGATTTTGAATAATTTACATAATTTAATTTCAAGACACAAAATTTTCACAGCACTAAGAGCAAATGCACAGATGTGTCACAAACAATTACAACAAGCTAGCTGTGAAAATAAGCTCACATTAAGAGAAACAAAATTATAAATAAGTACACATTCCAGTGGCTAGTGGCTATTTCTGTGAAGCCACATAAACAAGAAGTGGTTACTACAACTATATCCACATGTGACTTATAAAAAGCCGAAAGATAATTCAAACATTTGTCAGTTACCAGCAGTCACCCACAACACCATTCCGCTGATACCTTCCCCCACTAAACTCTGTCAGGCACCCTTTTTCATGAATTAAACTCCTTACACACGTCTACCAGTCCACTTGGGAATATTTTACACAAGGGCAGAAAAATTGAAGTTGTATACAGAGAAAAATTGGAACTGGGCAGCTAGTCATCACTTTGGATGTTCTAAATACAATATGGTGCAAAAACAAGTCCAAACTTCAATCCATGCAGAAGTCAAAGGCAGACACAGGGAAATCAGCTGCAAAGTTGGAAGAAGACCTGATCAAATGGGTGAAGGAATACAGAATGGCCAGCAAATGCAAAGAAGATGGGAACAAGGCCTGAAAACTTAATGGCTAGTGTTAGGTGGAGTTAGCGCTTTATCGACCAACAAGAATCGTTAGTCCGTTACCAGAAACAAAAAATTGCTCACAAATTTCAGACAGACAAATTACAGGAGTTCCAGTATTTCATCAGACAACAGGAAGCCATGAAGTATGACCTGTCACAGATTGGAAATGCAGATCAGACTCTGCTGAACTTTGATCTTCCTTATGCAGAGACAGTTGATTTCAAGGGCCAGAAGACGGTCAATACCAAGACCACTGGCAATGAGAAATAAAATTTACACAGATGATAACCATCATATGGGATGGAGAGAACTTGCTGCAAAAAAGATCTTGCCCAAGGGAACATTTCTGAAAGGTGGTTCAATACAAAGATGATTTGTGACTGGATTAAAACAATGTAGGAGAGATGTCCTGTTGAAGCTTGTTGAAACAAGTCCATCACTCTGGGAGGCCACATTTGTCAACCAAAGCATCTCTTGAAACATAGTGGCGAATCCTTTAAAAATGCTACATCACAAATGCACTGAATGGTATTGAAGACAACATCCCTTTTAACGAACAAGGACCAGATAACTCTGTGGATGACAACAACATTGAAGTCAACCGAGAGATCTAATAGACCCACATATATATGAAGCTGTCATGACATCTATCTCTGACATAGACGGCAGTGAAGCAGATTAAAAAATGTTCAATATTGATGTGAATGTAACATTTAAAACAACTCCAAATTTGGTTAGTGGATCAAACTCTTTGTTACACGTTAGTTTGGACCATAGATATAACTTACCTATGGTCATGCTGTCCCAAATATGGCCACATACCTGGCCAGGAAATAAAGGGGTAACATTTAGTGCTGATGTATAATACGCCTCGAAGTTATAGGCTTAAAAATCTGGGGAAGAATGTATATTATATGCAAATAATTACGGTACATCTCTATTTATATTGAATCTGCAAAAAACTGCTATGACATTAGTAAATCTTTCACTTTTAGCATTATTCTCTATGTCAAAAAACCCCCAGAAAAATGACATTTCATGTGCAACAACCAACTAAGAAGAAGTATAGATCATTAACCATAAGACACAAAGCATTGGACTTTATAAAAACTTTTCTGCTCAATCTTTCAGCAGGTATTTGCTGAGATTGACTAATAATCATTAACTGCAGCTTGCTACCTGGAAGTTAATGGTAAGGTATTGAGGATAAGGTTCGGCTTCAGGTAGCCCTCTTCCACTTTTACTCCAAACTCAATGTCTACAGCTGAAAGTTAGTGTAACCCACTCCCTAAAAGAGGAAACACACATACCCAAAGACTTCAATTATACAAGTCGATTTAAATACAGTGAAAGGCTACCAAATTATACATTTAATGTCCTTGATGGAGAGTGTAAGATGAAAAAACAGAATTAGCCAAATGATCGGCCATGCAAGGTTATCCTATGAAATTGCCAAATGAACAGAGTCATGTTATAACAATTATGTTTATAAAATAGAAAATTAACAGCAATCATATTTTGAAAACTGGATAACTTCAATCTTAATGGTTGGAAAAATACTAATCAAATTGTATCTATAGAGAAATAGTTGAGATATCTTCAAGGAGATGCACAATACTGTATTAAAAAAGTCTAGAGTTGGGAGAACTACCAAACCATTGGGGAAAAGCCTGCATAACTCCCATCAACGAGAAAGGAGTGACCCTAATAACTACAGGCCCATTAGTTCGACATCTCAAATTTGTAAAATCCTTGAAAGAATCAATGTGACCCAGATCATCAGAAACATCAAAACAAACAACCACATATCCGAAAGATACACAAGCGGGAAAAGTGTGACAACAAACTTTCAGGGAGCCACGATCATATAGATAGAGGCTTTAAATCATAATATACCAGTAGACATTCTGTACCTCAACTATCACAAAGCTTTTGATTGTGTTCCACACTAGCGGTTAATATGCCAAGTGGAGAGCTTGGGATCGAGGGTGGTGCTCTGGGGTAGATCGAGTCCTTTCTATCCAACAGATAACAGAAAGTAACAGTAAACGGATGCGACTCTGGACGGTCTAGTGTTCTCTTGGGGATACTGCAGGGCTCTATCCCAAGTCCAATACTCTCCTTATTGTTTGTAAATGACTTATCTATCGATGATAAGTTTATCTACCGATGACACCAAGCTATATTTACCGGTATCATCAGAGGAGGCAGCATTTCAACTGAAAGTTTTAGAACCTAATAGTATAGCAAGAAGCTTCACTGATTATAGAAAGGAAATCTACCTCTCAAAATCTGCATCATTACAAAACCTTCCACCAACAAGTCAAGGTCTATTGCCTCATATCAATACATTCTATAATACATATCTCATCTGTCACTTATTAGACAATTATTCTAATGAGACAGTATTTCAACACCCTATCCCAGAAGATTTTGGAAACAAATTTCAAGATAGCAACTACATCCCCTCAAAATCCTAGAAACTTTTAGATAAGCACTGGTCTATTGGTTGTTGCCGTTCCAAGTGTGCTAGAATCACACATATGTCAAGAAACAAAGGAGTGAAGTGTACCAAATTTTGTGGCCTTCTTTGTCTGCAGTATAAAAATCCATTAATTCAGGATACTAGATATATGTAACATTAAACGTTAATATACCGGTCCTAACAGATGGGATGAATCGTGGAAAAAAATAAGAATGAATATAGTAGATAGATAGATGGAAATCTGATAGTTTTTCTATCGGATTTGTTCTCAAAAAGTGATGTTTGTGATTCAAAGTTTTTATAATGATCACAGAAAAATGTACGGGCTTGTATGCTCAACACTAAATGAACAAAGTTTTGACTATTTCGGACAGACATGAAATACTTGCGATATTATGCTGTGTGGAAATATAACAATGTCTTAAAAGACAATTGTGCATGGATCCGCCCCCAAATTTACTATCTTCTTCCTTAGCCAGTTACAGATCAAGCAGTTGATAGGTAGTTTATATACAAAAAC
The DNA here is from genome assembly GCA_963457665.1 of Thysanoteuthis rhombus. NCBI lineage: Eukaryota > Metazoa > Mollusca > Cephalopoda > Oegopsida > Thysanoteuthidae > Thysanoteuthis > Thysanoteuthis major. The sequence continues at coordinate 68,740,426 of OY735204.1, read as the reverse complement.
ACATAATCAGTTTTCTCAACATCTTTTCACAAGTTATGCTCTGAAATAATGTCAAAATATGTTTGGATCTTAGAAATAACCATGTTTCTGATTGGGGTTAGAATTGTAAGGAAAAATTAGTTCATTTATCTCCATATAATGTATACTCCAAGAGTTATGCAATTTTCAATTTTTGGGTGTTTGAGTTAAAGTTTGAACTACATATCAATAGGATTGATTTGAAACCTATCAAACATTAATTATTCCAGCCTAAAAAAGGACAAAAAAGTCCCAAAATAGTCAAGACATGTTTGAATCTCAACCATTTTTCTGAATTCATCACATCAAGATTGTATGAAAAAAATGAGTTTATTAGTCTCTGTATGCTGTTTACTCCATAAGTTATGATTTTTCATCTTCTTGAAGTCCAGGTCCGAGTTTGCACTCAGGGTAATTGATCCTCTCATATAGGGAAAGGTCTCCATTTTTTAGCAATAATACCTCGATGTTTTTTTTATCTAGACCAACATTGAAAGCAAAAAACATGACAACCAAGTAACAGAATTTTGGACTTGAGATGTGATCTAGAGCCAGGACTATTATGCACGCTGCCAGAACCATTCAGTAGCCAAGCAGGCACAGAGTGCACTGGCTTTCTCTCTTTCTTCTTATCCTACTCTCTTATCAAGGTATATGGTTTCCAGCAGGCAGATTCCTTCTTTCCCCTCTCTCTCTATAGTTAACAACCCTGTGTTAGCGTGACACGATGTCATTCATTTTATTAGGTGGTAGCAGTCACGCACATTAATAAGGAGATTAAAAATGTAAATTGAAAATGTAAATGAAACAAAAATACTTGTATTGATTAATTCTATTTATATCTCTTTAAACGAAGATACAGAAACATTTGAATGAATTTGATTTTTAGATACATCCATAGATCTCTATAAAATACTTTTCAGTCTATCAGACAATTCTTAATATGTTAAATATCAATTTTCCCAGCTATGACATGTTGGATTGATATGAAACTTGGTCCGGACTTTCAGATGAACCATCCTCATCTTCCTCCTCTAAGTACTACTACCACCACTAGAAATGCTAAATACCAATTTTCTTAGCCATACCATGTTGGATTGTTATGAAACTTGGTCCAGACCTTTGGATGAACCATCATCCTTTCCTCATCTCCCTCCTCCTCATGCTTAAAACTACCTTGGATGGTGGGTGCATCTTTAAGCTATTGCGCAATTTGGATCATTTCAAAGATTTAGTAAATTGCAGTAAAAGCTAATATGACCGATTAGTGATTAAATGAACTCGACTTTCCAAATGAAATGGTAAATCATTTTTGCCAAATTCTATAAGATGGGTCAGTAATGTCAAAAAGAATGTATTTATCAAATTTGGAACTAAAACAAAAGTTGAAGATTGGAATGGAGTTGAATGTGTATACAGTAAAAACATTCAACACCATTTCAGAACACAACAATAATAGTATGTTCAAATCAATTTATAAGATGAACATTTTCAATTGAAAATTCTAATACAATTTAAAATAGCAGAAAAGGATAAATTCTTTATTCATAATTGATGTTGGGAAAGCATTTTTTTCAACACTAATAAGGCATTGAAATGTCTGAGAAGCTTTAAGTATAGTATGCTAAGCATTATTTACCATTTAAAAATATATATATCAAAGAGGAATCCACAAAATAGCTTTTGATTCAAATCAAACCCCTTTTTTCTAAAACTTCCTCAGATGGATTGGATGTTACATGGATAAAATAACGATTTCAAGAGCAAAGACAATTGATTTCAAACTTGTCTTTCTAAGCATTCTATTACATGAACTCCTTTTATGGAATTTCAAGCCATGGTTGTTTGATGGAAAAAAAAAAGAAAAAAAAAAGTCTGGCTGCTCCAGGGTCAAACTCCAATCTGACTCCATTGTGCATCAATGGAGTCAGAATAGAGTTTGGCCTTGAAGCAGCCAGTCTATCCCCCCCACCAATCAAACAACCATAACTGGAAATTCCATAAAAAAAGTTCATATAATATCATGCTCATACATAACACATACATAGATAGAAAAATGCAACTATTCCAGCCACTAGTCCAAATGTTCAGAAGAAAAAAAATGTTTTCTCCACTCATTGAGAGAAGTATGCATATAAAATTTCAAATTGCATCTAAGAACATAAGGGCTATACATGTGACACACATATAAATAGAAAAATGCAACTATTTCAGCCACTGAGCAAAATTATCAAAAAACCTAAATAGTTTCTTCTACTCATCAAGGGCAGTGTGCGTGGAAAATTTCAAGTTTCTACTATGAATGGTTAGGGCCATATACATGACACATACATAGAAAGAAAGATGCAACTGTTTCAGCCACTAAGCAGAATTTTCAAAAACATTTCAAGAAGAGGAAAGAAAAGAAAAAAAAGAAATAATTGTAAAGATGAAGAAAAAAAGATTATTAGCAATACTTGATGACAGAGATAGAATTTGTTTGTTTGTTTCTCTCACTCTCTCTCTCTCTCACCTCTCTTCTCTCTCTATGCATGATTTAGACTTTTTCAGTTTTGGTCTGAACCTGAATGTCATTGTTCTTAGAAGTCTTTTCCATAACAACAATTAAATAAAAACTAGCCAAAGTACATGTCTATGCCAGGTCGGTCAAGACTACTTAGATTGGTGGGTGGGTAGCCACCCTGTGGATGGACATAATGATCTTCCCTGGCTGCAGACCCAAGATCAGGTTTTCCCCATTTGCAAATAAAAATCCATATGGATCCCAAATTAGCTGAAATGTAATTGATTCCAGCCATTACACTATTGATGAAAAGAAAAGAAAAGGGAAAAAAGGACAACTAATGTTCAGATTAATATTCTGCAACAAATAACATATCTAATTTTAATAGGAAAGATCCTATTGTTAAATATACAAAAATTCTGAATTCATCTTCAGATAAAAAATTTGCTAGTCATTCACAAGCTTCATTTTCAAGCTTTATTTCCCATGTGTTTTGCATTTACAGTAACTGCATGAAATTATTAGTAGTTGTGCAAAGATAGCTTGGCTTTTCTTCTTCTAGTGAGGATTGATCTCATAATCTTTTCATGTTCAAACCTTCCACTGGGTACAATAAGTATAAGGTGAAGCATCATGTCTCTTAAGAAACAACTCCCAATGAAGTATGATGGCCAGTGACTAAGTCCCAGTTTCTATTGCATGAGCTTAGTGATCCTCACAAGTCTAAAGTCTGGTCACTACCACAACTTTATACCTACAAATTTTTATGACCAACCCTTGGCAAGATGCAAGTCCACAGAAGGGATACCTCCACTCTAATCACAAAGCTTAGAGTGTACTTAGCTGCTGAGTGCACAAGGAAAGTTTTCCTATTGAAGAGTTTTCCACACTCTTCACTCATACTGGAAATCAAACCTGGGACCTTCTGCATATAGGGCGGATATGTTAACCATTATACTATCCAAGTGGACTCCAATAAGTCTAAATTTACTTGCTCTACATCAAACCATTTAGCTGTCTAGTAGAAGCTCCTCCTAATTATTAATATGGATAGCTGTGCGTAGCTCGAATAAAAGGCTGTCAATCAGAGCAATCAGAATAAAATGTATTTAATGATATTTTTAACTTGTGCAAAGACAATGTACACCTGTGCCTTCTTTAATTGGAAAACTCTGAAGGCTACTGAATTAGAATTTCAAATTAGTTTCAACATTTCAATTTCATTTTGATACGAAACTAGTACATATTTTCCCAACAGGAAAAAGTGTTCATTTCTGACTGAATTTCTGAGAAGGGGAATTATCACTGAAGAAGACTGGGGAGAGCAACATTGTGACAATAAATGAGAGATGAGAACACCAGTAATTCCGTGTATAATAAGTATACATTTCATAAAATAAAACATAATAGGATCTTTGCCAGTAAAATTATTCCTGACCAAACTAGATTTTTTGGATTAGTTAATCTCTATAATCTATTGAAATGAAGGCATTTATATCACCACCACATATATCTGAAATATGAACACTAACCCAGCACGCAGACTTCAGACAATATACAATGAGAACATCTTTAACTGAGGTTTAGAAAAAACATTTCACTAAAATCTGAGTTTTAAATTGCTTCAAACATTTGCTATCAAAAACAAGTTTCGATTTCATCAGGTTATATTTCATAGAGCTCTTTAATACTTACACAAACATTTCAAAGAATGTATGTATATACAAGCCAAACTTGACTTGAGATAGACATGGTAAATATTTCAGCCCAGATTAAGATTGGGTTAAACTGGTGGCTTTTACCAAGAGAGAAAGATGTTAGGAAAGGAGTTCAGATTCATGCCAAGTCAAGTGGTCTTTACTTTGTACTTTTGGGAAAAACATGAATCCACCACCCCATTTATGGGTAAATAGTAAGGTGCACTGGGCTCTCTAGTCTTGGCTGGCAACTAGTCTAAGGGACAGGCAGACTAGTTTCACTTCTTTCAATAGGTCAGGGATTACTCCTTGTTGCTGGTACCATGTAACCTACCACAACATGTCGCCTGTTACTGAGAGAGGAGATGGATATCATCAAGTAACTCCTATTGACCAGAGAATAGGGGAGTATTCAGCATGGAATCTGATAATTTACTTGGTCATGGGTTGAACTAGACTTGGGAGTTTCATATACCCGATACGAGGCAGAATCGCTTGTAATGCAGTTTGAATATGGACCCCAATTTTCAAAACATTGAATTTGTTGACTAAAAAAATATTTTTTGTACTAGATGAAAAAAAAGATACTAAAAATAGTTAAAAACAAGCCAAACACTGGATTGGTTTATACAAACTGAAAAAGGGAGATGAATTAGACCCTTTCCTTTCCATCTGTTGCTAAAAAGATAACTAATATATTGTCAACTCTAGACCATCACTTTGTTAAAATGTAACCCAGACTTCCACGTTATAACAGGTCTACAGCGCAGTAAAATTATCAACAATGTAGATGACTCTGATTCTATCCAAGAAGTTTCCATATAAATCTGGAGTGAAAGAGACTCGTATTCAGTTCAATCATATCTTTGTAAAAGTTGTCATGTCCAAATTTCAATAATTACAAAGCAGAGGGGTAGTAAGCTATTGTCCATTTACACAACAAAAATGTTCAGACCCACCCAGCATGCAAAGAGCATTTAAGGGTAATCAGTTTGCCTTAGTGTGGAACTCCTGACAACAAATGTTGTTAGGGAACCTGTGATCAATAACTTAGCAGGACTGTTTTCTACAAGGACAATGGATCCTCGTTACAGAACAGTGATGACAAAACTGAAAATATATTTCCAGGGTTTTAACAGAATGTGCATATTTAAAATTAATCATTAAAAATTTATCAGATATGAGCATTGAACAACTGTAGACATCAAAGATCACAAGGTTTCTATCCTTTTTTTATATTTATGTGTGTTTGTTTGCATATTCCAGCTCTCTTGGCCATACCTTTTTATCCACAGACTTGAAAATTGGCATTGGTACACCACTAGACCCTTCCAACAAAACTTTTTCAAATTCTTTGAAAAAGAGCTTTTTATTTTGAAAGTTTTATTGATAACATCTAAATTCTCCAGAATCTAGATGTTTGTTTTTTTTACTCTATTTTAAATGTTTTCTAGAAAATAGAATGCCAGCGATGTCATAAATAGAATTCATTCTGACCATATTTATTCTTTGATGGGATCTTTTTTATATGACTTCAAATTTTGACACCACAGTTGTTCAATTATTGACTGTGATGGCAAGTTTACCTTAATTTCAAAGATGGATTGGAAAATACCAATTTTTTAAGAATATCAATGAAAGAAGGAAATCAAAAAATACACTCTGTATACATGGTTTCAATTCCTTTTTGTTTTCTGAAACAAGCATAACGTGTAAAAATATTAGCCAAAGATACGTGTGTGGCTATCAAATAACAAGACCGGGGTTGTGTAAGTTTAATCGCGAACTACATGGCATATATTGACCAATAAGCAAACACAAATAGCCCCTGAAAGTTTAATTCTGCTCGTATTTCTGATTGCTGTAACACAAGATGTCAAAGATGAATTTTGTTAATGTTCAGGCACATGAGGAATGGTCTCTTAAACAATGGAGACCATTTCTGCAATCACTCTGATGCTGAGTCAGTGATCATTTTGAACAATTTGCTTGAGTTTTTTTTCAACATTCTCACCAGTTCTTGATGCTCAAAGTTGTCAACAAAGTTAATGAAATCAATTTGAAAAAGACTTAAAAAAAAGAAAAAAAAAAAAAGCATAATCATATTTCTGACAGAAAACAGCTTTAGACGATTAACCCTTTCAAGTCTAATACCTGTATTAAAATGTCCAAGTAGATTTCAATGGGACATATATTTATATCCCAGCAGCATGGGTCTATGCTGCAGCCACATTTCCAGGAGGGTACATAAGGATATATATTCTTTGGGGGGTGCAAACAGATACATAAGACAAAGAAAGGCTTACAACTCTATTTCCAATTGAACTATTATTAGGATGAATTATTATCCAATGAATCCATTTTCTGAAAGAGCACAGACTGAAGACCTGATAACTTTTTATTTTTTCTTAAGGATTCAGAACTTATACAAAAAAAACAAATGTTAAAAAATAGGGAAATAATTTTAGAATTTCATTTCTGTTGCGTGTATAGTAATAAAAATGATTTACATATTCTGGAATTCTTATTCATCAGAGATGTTCTTTTGAGTAGATTACTCATTATTTCATTATTGTGAATGAGTAGAGTAAGTGAGTCGATTAAATTAGTCATGGTACTTTTTCACTGGGGTGCAACTGCACTCCCTTATGGACCTCTACGCTCAGCAGTCATAGAAACCTCAGGATATATATCCTAGGAGTCTTGAAACGATTTATGTAAATTATATCTTCTATGGCTTGATAACCGAAGAGAACAACTGTTAAAAAAAAAAAAAAAAAAAAATGCAAAAACTGGAGTACCTCAATAATATGCAAAACTAAATTACGTATGTTTTTCAAACACTAAATTTCTCTTTCTGATTTCATTGCTCCATCAGAAATGGATCTAAAAATACTTTTTTTTCTCTCCCAGCTCTGCTCAGTTGCTCCTATGTTGACATAAAAGGCAATTTTATTTGCCTTTAATTTTCAAACGATCCATGGAGAGCCTAATCATTTTTTGTAGCAACTATGCATTTTTTATGGGGCTAAGGTGCTAGCCCATTGAACTGCTTTACACGATCAAAGGATTCCAAACACTTAGCTATTTTACCCATCACTGGAGGGATAAGAGAATTCATGTATTCTCCAAGGGCATCAGTGCAAAGTGAATGCAAACTGTCCAAGCTGGAGTTTAAACTGTTTGCTGATTCCATCCTCCCTGCCCTAAACTGTTAGAGTACCTGCACTCATAAAAATCAAAGTCAATTCCTATCATTCAATCGTACACTTCTATTTTCATTGTAGTAGTTTCCCTCAGAAATATTTCATATATACATTTTCTGGTAATATTTTATAAACCAAATATGTTAATTTTCTGAGCTTTTTTCAATTATTGTCCCTAGATTTTGTCAACTTATCAACATTCAAGTAAAATAGTAGGTAAGTTCGAAGAAGGAAACGTGAGATAAAATGAAAATAAGAGATCAAATTTGGAATCTACAAAAATGACAGGAGATGACTGAACAATAAACATGGAGAAAGGAGCAAGGTATTACTCCCAAGAGACATGTCAAAAGCTTGACATGCAACATAGTCTGACAGAAATGCCAAATATCACCTTCACGGTGTTAATACAACACCAAAAGAATTTTTTTGTGCAGGTGGCTGTTTAATTGATCAGGTGGTCTACCTTTGATACTTCTATCGAATAGTTGAAGATCAAAATTCTTACAGGACATAAACACATTGAAGTGTCTTCAACAGACAATAAAACATGAAATCCAAGCTAAATGATATAGGCTGAAAGGTAACTTGAGAAATTTCTTCATTGAAGAGAGACTCAAGCATCACTGTGGTAGCATGAAACTATACCTTTTTCTTAGGATCCACGCCTGTATATGATTACTAGTCCTACCAATTCAGTTGGCTTGACTTACTCAGCACATTTTTAAATTTGTTTGCCATTGTTTCTAAATTAGTTGCTGTATTATAAGCCATTAACAGAAACTGTCAACATAGGTTTCTTCAGCTTCTAAGTTGGTCTGGCTGTCTGGCTATGTAAGTAAGTATATATCATGTATACAGGCTACATCAATGGAGCTAGAGGGCTGCAAATTTGAACATTCACAATTCATATCTAGAAAAAAGTTTTTTTTTTGTTTCCTAAAAATTCCTCCCCTAAATAGGTTTTTAGTGGTGGGTTCAATTTGCAGTGTGAGTTTGTGCTAAATTGATCTCTTAGTTTATGTCCAGCAACATTCACGCTTGCTTTTTAAAACTATGTTGGCAGAGGTAAAAATATTGAATAAAATATGTAGGAAAATTCAAAAAGAAAAAGCCATAAAAAATGGAAGTCAATTGGAATAAGTGACCACAGATAGGGTTACTATATCCACCAGGAGGACTAAATTTCACATTAAAGAGTAAAAATTAGCGCTAAGCTGTTTGATATGGTGATAAAAACTCAGATTTGAAGCAACCATTCTGTAAAGAAAGGGTTAAATTTTCAAGGGAGGAGATAATTATGATGTTTGATATCTGACAAATTAATTGAGAGTTATATGGAAGAAGTTGAAAATCAAGTTTGTTTGAGAAGTTTACATCCTACTGAGCAGGAAGCAAAAATAAATTATGATAAAAAATATTAGCAGGAAAGAATATTTTGTCAGTAAATGAATAAACATAAGGCAAATTTTGTTTTCAATTGCTAATAAAAGTGATTAAATTTGATACAGCTTTTTCAAAAAAAACTTTTAGCAGGATGACACATTCAAAGTCTTGGCCTATTAGACCCTAACATCAAAATAAGATATCCATTTAAATTTAGTTTGATAAAATTATATTCAGCAATTCAAAATTGAAAAGTATTTTTTTTATCATATAAGCTTTGGTAATAAGTCTTGAAAGCTGAAAAAGTCAAATATTTCAAAATTAATCAAATTACAGTTTTAATGAGAAGAGAGTAATTGAATTCTTTTTGCATTTCAGAAAACAAGTTGGGTCTAAAAGAAGAACTTTATATACAAGTATGAATAAGCAACTCAAGTTATATTACAAACTAATGCATTGATATTAGAACCAGAGAATGATTAAAAACAACAGGAATTCCAAAGGAGAAGTTTCTAGATATATTATAGTAGAGGCATTAATTCTCTAAGTGGCAAACTACTCAGCATGGCTCAAATTTCTCCCTAATGAATATATTCATATCAATAATAATACATAAAAGTTGTTTTTTTTTTGTTTTTTTAAATCTTTCAAATCCAATTCATTTTTCCTAGCTTAATTTTTCAGTTACTCTTAATTCATAAATGGCTTATATGAAATACGGCAACTGAACTAATTCTTAGCAAATGTAAAAATAAAATCCCAAGTTTCCTTCTGTTGGGGTATATATAAGTTTAATGTTAATATTTTTGTGCTAGAATGGAATCAAAATTAAATGTTTTTTCTTAAATAATTTATCAAAAGAGTTAATTTCTATGAAATGGAATTAATTTTACTACAATTTGAGCAGTCGTTAAGATGTGCAGTCCCTCCCACAGAGCTGCTAGCATTGCATTATTTTTGTAACTCATATTCCAAGATTGCCTACATTTCTGAGCTACCAAGTTAGGGGTAAGGTTAGGTAATTTGGAACCACCATCATTGGAGTATGAAATGCAAAAAAAAAGCAATACTACAAGCTCTGTAAATGGGACCACACTTCTTGTACATCTGTTTTGCCACAAAAGTACTATTTCAGTAAAATGCTTATTATATAATTTGTTTTCACTGACTTGAGCTCTTAAGTGTACAGGCATATTAGCTTTCTCTAGTTATGTTTGTGAAAAAGGCTGGGACACAAAATAATTTTAGGCAAGATTCATGCTCTTAACCAGATTTTGGTGAAAGAAAATATGAGCAATCTTTAATTATATGTTTATTCAGTGATCAAAATAAGTCATAACTTTGGTTTCTGATTTTAAAAAAACCTCATCATTATCTACTTTTTTTATTGAAAAAATTTACTGACTTTTTCCTCGTCAGAAATCAAACTTATGACCTCTTCCCTATAAGTGTTTATTCATAATCATACAGGTATATGGAGAGAACAAACATTTCAAAACATTATATCTAATACGTATGATCAATTTTCATTATCAATCAGGATTGATAGATTTTTATTTTCTGATTTCTTTCATTGTGAACTTTCAGGATTAAAGCCTTTGACCATCAGCTAATAGATCATTTAGCAACTAAATACTATATTGAAATTATCCTATGTTTGACCTGATATCTAGGGAGTTATACTTGATCCTCGCTCGGACCATTGTTTGTAGGAGTCGCAAGTTTGATCGTCGCTTGGACCATTGCTTGTGTTGCAGATTGGATCCTTACTGGGTTCCCTTCTATTGTGACAAGTGCAGCTAAGCATAGTAAATATTTACTGTACTAAATGCCACCTGAATTTCGTTTGTTATCTATGAATGTAGGAGAATGAAACAGAGCCTCTGAGAGATATCTTATCAGGGGGTACAAAGTTCAGGCCCCCTCCCGTTTCCATTTGTCATCCTATTTTCATCCATTTTGGCTCCCAGTTCTCCTTTCGACCCGGCTACGATGTGCCCCCTGCACCAAACTTGCATAGATTCTGGAATATGATAATATCTAGCATAATTTTTGAGAACTGTTAAGAATAAACGCGTTTAATTTAATGATACTAACAATATTAGAGTACTTGCATAACCAACATAAAGGTAAATAAGTTATACATAACTTCAAAATTAAGAGAGGAAAGGCCTTTTATATCGAATTCTGTTGAATTTTATACCAAACAGCATTCTTGTCAAGTTGTCAGTAACTCCTAAGAAAGAAAGAATCTTCCTCTTCATACCTGGACACATCAAGTCAGGTCAAAGTAAACTATTATTACTCACTTGTAAAAAGCCTAGATGAATGAATGAATGAAAGTGATGAACAGGCTTTTTCGTCGGGTGTCTTTTTTAATCATTTAAATTGTAGATTGAAACTTAGCGTCAAGGTATCTCTCTCTCAAAATAAAACACGGGTAAACTAAAAAAATCATTACAAATAAATATGCCGTGGGAGTGGCTGTGTAGCAACTTTTCAAGAGTTTTTTTTTTAATTAACGAATAAAAAAATATATTCAAATTAGCTATTATTTATCACAACATATTTTATTTCAAAGGACAACAGATTTGAGCTTTCAATTTATCATTAATAAAGCTACCAACGATGAGGTTTGTTTTGCTACAGATTAACCAAAAATCCGTAGTGTCCTCACATATACTTTGGCAAAGTTTGATACAAGTTGAGTAACGCAAGTCAAGAATATGTTGGAAAGAGCAATCCGGTTTTTTCATTCGGTTCCTTCGGGAGACAATTGGATTATTCCTTTCTTTTACTAATCTATCAGTCAAGCTGCAAAGAAGGGGACACTCAGGAAGATGGACAGAACTCTTCCAGACAGTATGATCTAATAATATCGTCCAAATTAAAAACGAATAAGCGAACAGAAATTATTCAAATTATTTTGAGCTTTTGAGAATCTATGCTTCTCTATAAGTTTGGACTGATTTCTTTCTCAACTACTTTTTCACGTTTCAATTACCATCGCAACGTTGTTTAATAATAATAAAAAAAAACGAAGAAACAATTCAGAACTAATAATAAAAACACGAGAGTCGAGTCGAATGATTTTCTCCTCGTTTTTGTCTCGTAACAATGGATTAAAATTGAAAATAGTGCAGAACGGGTGAATATTTTTTTTTTTTTAACCACACTGACTTAGGTGTAAGTGAAAACACCTGGGGGGAAATAAGTGAATTCGGAACGTGTCAATAGAAGCATGACATCGACGGTCACATTGATAAGAAGAAAAGAATTAATTCTGTTGTTTCTTCCATGAAAAAAAAAAATATTAGAGGTATAGATCTGTAGAGTTAAATTATCTACTCACAAAAAAAAAACAATGGAGAGAAATCCAGCAGAAATGTTTTTTTTTCTCAAGTTTTTGGCTTGAAGATCTGGGTTGTCTCTAGTTAGTTTTAATTAAATCCAATGATCAGCTTTCGATAGAAAGAAAAAGAAAAAACTAAGCTAATTGAAGAATTTGAAAAATACCTTACCCGTAAATTTATTACGTTATGTCGCATTCAATTTTTTTGACAACGGGAGAGAAAAACAAAATTGTTAGAAAGAAAAAAAAATGCCTTTGTCTTTAATATAGAAAAACTGATTTTTGTTCTGCTCTACTGAATAATCACGTTTAAATTCTTCTGGGTCCACAATGGCTTATAAAACTATTTAAAGCTTAAAATTGGGTTCTTTTTGGAGGATAAGGATGAATATAGCATTAGGTGCCCTTTTTGTGAGAAAAAAAAAAAAAAAAGATTAAGAAGTGCGGTCCCTATTATATTGTGGTCCCGGATAGGTAAAAATTAATTCTAAGCATAATAAATTGTACCTATTTATGACCATGATTTAAATGATAAATATTAATAACTGATTTTTTAGTGTTTGAAAGGAAAGCTTTCAATTTTTTAATTTATTTTTTATCCTGTACGTTAGAATTAATTCATATCAGAAATTTTTATAACAAAAACATCTTATTCATAAAAGTAACATTAATTCATATTTTTTAAAAAATGGAGTATTAATTAATTTAATTGAGTAAGTTGAAAAAAAAAAGCAGAAAATAAAGCAGCCGACACACCAAGTAAGTCGTGATTATCTGGAGTGGTAAGAAGAAGGGTCCGCGGCGCATCTTGGCTTGATTTTGAGGGGACCCCATTATTTAACTTGCACTGTTCTTTTTTTTTTTATAATGAAGTAAAAACAAATCTTACTTTGAGATTTTGTGTTCAAGTTTGGTTAATGGGTAGTTGAAAGGTCGGTTAAAGCAATAGCAAGGGTTTTCATATTTCATGTTCATATCAAATCAAATGATACGATTTCCCCCCCACCAAATGGGTTGGGTATTATTTGTAGAAGTTAGGAATAACTCATGAGGGGTGAAAAAATCCCAAACGACACAATAATGTACAAAAGAAGGTGATCCCGATTGAAACTTTTCACACCCTTGCACACTATCTTAGAATGGCGCAAAAATATAATTTTTCTTTTTTTAAAGAAATGAGCATTCAATCAATTCATTAAAGGAAAACTGAAGTAAATACATAAGTGATACTATTTGCTAAATGTTATTCCTATGAATAAATAAGAGTTTTTACTTGTACAAAATCGTCTTTAACGTCTAGTGAGTGAGTGGGGGTGTGAAACTTCACAATCGGGACCGCCTTTCCTACTCATTCGGCATCAATCAGACATGAAGTGCTTTTTTGATCGAGTGTAACTTTCATCAACCATGTAGACGATTGCTGGAAATTGGATAATAATTTCTTTGGTTCATTTAAAAATCATTTTCGCTTCTCAAAAAAATGAATCAGCAATTTTTTTTTATTGGTTATTTTTCCACAACTTAAAAAATTAAAATGTAGTTTAGCTTTCATCTTTATTTTAAATCCAAGTAAATTCGCAATAAAGTAAGAAAAGTTCACTTACACTTTTAAAACTAACCATTTTTTAAAGTTTTTCCTACAAAAGTTCAAAATTTTAATGACTTTTAAAAAATAACATAGTTCAATCATTGAGAGACAATCATAATCTGATTGTTAAAGAATGGAGAAAAAACAAAACAGCTGAAAGAAATTGTCACCCAAACTCCAATTAGAAAAATACCTCAACATAAACATAAAACAGTTATTAAAATGATAAAATCAAAGGGGGACATGAGTACTAAAAATCATAACTAGTAACAGCCTAATCAAACCACACTCGCGATGAGTGAAACTAAGTAGTTTCACAAAAATAAACATTGTTGTTAAATATAGTTAACCGATAGTTAACACTATAAACACCAAATATCATTCATCAAACTATTACTACTTCCTATTAAAAAAAGTAAAACAAAAAAAAAACAATCTTTTTAACAGAATTCTTGCTAGATATTTTTTAACACGGGTCGCCTTGTAATTATAATCACCAAGAAGACTCAAGTAGACATAAACACACACAAATAAAGAGAAAAAACAGTGTGACATACTCGAATAACACGTACAAAATAGGTAGGGGGTTCAATCTATTATATAAAATCCACTACAAACTGAACACGCACTTTGTAACCACCGTCTTCTTGTGTATATATAAATACATGGGGACAGACGTGTATACAAGGAGACAGAAATATTACTTACCTCAAAGTAAATTAGACGTAGATTCACCACACGGTATAAGTCACATTCAAGTCCGAAACAAATGAAGCGGTATATAAATATATATATATATATATTATTATTTTTTTCTTTCAAGATTTGATCATATTTATGCCTTCTTCTCCTGACAACTTTCGTCCGTCCACATTTAGCAAAAATCTTTCAAGTCTTATTGCTTTCCCCTTTTTTTTCTTCTCTTCTCTTCTCTCTCCTTTACTCTTTCTTTTGTCTTTTCCCTTTGTTCGTAAATCCCCCCCAAGAAGATTTAAAAGAGAAGAAGACAAATTTAATGAAACCCTTGGATTTTGTTTGCTCGAGATGTAGTTTCTTTTCTTTCTTTTTCCGGACTCCAGTGAAACAACTGAAGTTAAAAGTTAGACTCGGCCTCTAAGTGTCCATCACATTTCTGATCACTAAACAACAACAACAACAACAAGGAGAACAAGAAGGAGGAGGAGGAGTGTGTGAACTTTCTCATTATTTGTCTCCTCCTACTCTTGTCTTTAGCCTTAATGGGAAAGTTTCAGATGTGTGGAACGCGTATGTGTATTTATGTGTGTGCGTGTATATACAACTTATCTATTACAGTGCGTCTTACCGAATGTATGTAAATGTTAGAAAGTACGTATACGTATATGCTCAGTAGAAATTTGTGTATAGTCATGTGTATGCGTGTGTTAATACTGTTTCTGTGTCTCTGTGTATGTATGTGAGTCGCCAATTCCAATAGTCTCACTCTCCAAATGTATTTTTTTCTAATTGTATATTATGCAAGATATGATACTATTTATACATATCGTCAAAAAATGACGGTTCGGTTGTATTTAAATAATATTGCAATTGCATTGTAATTCAAAAATATGTTTCTCCTCCTTTTTTTTTTCTTCTTTTTTTGTTCGTGCTCAATCAGAATAAACCCGGATTTTCTACGCATTTGTTCAAAAAAAGGGTAGAGGAGGCTGTTCTCTGAATAGCATTAATACTTATATCCCTTGACAAATGTTACAGACAAGAATTATAGACATACATGTGGGTTGGGTCATTGATAACACGCATAGGAGTGAGTGTGTGAAAATATGAGAGTGTATGTGTATGTATGAAGCACATGTGTACGGTGAGTTTTTTTTGTTTGTTTTTTGTGAGACAACATTTTTTTGTATGCCTGTATGTACAGTGTTACACATGTATATGAGTCTTCAACGTGTGTGCGTGATTGTTGTGCGTCATGACAATGACTAGTGAGATTTGTTGTTGTTGTTGTTGTGTGTGTTTTATTTAGTTACATCGGACATGTAGTTGTAATACGATGTCATATCATTATAGTTTTACGTGAGATTTCAAGGAAATGGGAGAAGAAGACTGGCCCACGGTATGGTTAATTCGAACTGTAATCCCTACAACCCACCTGCGTAGATAAGAAAACCAACAAGGTTTTAAACCACAGAGACAGATAAATGTGTGTCTAAATAATAACTACCATTTATCATTTGTCGTGTTTGTTTATGTTTGAGAATGTTATGTATTTCCATATTTGAGTTTTTTGGGTGTAATGGATCGTAAGTGGGTTTTTGGTTTGATAACATATACTAGTGATATAAATTAATCAATTATAGACCTAATAAGACTGACAGTGACTGCAAGCAAAAAGAAATTTAATATCCCCACTGCTTTTCTGATGAATTCATGTTGATAAGCATTAATCATCCGGCACTCGGGATGGAACCTTGGACGTTATGGCTACAATTCAGTCAATCAACGAATCTGGACTGCCTGGCTAGCTTATCTTCTTTGTGCGTATGAGTTTTTTTTCTGTTCTTATCTTTGAAGGTATGTGTGTGAAAGTGAGTGTGTATTATCTGGAGAACTTATCAATTGAAAAATAAACATATATCGCACACACACACAATGAATGTAACTAAATATTTCACTGCTTGGATGCGTGTTTTCATACATAGGCACGGGTGTACGTTGGGGGAAAGAGGAGATTCAACTTTTCCCTAGTTTCACTTCGGTTTAAAATCTGTTTCTCTTTATTTATACATCCGTGAATTGAAGAAGACCACATCTCAAACTGTCTATAAATTGTGATGTTCTAATTTCTGGGATTAGATTTCGTTGCATTAGAGCTTTGATGTGTAACATCGAGCAATGAATATTTCCGCTTCTTGTGTTGTGTGCGTGGGTATAGCAAAAATTCAGAAAATGTACACACCTAATGATACGTGTTTTTTTATTCATTTATTTATTTTTATTTGTTTAGTGCCTCATGGACACAGGCTACCTATGCGTGTGCATGTGTATTGTGTTTCAGTAGTGCGTAAAAGTCCTTACATCTTTTGTTCTTTTTTTTTTCTTCTGCACGCACGCACACGATTAAAACACAATTATACGCTCAGCAGCACGTTAAGTTCATATCTGCATCCTACGCCGCCGTACGTATATTGGTGTGTGCGGTCATTTGCAAGAATTTGATCCAACTTAAATCACAAAATAATGCATTTATTGTCCACCCGCAACAGTAAATACTTTTGTGTATGCAGAATGTTGATGATTATGTATGAGCCTCTGTGTGAAAATGTCATGCATGTGAAAAAATGTATGTGTGTCACGTATGTGTAGTATGTACTAAACACTATTGTCGTACCGATATGTAATATCAATGACTGTCTTGTCACTGCGTGAATGAGAGCGCACAATTTACCTTTTTGAGGCATTTTAGAATTCTAAAAACCCTAAGAAGAAGAAGAGGAGATGGAAAAAGTAACTCACAAAATGTTTAATGCTAATAATAATCGACCATACATAATCATTCAGAGTTGAATCTTTTGAAAGATGCACACTAGCACATAGAACTAGTCAGCCTCTCACTAGCCAATAAGCAGTGAAAAGTGAAACTGAATAACAGCAACAAGTACCACCGCCAATCATACCTGCGGGGTGGAGGACGTTTAGTAGACACTGTTTTAGTTTATATTTCCTATATCTGTTGCTGTAAACAACATTACTTGAACTTCCTCAATGCAATCGGTTTCGTGTTTATTTAGGAAGCATAAATCATAACAATTAATTTTCTTAGTGGACTCAAACCGAGGATTTGAACTAAATTTCGGAGGTATTTCAAGAAGAAAACCTGTTTCCTACTTTCATTGAAAGCTGGTAGTACAAGTTTGCGATTCGTTTTATTGGAATTTTTAAAAAATGCTGTTAAAATCGGATTTTCAGAGTAAGGCATGTCTGATAGTGTATGAATGAGTGTGGGTGTGACAAATATATATTCAGCAGCAGTCAAAAGAATTCTAACACCAAGTACACATTTATCTATTTATGAATATATATCAATAAAAGTAATTGTATATATGTCTGTATGTATGCCTGTTCCAACTTGTAAGCCACAGTTTTGCACTGGCATAGGAGTGCATTCTGTCAAGACAAAGGTCTGGGGCTATGTGATTTTTTTGGCTCTTGACGATTTTTTTTCAGAATATTATCGCATTTCCACTTATTTTATTAAAACAAATCCAAGGGAACAACTCAATAATTTACCTAATTTAAGGGGAGGCTACTCTATAATTAGATCAATTTATCGATCTATAAATAAGGGGGACAACTTAATCATCATTTTAATTTAAGGGGAAGCCACTCTATAATTTTTTTTAATTGAATGTAATTTAAATCAATTATTTTTTTTTCAGAAAAAATAATGAATTCCAGATTTGCAAGTGGTGATGTTTCTTCAGATTAATTCTAGTATACAGGTTTCTTGTTGAAAAGTTATAAAAGTGTTATAATTTCTATCTTCAGGAATTATGGATGTATTCTAACAGAATATTTAATGAACTGTCTTTCTAATATATTCAGATATTTTTTACTTTCTTTGAATATTTTAATATCTATCTCTACCAATATAAATTTGGAGATTACGTCATTCTTACCGTGGACTTTCATGTTGCAAGGTCCATTAGTGCATACATGGTATATTTTAAGTTCTATTACTGCAATATATTTTAAAATGTTACTGCATATTTCAAAGAAAAATAGATCTATATTTATTTCCCCATATGTATTACTATATAATATTGGCGTCTGAAAAGTTAAAATCTTATTTTTATGGAGTTGCTTATTTTTGTGTGGGATTAATAAAAGTAATTATATGCATGTCTGTATTTATGCCTGTCCCAAGTTGTAAGCCACAGTTTTGCACCTAAAAAACTGGCAAAATGGCCAACAAACTTGCCCTTGAAGCACTAGATCGGATACTGAAGGAGATTCTAAAAAAGCAATGACTAGCAAAGACAAGAATGGTAGATATAAACCCAGGTAAGAACAGGAACTTCTGCTAGTGATCTTCAAAGGGTATATACGCCTAAATCTTTAGTTTTTAGTAAATATTAATCAATATTCGGTATATGTCCATTTGAATTTTGGGGCCAACCAAGATGCATGTTATCGGCAACAATCATACAAACATACATTTACACTGCACTACATCCGGTTTTATTTTTGCTCTCCTCAGTTGAAGGTATTCAAAACTGGTCACTATTGTTTTTTTTTCAATTTGACATCTGATTTACTTAATTTTCTAATCAATGGTCAGGTGATAAAAGGTAGTAATTAAAAACAATTCAAATCAGAAAATTTGATCATAGAATGTCTGAACTAAGGCCAAAAATTGAAACTTGGGCTAGAATTGTGGCTTTGGTACAGCAAAAAAGAAAGGAAAAAAAAGAAAATCACTTGCTGGCATAGCTGGCAGCCCTGGACATTGATATTGGAATAATGATACCTACGTAGCAACAGGAAATGATTGCCACCTCTCCAAGATCACAAATGACAAAAATGCTTGACGTCTCTTAGATATTCAGAAATGAAAAGCCTGACAGAAATGAATTCAAATTCAAATTTGAATTACCTCAACCATCACATTTATGGACCAGTTGGACAGTGATCCATTTGGCAACAAACTCACTTCTGGAGCCTATGAATCTTGATAAACAGGCAACTCAAAGCCAATTCAGGCAGTGTATGTCCAGATTCTCTAGAAGGCTGCATCATTCAAAACAGGGTTTTTTATTCTACCAATCACACTCACGCAATTTACATCCAGGCAAAAATATTACAATGAGCTTAACAAATAAGGTTTTCACTTATAAACTCTTTTACTAACGGAAGAACCTTTTTTTATGCTAAGAAGACAATCATCGGATGGACCGTACTAAATGATCATTGTCAAACTCCAGTCCAAGTAGGAGTGGAATTTGACCCTGCAGCAGCTAGGCTTGTCATCCTGCTTGAACTATTTACATTGCACTGAAAATAATGCTTTCACTACATTATTGCATTCTGCAATATTATAAGTAAATGCATGAAAAAGAATGTGTGTATTAACCTTTTCATGATATATATCAAATTACACAATCCTCTTGATTTCATTTATAAAACATTCTTCAACTTGCATTAATTGTGTAAAAGAAATGCTCTGTTTATTACGCATAAAATTTTTTAAATCATTTTATCTAATTCAGTTGATTGTTTTAAATGACCTTTCTACCTTCCTCACTTGCTTCAAAGTGGAAACAGTCTGGAAATGAAAATGAACACCAGTTCCTTGCATACCAGTCAACTCAGACTAAGCTACTACTTCTAATTATTGACTTTGACTGAACATCACGATTAATTATTTTTAAATATTTGTCGTTGATATTTTCCTTGATTGATTGAAAGATGGCAGAAGAGAATGGAACAAACAATGAATATGTCCTACAAAATGGTAAATTTTGTTCAATTTATTAAGTAAAAACAAAACAACATTTTTTTTTTTAAATTTTCAACATCAACTCTATTGAATGATATATTCACTGTTGTGTTCCACTATCATCTGCCATCTTCATAATTTCATACTCCTAGAATTTTCTATCTTTCTAAGGAAAGAACTGCTCTAAGTGCTTTTTGCAGTCTTCCAAGGAATTGAATCAGTTTTTTTAAGAGAATTAATTTGGTAAAGACCAGAATAGATTGTTATTCAAAGGTGATATCTGGTGAATATGACAGATGAATGAAACCTTTCCAACCAAGCTGTAACAATTTTTGCATTGCCACCAAAGAAACATTGTGTCAAACATTGTTATCTTGATGGAATATTATGTCCTTTCTCTTAACTGGTTCAGGACGCTTTACTAGCGAGAGAACTTGTTTTAGTCAATCATTTACTCCTCCAGAAGAAGCATATATTGTTGAGAACTCCCTTCCAATCCCACCATAAAAAAAAACATCACCTTCTTTGAATCAAGATATGGCTTTGGTTGGAGGTTTATTTTGGTTATCTCACAATCTTTTGCATTTTACATTGTTGTAAAGTATCCACTTTTCATTGCCCTGTCACAAAACTGAATATATTTACTACCTTTACAACGCAAATTACACACAAAAATATAGTCTAAAAGGTTGGGGTTTTTTTCATTTGAATCAAAAAGATATATTCGAATGTTGGTTGTTGGGTAAGGGAGTAGAGAGTGCCTAAACAGTGACCCATTCTAAGCTGACACCATTCATTGTGATCCCTTGATACCTGCCTTGTATATGGTTCCAACTTTCAAACTGATTCATCCTCAGTGTGAAGGCATGATCCAGGGGAGAGCAAATGTCCCTTTTACATTCATAAATTTGTCTTCAATAGCACTTGAGGTATTCTACCATTAGGTGGTATCTTTACTCTGAATTCGGCAATTGAAGTTGTACCCTGTGGTTGGTTGGCTCATATAATTGATAATATTGTTCAACACACTACAGAACTAAAAGCTATGATGATTTACTTCCTTCACTTCAAAACTGATCTTTAATAATATCTAAATCTGATCTTATATATTCTAATTACAGATGATCTAAATCCCCTGTATTCTTTATCAGTCTGTATGTATTAACAACAACCCATTTCATTTGCTATAATGAAAGGGTGTGATAGCCCTGAACACTATTCTCTAATATGAGGGTCAATATGCGTTCAGTATTTGCTACATACAATATATATGCACATAGTGAGTGTGTGTGTGTGTGTATCAATATATATTCATCTATGTATATATTTATCTGTATATATATGTGTGTGTGTGTGTGCATGCGTGTGAAGAGGAAAATGTGGATCTGGATGGCTTGAATCAATTGATAATGATGTGAGTCAGAATAAATATTTTAAAAAGTAAATAATTTAAATGTTTGTTTTTCTGACTTTGACAAAGTTAAAAAACAGTATTGAAAAACAGACTAGAAACTTTCAGATCACAGAGATCATTTTTATCAAAGATACACCATGAATCTATACAGATTCTTTAACAAGATACAGAATTGGTGGAATCAAATAATGCTGGAGGCAAGGATTTAATTGAGCCTGACAAGACAAAAGAAAGGAAGAGCTATTGATTTGAGTGGACCACAGAGCCAGGCAGAGGGATCTAGGAAGATGGTAACGGAAGGTTCCGCAGAGGTAGCAGCAGAAGACAGAGGCAGAGACACATCCACCTGAAATCGAGCTGCCATCTGTTTCTATCTAAATTTGTAATTCAATCAGGACAACGTTTGGTTAGTCAGGTCATCCTATGGAATCTTGCTGTGGTTTATTGTTTAGTTTGAAAATCCATACTTGAACATTTGATATCAAAAATCCTTTCTAAATTTGATTTGAATATGTTTATGGTTGCAGAAGAGTCAGTCGCTTCTGATAGCTTGTTCCATATACGAGTGGATCTGTCTGAGAGGAAGTGTTTTTTTAAGTTTGATGTATTTCACATTGAGCAATTCATGGATCTCTTGTTCACATGCATTTTCCGTAATCATAATAAGAGGTTTCTGAAGCTGTTTTGTTGAATTTTACCAAAAATTTTACATTGATGCATTACTCAGTTTTTTAACCATTTTTTGACTATTTTTTTACGACACAGCAGAAAAACATGTCTATCTCAAGTGATGCATAACAGTTAACTGGAGACACGAAATAGATTAAAACTTTCAGGGTTTTTTGTTTGCCCATTGTTTACGTTATGTGGTTTGCTCATGCATGACTTACATAAACCAAGTCTTGTTATTTAATCACATCTTGTAGATGAAAAAAAAATTTCTTTCGTTATACCAGCGTTATTGACTGATTAATCTCAAAATTTCCGTGAAAATATTTGAAGATCCAAGTCATGTGTTACTGATGCAAAAATGTTAGTGTTTATTAAATATCAAATTAAATTCAAGTCTCTTTTGATTACAGTTGTCTCCCTTAAATCCAGTTGTGTGTCAAAGGGATAAAATCAACTAGTTTGAATTGTGAAGTACCTTAATTGATGAAAGAAAGAGAGTGCAGAGAATAGAAAAGTAAAGGAAGGGAGAGGGAGAAGAATAAAACATAAGCAGAAAGGACAGAAAGAATCAAAAAAGCATTGAGAGGGATACATTCTTACGCAGCAAGAATAGATATATGAATATGTGGATATTATAAACTGTATTACATTATATACTAACTTATTTGAAATCATCTCCTGTTGTTACATGGTTAATATATCACTCAATTTAGTTAATGTAAATAGAATAAACAATTAAAGAAATTGGGGCTGCTGCAGGAATCAGACCTACCAGTCTCTTCAACGTAGCAATGCTCTTACCATTGAGCTAAACAGTCTCTGGTAATGCAAAGGCCAAACAACTGCTTTCAACCCAAATTCTCATCTAGTTTATTCTCGGTCAATGCATCTCTTTCAACATGACAGTTATGTATTTTAGATATAGACATATTTGGTCCAACATGATATATTGACTGTGTAACGATAGTAGATCATTTCAAGTAAGTTTCTATATGGTACAACGCAATTTATAATCCATTCTGTTAGACCAAATATGTCCATTTCTCAAATATATACATATATATATGTATAAGAGAACAATGATAGAATACACGTGTGTAAATGTATTAAGTAGATCTTAGTTTAAAAAAGTGCTCAATACCATTAGAAGAGTGGTTATAAAATGAGTAAAAATTTCTTTCTATGGCTTATATATGTGTATACATATATATATATATATATATATATATATATATATATATATATATATATACATACATACATATATATATATATATATATATATATATATATATATATCGTGGGTTGGCCATGTTGATAAAGATTTTGGAGGGGACTTCACGTTTGTTATAGGACCAGTGGCTAATAGATTTGTCCACATCGAATGCAGGGAAGGATTGATGACTGGAGGAAATGCCAAACTTACTGTGCTACCCTGATTCTGCAGTCTTATTGTGGTAGTTGATTTTACTTTCTTGGCACCCCACAGTCATATAGTCCCGAGGGCAGCTCACAGAACAGTGTTTGTTTTTGAACTTGGCATTAGTTGTTAAGAATGTTATAATTTTTAAATACACATTTTCTAGTCACATGATAATGGCGTCATATACAAACAGCTTACATCAGATTTGTAAGCTAGTCCAGTGTATCTATCATGAAATACATTTAAAACCCTAGTTCACAAGCTGAAAGATATCTTATCTAATGTGGGTTTTGAAAAAAATTATAATTATAGCTTCATGGAACACAAATGACATCAAAGTTTTTTTTGATTCTTCTTACTTATAACATATATGAGACTGTCACGTGACCATTGGCAGCATACTGTGTTAAGGATGATCAATTAAAAAGGTGTGACTAATTAATCATCGGGCAATGATCATTAAAGAGTCTGAATTTTCAAAAAACAAGTGTGAATGCTGCCAGACACAAACTAAGGGACATATTTAGAAAAAATTTACATTGTAGATTGACTTCACCCCTCAAAATCAAGGGAGGAATTTTCAAATAACAAAAAGAAGGTTTTTCTTGACATAATAAGGAATCTTCATCATCATCATCATCATCATCATCATCATCATCATCGTCGTCGTCGTCGTCGTCGTTGTCGTTGTTGTCGTCATCGTTGTCGTCGTCCTCCTCCTCCTCCTTTCAATGTCTGTCATTGGACATAGACCTTCTCTCGGATTCGCCACAATCCTCTATCATGGGCTGTTCAGCTCTGTAATCAGAATCCTGTAGAAGGTTCGACAAAACAACCGCCTTATAGATCTTGTCTTTAGAGACACGTCATGAGTTTTCCAATGTCATTTATATAAGCTGCCAAAAGCAACACTTGCCAATACTTGATTCTACCTCTTTATAAAGTTTTGCATTGCAACTCAAAACAAATCCAAGCTATGTAAATATATCAACTGTATCAGTGGCTTACCATCAACAGAAACAGATGGATAGTTGCTACGTACGGGTTGATGGAAGAGCTCTGTTTTTAGAATGATAGTTGTCAGGCCAAGGGCTTTAGTCACATCTGAAAAAGCATGAACAATATGTTTAATATCTAAAAATGAATGTGTCATAAGTGCACAGTCATTAGCAAAAAGAAGATCACACACCAACTACAGCACTGTGCAAGTTTTTGATTGTGTAGACTGCCTGTTGAGCAAGATTCCACATTTACGCCTCCAGAAACATTTTGGAATGCAACATTGAGCATCACAGAAAAGAATAATGCAAAGAAAAGAGGAGTGAGTACACAGCCCTGCTTCATTCCATTGAATGGAGCTGATATATATATATATATAAATATATATATATATATATATATATATATATATATATATATATATATATATATGTATATATGTACATGTATATATATATATATATATATATATATATATGTATATATATATATATATATATATATATATATATATGTATATATGTACATGTATATATATATATATATATATATATGTATATATATATATATATATATATATATATATATATATATATATATATATATGTCTGAGGATGGATGAAAGAGAGAAATGATCATGTGCAAAGCTCAATAGAAAGTCATCAAGCCAGTGCAGAGGTCAATGGAAGACAATCCCCAGAACACTGAGACGAAAACCAGGACATGACCTTTATATGAGGGAGTATGCATGTTTCTTTAGAACTAGATTCAGCACTTCAGAATTAGACGAACACCCAAAAAAGATCTGAGGTCACACGGCCAAAACATTGTGAAAAATAAACAAAAAAGATGAGGAAAGTTTCTCAAGTTTTTATTCAGATTTTCATTGCTTCTTTTGATAATCAATAAATTATCCTTGATGAACAATTTTTAGTCAGTTTTACATGTATAACAGACATTACTTGAAAACAAATTTCATTTGTTCAATATCAGGATTGTTCAAATTCAACTGCAAAATCTTTGTGGGTGGAACCTGCAATTCACTGTTTACCTGAAATAATAGTAGAAGATAAAGATGATTAGAATGCATTTAGAGTCTTATTTTTGTATTTGTCCTTGAATGAAGAATTGTTACAAAATACAGTCAACTGTCTTTTGTCCCTCTCCCTTTGTTTAATTTCAAACCAACACAAAACATTCATTTAGGTTAGGGAAATATCTGAAGGATTCATCCTGACTCATAAATTTCATACGATGTGGTCTCAAACTTGGTTGAATTGTATCATAACATTTCCATTGATTTGGTTTGTTCTCCTAAAGGGTTAAGTTGAGATATATTTGCACATAAATACTAGAGAATATTTTCCAATCGTATGAGAAAAAGGAGATTTTCAATTATTTACTTGACCTCTGATATAAATCTGATTGACCAAGTTACTATTTACCAAGTTTTGCGTAACAAGCTCTTAGTGTAGATTGAATTTGAATGACCTTGCTAACCACTACTCAATGTTAAGCATCTTTCTGATTAAACAATTACCATTATCCTCGTCAAGTTCAATTAGAGCAAAGATGATCATTCATGACTATATTCATCATGACAAAGAACAAAAGACTGTAAGGTTTACCTTAAACAATGAATTATTCTTAATACCAACCACAGTATCAAAGCAATATTTAGATTTAGCTTTTGGGAAAAGTTTGTCTTTCTAAGTCTTAGAATTTACTTAATTGTGTATATAATTGTTTGTGTGTGCATGTGGCATGTGTGTGTGGGGGGGGTATTGGTCACATGATAATAACACACTTTATTTGAAGAATGCCTTGAGGAGGTAAAAAGGGTTTTGCTTGAATTTTTATAAAAACAACTTTATCAGCAATTAAAAGATAAAAGCCTCAGGAAGGTCAATGTTATAAAAGATATAAAACCAATGTGAAAATTAGTTGAGTAATCGATTGTAGACCACAAAACTTTGGCTTCAGTTTCTGCTAGTTATTTGTTCTATCAAGATGAGAGACAGTTTGTACATGGATTTAAGAGGATTTGCTTACTGGAGTCTAAAACTGAGCCACTAGTTGCAATTGGGCAACTGTAGTGTAGGTAGTCATCATCTATTAAATCATAGGAAGTTCATGTGTTCAAGCACCAGGAGGGATATCAATTGAAAACAACTGCCTTGATTCATAAGTATGCATAGAAGCAGATAGATAAGAGAGAACCAAAGAGCTGCTGGTTAGTAATAGAGGCCTTGACAATGAACATATAAATCTACTTTGATAATGAATATAAATAAATCAATATCTATCTATATTTGCCTCTGTTTAGTTGAATATTTTCTCAGCTATAAAATTCTAGATATATGTTAAGTACAACACTTTTCTATTTTAGCTAATTTACTTGTAAAATATTCACACACACACACACACACACACACACACACACACACACACACACACACACACACACACATATATTGTATGCAACAATTTTCAAAGAGTGTACATATACTACACTCTGATCCTAGACAAAAGTCCTAGGGAATGACACTTAGATCCTAGGCAAAGTACACAGATACTTCTCTCTGATCCTAGGCAAAGAGCTGGGGAGCAATATTTTGATTATTAGCAAAATGCACAAATACTCTGATCATAAGCAGAATCAATCCATATGTAAATAATCCCATTATTTTTTACGGGTACTATGCTAGTTATACATAGTTCTCAAAGTACAAGATTGCTGAGTTCCCTGGAGAACAAAGAAAGTGTACATGACAAATCATAAGGTCTTCATATGAAGTGTGTCATTTCCTGTTACACTCAAGAGGGTTGATGCAAGAAGTAGGTAGACGAAAGATAGTTAGAAAGTGGTTATCTCAAGTAGCCAAAGTAGTTCTTCAATGGACAACAAAGGAAAGAAGAAATACACTATTCAAACATAAAAAAAACCCCAAAAGAATATAAGTATTATGCCAGAAAGTTCCTTCTGACAGCATTATCACTTTTAATCTATTTACCTTAGCATTGACATATTGATGTAGCAACATGTTCAGTTCTTGGTTTTGCTGACGGAGACCATTATTATCTGTGATCAGTTGTGCACGTTGCTGAAGTATTGAACTGAAAATACATAACAAGATGAGAAATGTGTAACCCGAAACTTTTTGAGTTGAATTATAAAACCCTCAATTACTCTCACTTAACTACAAGTAGATATCTTGACATTTTTAAAATGCCTACTGTAGCTTTCAATTGATATTTCTAATTTATAAAATAGTTAATTTATTGATGATTATTCTAAATATTTCTTTCAAATAGTCATACAGTTTTACTGAAATTGTTTTATCAAAATTAAACATAATCACTGATTTCTTCAGATGAAGATTTTACTTATCGGCCTATTTTAAGATTTTTTTGTAAATTGTTCTTTTCTGGTTTCAAGTATTGTTTTTATCAAATTTTAATTTGCAAAAGGTCAAGAGAAAGGTCAGTTGAAGATGTAGAGAAAGATAGTTCTTTTTCTATTTTGTATTCTAGTTTTTACTGATAAAGCTGTTTATTATAATCATGGATTATATTATTGAACGGTTCTTGCTATCAAAATCAGTCAGTGCCAAGCACTTTATTTGAAATGAATCAAAATTTTTTTTAAACTAAAAAATAAATTTCATCATAATTTTAATAATGTAAAGTTGTTTATAAACATGAATTGTGTAAGAATGAATATAAACTGTGCCAATATCTATGTCCTTTGCTTGATGTTATCAGCTTGCAATTGTTATCTAAATGACCCTGTCCCAAAGTGATCACCGTAAGTGGCTTCCTCTCCACTACACACTTTTCAACTGAACCTACCTATATTTTTCTAGCCATTCCAATAGTGCATTCCACAGTCTTTCCTGATCCTTGGTGATCACTTGTTGGTATCGTTTCCAATATGCAGTGTCACCAGAACTATTTCGGTTATCAATTGAGGACAAGCGAAATTGTGACATCTTACTTTTTCTTTTGTTGAAAAACAAAAACAAGATATATTGTTGGTTATGAGAGTGGACAAAAAAGAAAACTACAGATATTTACAATGGGAGTGAGTAAAGAAATAAAGATCTTTTTCAAAGAATGAAACAATTCTCCAGCATGAGAAAATTTCATAAATCAAGCAAAAAAGCCTAATTGAAATATGTATTCTGAAAAATGAATAATAACTGAAGTCATCAATCAAATGCTGATACAAAGGAAGAGTCTTGTTTTAAAGAAGGATATCCTCATAAACTAACCCAGTCCAGTAAATTTGAGAGATTTCATGTTTTTTAATCTAATCAAGTCATACTTTACTAGTTTTACATCTAATCAAATAGAAAAGATTGTGTGAGATACATTGAACCTCAATATTAACATAGCATGTTAGATATTGTTATAATAGAGAATGTATAATAGAAACTGTTGAAGGTCTCTCAAGTTTTCTGGTATGTGTGTTCACTTTCACATACATTTAAAGTGTAAATAGATCAATTCAACTAATACTTCCAGTAGAAAAACTGACTTCTTGAACAGTTTATTCTCATGAGATAGTAAATTTTTGTGGTACACTGAAGATATCTGGAAATCTAGTCTAATCTTGGGATTCGCCTTAGGGAAGGGAGATAATCCGTAATACTTGACTACAAACGAAGTGATTTGTGGGATACACAAAAGTTCATAACCAACATAGAGAAGAAAAATGTATAAAAAACACTTTCTTAATATTAGTTCCAATATTCTGGCTCTTGATCCTTCTATTGTCTCTCTATTCATCGAGATATAATCAGAAGATCTTTTTTTAATGGCTAAGATAATCTTTTCAGTTTTTCTGTCATAGCCAATTATGTTTTAGTGGTTGCAAAATTCATTTTATATATTTTGATATTTCTTGATGAAAGCAAACTAAATTGGACATCATGAAGAGGAAAGCTGTAACAAGGAAACTGAGAATAAGATGCTGACAAATAATGTTTCAATTTTCAAATAGTGAACCCAATCATTTTATGTCTGAATTTCTGAAATTAAGAATTATCCTATCAATACACTGATTTGAGGTCTGCACCTTGGTTGTTAAAGTCACAACATTTTATTGTACCTTCCAGCCTTTCTCAGATATTTGACATACTTGGTAATCTTTCTAGGAATTTTGATCCAAACTTTTTATTCAATCCACAGAGGTAGATTGTTCTTATTCAACTGTCTATGCTGGAGGATATCTCATATCAGTTAATTCTTCCTCTGATGTTGTTTGTCTGCTTCTATCTCAGAACCAGAGTATTTGACTTTTTGCACTACCTGTAGTGTAATCATGAGTTAGAATTTCAGAGTCATAAGCTTAATGTCCTTTCTTTCTTTTCAAGCAATATTAGGTCTAAGGCACTAAGTTTGTACTAAGAGGATAAAAGCATTGGTTTATCATATCTAGTTATCTGTCAGTCTTGAGTTCAATCCCTTGGATGGGTAGTGCAAAAAAGTCATATACTCTTGTTCAGTGGAAGAGGCAGACAAGCAACATGGCAAGAACAAATCAACAAGGAAGAATTAACTAATACAAGATATTCTCTAATATGAACAGTGTGGTAAGAACCCCCCCTCCCTGGTTTGAATAAAGGATTCAGTTCAAAATTCCCGGCAGGTTACCAACTACAACAGACACATAAAAGTGGCCAGATGGTACAACCGCTGAAATGTTATGACTTAAACAACCAAGATGGGGACACTAGTCTGAGTAAATCAGTGTAAAACAGTCATTTTATATTTCAACAAGTTTACCCAAGCCATCAAAAAATGATAGCAGTATTCAGATAATTTTGAAATTGCATTGAACTAAGTTTCAGAAATATTATTTTGCTCTGCATTTTCTTGTCTGTGTTCAAGCAGAATGTACTTGAATTTTTAATGCATTTGCAAAATAGATATAAAAAGGGAGACTACTCTATAATTAGTACATAATAGTCATTTCCCTTGACAAAAGCTACCACCAAAAATACATAGGCATGTAAACTGAGTCAAAATGTCAGTTTTCAAATAATAGAATTATTTTTTGGAAGGTATTTGTACTAAATTAATGAAAGTGAATGTAAGGATATTTGCTGATAATCAGCTCGGGGAATTCTAAACAAGTTAGAAATAATTCTTTGTTGATGGTACTTCACCTATATAGATAAATAATAATAATGACTAGCTGATAAAATTAATCTATGATATTAATAAAATTCATGTATAAAAGATGCTTACACATCAAATATATAAAAGATTATTTTACAGAACACACACGCACAAAAAGTCCATAGCCTGAATTTTGATCAGAACTGAATTTTGATCGAAACTGAATTTTGATCTGAAAATTTCATTTTATATTGTTTGATCAAAACGATTATTGGAGAAATGTTGGGTTAAGCGCATTGACAAGGAAGGAGATTAGGTTGTGAAATAAATGTTTTTTCCTTTATTAGGCTATAGACTTATTGATGTACCTGTATATACATACATACATACATACATGTGTATATATATATATATATATATATATATATATATATATATATATATATATATATATATTTATATATATATATAAATATATATATATATATATATATATATATATATATATATATATATATTCTTCTGTAAATTCATGCTTATAAAATAAATATGAGAAATAAAAGTATGAAAAAATTATTTGAAAATTATACTTTTGTCCCCCAGTTTTATATTTCTCGACAAATGATCTGAGAGCCTTCAGAACCATGTTGGGATGTATGAGAATAATATCATCCATTGCAGTAGACGGTGGTTTTGGTGGTGAATCCTTTTTTTCTGTTTCTATTTCTGGATCACCCTCTGTCTCCAAATTCGGATCCTCATGATCCTCAACCTCTGCAGATCCATCAACACTCTTCTCAGGATCTTCAAGATTCACATCCTGCAAGGGGAGTAGATCGATATATAATTTTGAAAAATAAAATCTGTTGTTTTAATTTATTGTTAAACAATATTTCAACTAGAATGATGTCAAAAAACAAACAATATTTCAACTAGAATGATGTCAAAAAACAAACAATATTTCAACTAGAATGATGTCAAAAAACAAAAAATAAACTTTTTATTAACTTTAAAAGTAACAAGATACAAAAGTGAGTCTTTAAATAAAAGATATTGTTATATATGTAAGGCTGTCTTAACGCTCTTACCATATGAACTAAATAGCCAGTTGGTAAGTCAGAAGCTCAGACAACTGCTTTACACCCAAATATCTCCTTGTGATGAACAACACTATCCAAACTCATTCTTTGTTGCCCCAACGTGGACAATTACATTATAAAGAAATGGATATATAATCCGACAGAATAATCATAAATGTTGTCTTCATTACCAACTGTTTTCGAACCAACATCTTGTTTTTACAAGGTGAATATGCCAGTTGGCTTCCTAATGGATGCAGGTTCAATTCCTGCAGCAGCCTATTCGTACATGTAAATAGAAATA
This sequence comes from Thysanoteuthis rhombus, assembly GCA_963457665.1. Lineage (NCBI taxonomy): Eukaryota > Metazoa > Mollusca > Cephalopoda > Oegopsida > Thysanoteuthidae > Thysanoteuthis > Thysanoteuthis major. The sequence continues at coordinate 68,708,181 of OY735204.1, read as the reverse complement.
GTCCATGTAATAGTGGTAGGTATTTCCCTGCAGCTGTTGATATATAGTTGTTGACATAATAGGTCCAGTAGCAGATGAAATGAATGAAGACAAATCAGGGATGGTGAAAGAGTTCAAAGATGGAAAAGTTGAAGAAAAGAGATTAGTGTCATTATAGTTTTCTTAGTAGTAAATACCTTGGTATTAACTAGTTGAGTATCTAATACAGCATTTCATTTGTGTGTTCTTCTTGGGTTGAAAGTACATTTCTGAGTATTAAATGATCAGAGTTTCTGTGAGTATTGTTTGTGTGTGTGGTCCTTTGTGTCTGGAAGCTAATACTGGTGACCAGGGATCCCTTCTCCAAACAGCAACCTACTCTCCATTGCATTAAGCAGAGTAGGATCAGGAGAATACCCTGATTTCTGTATCATTGGCTTGAGAAAACTGGGTGATTTCTGGATGACCCACCATAAATTGCTACCTTGAGTCATGTACTGTATTTGATGGATATATAGATACCTTCATACAAGAAACTAATAATCCAGTAGAATTAGGAAGATGAAAATCAGTTTAGTGTTAGAGAAAATGATATGAAATAACATCGAAAGTACTCCAAAATCTGAGAATAGGTTTTTGAGAAAAATGACCCAATGTGATTTGATGGAGTATGCTGGAGAGATATGCGTGTCAAAGCCAAGATACAAACCCTATATATGGGGGAGTAACAGGAGTTCTCAATGAATTTCAATAAAATTCAGTGGAATAGTGTACAAAAGACTAAGGATGAAGTGATTAAATTTTGAGAAGGATCCATGCACAATTACCTACCCTATTCTATAGTTTTATGTCCACACAAGATAATATGCAAAAATTCCATGTTTGTCCACACAATATCTCCAAAGGTTCTCTATAGATTATAATGACATTTTGTGGAGGGGTGGGTAGTGGGCTATGAAAAAAGTCAGGAAATTTTGGAGCACAATTATCTCCCTCATATCATAGCTGACTGTCTGCAACTGCAAAATATCTCTCAAGTTTCTCCATCTGTCTACACGATATCTCCAAAAGTTAGACCAATACTCTATCTATACACCAAGTTTCATCAAATGCCAATTCATTCAAGATCAATGTATAAATTCTGACTCATTCTACTGGATTATAACCATATCACACATTATAGCATTGTAGCTTAGCATATAAACGACTATTCTTTAAAAAAAACGTCAACAAATCCAGTACCATGAATTAATAATTAAGTATTTGATAATTTCAATCAATGTCCAAGTTTTATCTTATCAGAGTTATATTATCCAAAGATATATAATGATATGTAAATAATATATAATATTAAAGTAATGATAATGATTACTGATCAATATTTTATTTTTATTACTTTGACCTTACAAAATTATTGGACTTCAGAATGTTTTTTTAATATTTTTTAATACTGTTCCAGTGCACATGAAAAGGGAGATAACTCCCTACGAATTGAAAATAGCCTTTCTCATGTTGGAGATTATGAGAAGTTGTTTAAATGAATTTTCAAATATCTTATTTAAGGTGTCTACTTACTTGAAAAGATTTTAAGTGTTATTAATAGAATTATTGCTTTTTGGAATCATCAACACAAAATATGGCTTGAATTTCTAGCTTTTAAAAAAGTTGTATATGTATCTTAGAAAGAATGAAATTAATGTCTCTATCCTACACTAAGATATACAATTCAACTTTTTCTTTTTTGAGAATTCTATGGTTGGGAAATTTTGAATTAATACATATTTTTACTGAATTATCAAATCTATTTATATCTGTTAAGACCTTTCTCTATGATTTATTTTTATTCCTACTTTCATCTTTCAAGTAAGTAACAGTTGTAAGTGGTAATCAATGTGTGTTTCAGTTGAACTATATTCCTCATCTAATCTGTTATTTTTTTCACAGCATTTCGGCCATGTAAAAGAGTGAGTGATGCTTAGAATTTGTTATAAAGATAATAAAGTCTCATTATTGAAATGTTAGTTTAAGTAATTGTCAACACTCACTTTGGGTGTTGGGGATCTTGGCTCTAGTCCTGGTGTTACAGTTTCTGCTGATAACATGAAAAAAGCAGCCAGCTGGATGATGTCATCTTCTTTTGCAACATTGAGAGCCTGTGGAAAATAATCAAATAATCTTTTCATTGAAAAGTACAGAAAGACTGGAATGTATAGCAATTACTTTACTTTTCTCTGTCTCTCTCACTGAAACACTTACACACACAATAAAGCAGTTGAAGCTGGTGAACAATCGATTGACCAAGATGTGCAAAAAATTGAGAGACCAAGTTAATGATCAAATGTAGGTATTTCAGTATATCACACCTTTATTATGAACAGAATTAATTCAGAGATGTTGGAATTTTCAACTGCCATATGAAAAAATGAATAAAAAATGAAATAAAAGTGAAACCAGGAAAAGAAAGTGAATAGAGAAATCTACAAGTGAATTATAAAACTGGACATTTTGAAAAAATATATCTAGGACACGAATTCCCAATTTTCTAATTGGTTAAATCACAACCAATGAGAATGCCAGAAATAAGTCCTCAGAAGTAGCTGCAGATTTGCAGTGTCTCCTCTTGCTCTTTTTCTTTAATAGCATACCAAAGGGTTAAGAAACCTGTCAACGATTGACTGGGCCCTTGACCCATGCTACTGCCCTTTCTCTCTCACTCTCTTTCTTTTTACTGAACAGTGCACATCACTAAGGCTTTGGTCCCAAACAGTCCAGCTTCAAGGACACCAATGAAATTAATTCTGCAGAATTCAATAAAGAAAAGTGTAACTTAACCAAAGAAAACAATTTCTAGCATCAAAAACTTTTAATCAAAATTGAACGGTAATTCCCTCCACATTCTTTTCTTTTCCCTTCTACACCAGTGAACAGTATTTTCCCTAGTAAGGGATAAGTCGAGGGAATTATGGATTCTTCTTGCAATGATATCTTCTTTCTTTTTTGATTTATTAAAATTATATAATCTTGATCAACTTGTTGTTTTGTTTCATTCATCCCTTTGTTTCAGGCATGTATCCCCCCCCAATCCAACTGAGAAGCTTTCTTTTCAATGCACAGTTTTGAACATGTTAATCTACCAGTTTGTTTTTCCTTAATTTCATAGTGCCTGTAATTTTTTTCTTCCATGTATTAAATCAGCAGTGAGGAGTTTAGTTTTTTCATTGATATTGTATATGTGGATAATTGTTGCTCAAAAATTATCATGCTGCATAATTTCTTACTTATCAATTGAAAAACCCAAGCCACAAGAGGTGATGAAGGGTCCTATCCCTTTTTATATATGTGTGTGTTGGTGCGCTCCTGTGAAAAAATTCCATTGAAAATTAAGTATGGTCAGAATAAATTCTATTTTTACTGGCATTTTCCACTACAAAACATCTGAAAAGAGTAAAAAAAAACAAAACATCTAGAAACATCTAGATTCTTGAGAATCCAGGTGTTATCAATAAACTTATCAAAACAAAGTCCCAAAAAGGTCAAAAAGTATTTTTAGAAGGGATCTAGTGAAGTACTGATGTCAATTTTCAAGTCTGTAGACAAAATGATATGAACAGGAGTGCTGGAATACACAAACACATAAAAGATAAAAAAGGATAGAACCCTTCTGCATCTTTGATGGCTATAGTTGTTGAACACAATAGAAAATGTTTCCTGCTAAAAGGATAAATTCTTCATACATCAACTTACAGAAAAGACACTATCCAGTTTCATCAGCATTCGTTCATCTTTGTCCAGATTTAAAAGCAATTTGTTCAACTTTGATTCAATGAGAAATTCCTGCAAGATGAAGAAAAAAAATTGGTTCAGACTGCTATATTACAACTAACGAAATAAAAAATAACAATAAAATATCCATTTTAAGTAAAATCTTTTAACTATTGTTTGATGATCAAGAGCTAAAAATTGATAAAAAAAATTCATACTAAAAATTGTAATAATAAAAAGTTGTTCCAGGGTTTCAAGGTTTTTGGAAACATTTAAATAATTATTTATTGAGCCTCTCCAACTTGGATCCCCCCTGATTTTACCATTTTTGATTACTTAGCATTAGGGAACTCATGGTATTTGTTATTGCCTCAATTCTACGTCCCAATTTTTCTTGGGATATCTTCTATTTGAACATATGCTCATGCATTCCTTTTTTCCTTTCTTTACATCATGAGATGAAAATCTCTTTTACAAAAACCAATAGACAGGGGCAGCACCTATATGCCAGCTAAAACCAAAAAAAGATATATTAACTAATCAAGATATTGATCTAATTGAACTTACAGATTCATCACATATTAATTCCATGATGCCTTTGATAGTATGGACAGATAATTTGCTAAATATGCCTGATTTCATCATTTCAACTACTTGATGGTTATTCGCGTCGTCTTTGCCGAAAATCTTGCTGATGTTCGAGCTCAATTTTGAAGACTGTTGATCATCATTGGTGCCAGAAGATGTTGCAGTCAAAGGTGTAGCTTTCTTTTCATCTTTCTCCTTAAAATTTGCTAAAAAAAAAACATAAATGAATATCACTTTTAAGAGAAATCAATTGCTTTTGCTTATTTCTTAATCTCTGATGAGAAATTTTCTCCACTATGATTTGATTATAGGCAATGAAATAAAGCCAAAACAAAAAACATGAAGACAAAACATGCACACAGTAAAATTCTAGTCAAGTGTTAAGTTCAAATCTTTGAAAAATGATAAAGAAATGTTTCTAAGAATTTTTGTGACAATATCTATAAAGTGCCATGAACATTCATTTGATTAGTTTCATTTTTTCTTTAATCTCTACCAAAACTTGTTGAAACAAATAACCATTTACAAAGATTTAAATCTAAATTTTCCACATTCTGAATATCAATCTACAAAGGATATGCTCAAATTTTCACAGATGATCCACTTACATGTGAGATGTATTACAGATCTACTTACATGTGAGATGTATTACCTCACTGATGACTTGGTGGGCGGAAAGCTGACGAGTAATTGTTCCAAATTTTAAAGGGCCTTTATTTTCTGTGAAGCTCCTGCAGTGAAAAAAAAGTAAATTTTTTGAATCTAGTTAGGTTTGTTGGGGCTGAGGTAATAACAAAAATAATAGAATTGGATAGAAATTGAAACTAAGACTCAAGTTGCAGCAGTAGAAGCAGAGATAATATTACCTGCAACAGTTGTCTACCTACTTCCAGCAAGCACACAGACACAAGAGAGCATTACTTTACCAGCAGCAGCAGCCCATTTTGTATTTGTTTGTACCTCCTCCCTCTTTCTTTTTGCTTTAGTGTGACAGAAAACCAATGAACAGACAGACAAAAAAAAGCAACAAAAACTTTGGGATCAAATATAGGATACAGACCCAAAAATTGATTCAAATCAAAAGTGCAAATTTTTCGATAATGCCGTAATCAAATTTAATTTGATTAAAATAAGGATGAAATGTAGAATTCAGACCACATGAAGAATATTGGGGTCTGTATTCAGCATTTCATCCTTGTTTTGACAAAATCAAATCCAGCTTTTTCTATCATCGGATGATACTTCTATAAAAACAATTTACTTTAAGTGAATTATTTGATTTTTGTAATGATGACCACTTTCTTGGAGAAATACTTCAGATATAACAACACAGGAAAGCAAACTATATTTTACAGAAACTCAATGAAAATATTTAAGGGGAGGATGCATTCATGTGAACCCAAGTCAGGCCTGTACAAATACCAAAAAAACCCTCAAATATAACAACACAGGAAAGCATGTTATATTTTGTAGAGATTTCATAGAATTGATAAAGGGTGTTGGCTCATGCACCCCCAACCCCAATCGAGCCTCAAGGGGCGTAACCTGTGAGAATTTAATGAAAATTGACTTGTCTCCCTTAGATTTGAAAATGCTATAATTGACCTGACCCTAAATCGAACTTTTGAGGTCACAAGAAGTCAGTGCCATCTATCCTGGGGTCAATTTATCCTCGTACACAACTTTGAAACCATTTGGGACTCTATGAAAAAAAGAAACAAAGAAAGAAACAAACATTTGTCATTTTTATAATAATACAAAGGTGCAGCAGCAATCATGTAATCAATAAATCTCAATAGTTTCTTACAAATCACATGGCTTCCAGTCAAGTCCCAACTGCTGTTCCATGATAGCTTTCTGAGTGGCAACAACATCATGAAGAAGTAAATTTTTGGATGTTTCCTCATTCATACACCAAAGATTATGGAATTTCTTCAAATCTGTGGCCATGAAATGTCTATCAAAGATGTAAAAATAATAATATTAGAGATTTAAAAAAATGCAATTTAATGATAATCACAAGAATGAATATTCAGTGACTGAAATGTATCTTTCATGATTGACAAAGTATAGAGCTAATCATTTGTTTAAATGAACTACACACTGAGGGACAGTGGAAATTCTATCAAACTTAAACAGGTTGATCTGTTATAGATTCATTTTCTTTTTAGAAATATAGTAACAGTATTCAACTGACAGATTATTGGATAAGATTATATTGTGTTTCTCTGAACTACTCGAGATTAAATTACTTCACAATCCATCAACCATCTATGGATACAAAGGAATGGATAATGCTGGCATGCTGTAGTTGTCCTCAAATTATGCTAATAGTTCAGGAAGTGAGAATCTAGTCTTGTGTACATTTATGCCAAACTTGACTTTGAAGATTTCAATTTATTTGATTATAGATGATTAAATACACTTACTTGGCTCTTTTTTCAACATCTCTGAATTGTTCTGTAAGTCGTTTGTAATCTTCAGTTAACTGGTGATTTTCCTCTCTGTGAGAAGAAAATTATCATTTACCAAATAAAAATGTCATCTAAACAAGATATGTAAAAGAAAACAAATGAATCATGTATGATATGGTCAGACTATTTCCCTTGTCTATATGTTCATCTTTTCACAACATTTCAGCCATATATCCTTCGACCTTTGTTAGGTATTGTTGGTTCTAGAATGCGGAATCACTGCTCAGAGTACATACTTATTTGGACTTGACATGTTATATCCATTTTTTTGGTCAGCTAATTGGTTTGACTGAAGAAGGTATGTGTGCTGCTTCCTTCAGTCATCGTGTCTGCTAATTAGCTGACCAAGGATTGATATCAATAGCATCTGGGAGCCTCTCTTCATAAGCGACTTCTTACTAGAAGCAAAATACAGATTACCTCATGCAAGGAAGGAAACTTGGAAGTCCCTTGTGAACACAATCTGGATATACAAAAACTCAGATATGATGTGTCCAGTCAAGTCCAACAGAGTACACCCCATATAATGAAATTCAGACAAGAACAAATGAATTTATCTATTAAGTTCACTCAGATAAACTTGGGCTATAACTGAAAACCTCACAAATGTTTTTCACAATACACAATGGACCAAGTAAAGTAAATTATCAAATTGAAATTTACTAAGATCTAATGACATTCATTATCATTTTTGATTTATGTAAACAAGTAATTCAAATATTGGCTTTCTTTCCAACGAATTGTTCTTGGAAATTAATGAATAGTTAATTTTCTTTGACAAAAGTTTCCAATCTATTGATATAATGAACAGTGACTTTTTCTGTTTTTTTTTCCTCTGAGTGTAACAATGGACTCTTCCTCTTGAATAGAACAATTTTGCCAATTAAAATATCTTCAAACAATCATTTAAAAGAAGGGACTCATCCATTTGAATAGATTCAGTCACTTCTTAATGAAACCTGAGATAAAATTGATGAGAAAAAAACATTTACCTACACTATTAACAACTTTGAAGTAATGAACTATCAAGTCTTAAATTAAGTAAAAGAGATTGTGAATAAAATGCTCAAACTCAACAGAAATACAAGCAGATATTTTTACCAATTATTTATTGCCTCAGGTATGTACTAACAAGGTTACTCTGCTTTGCCTGGGGAAAAAAATCACCACCTATCCTGTATACAGCCTGGGGTCAAGTTACTCTTTTATTTAAATTTTGAATGGTTCTACTGTTTAGGATGCAATAAAAACTCAAGTTAGAAACAAAGAAACATTTGCCATCATGATATATATATATATATATATATATATATATATATATATATATATATATATATATATATATATATATATATATATATATATATATATATATATGAAAATGAAACCCACAGATATTCGAATATATATATGGATTTTTCCACAGGTAATAAATAGTATAATATTTATAGTGCATTGTGATAATCTATTCCTGGTTTTTGCATAGATATACATATCTTTTAGGTTTATTACAAGCATTAATTAACTAGACATTAAAATTTAAGGAAAAAAATATTATAAAAAAAAATTTTCTAATAAAAAAGTAATTATGATGGAATTTTAAGTCAGTTTTTAATTCCTACACAATTTCTAACAAATTTTTCCCTAATAAAATTTCTGAGCATAAATTGTCAGCTAATATTTATTTTTCTGAAAATCAAAAACCATATTATGATCCTGTAACATACTGCAAAGAGACTAGCAAGTATTACACATTGAGTTCATCTATCTAAGATATGTTTCCACAGTATAGGGTCAAGACCAAGTGACAACACCAAAGCCGTTCTATTACTCTTAAGAGGATCCTAGTGCACTACTGTTCGGACCAATCAAAGCTTGGTGCAAAAAATAGATTCCAACCAATCAGGTTTTGATGTACCTAACTTTTTCTGGTATCTACTTTGCCATAATATAAAGGGTGCCAAAACTGATAGATATCAGTTAGTTCTATAGAGAACAACTCACAAGCACACATTTCTGCTAGATTCTATCATAGATGACTGCACCCACTTGTCTGTGCTGATATAAGTCCAGATGAACTCTCACCAACTTACTATGCTGACCTCAGTCAATAACATATTTATATAGTAATAATGAACAAATCTGTTATATTAATAAGGCCTTTCTCTTTTTTTATACATTGGTGTAATCTATCATAAATTAGTGAAGCCAAAATTCGAACAAATTTACCATAGATTGGTAATCATGTAAAAAACTTCTATAACAGTTATTTCCTACTCCACTACTGGTTAAGGCAAATTGTACTTTTATTCTAAGTTTTGAAGATCTCAAGAGGAATGCAAAATATGAATTCTGATGTTTGAATTATTTCCAACAGAATGTAAATTATGGAGAATTTTTAAGTGAAGCAACATAGCACATTTGAAAAATCCTTCAAAAGGTTTTTAAATCTAGAATTGGAATTAAAAGTTTCCTACTCAATAGTCATTATTACCAACTCAATCATTTTCATTTAGCTCAAAATATTTGTCAATAACATACAATAGCTGATGACTGTCACAAAAATAGTGAATTTTGGTAGCCATTCACTATAACCCTAGAAATCAATTTTTTTTCTTCTGTGTTCTTTGAAGGCGTTGCTGGATTAGGGAGTTCACGGATTAAAGGGGTTGTCAGATCCTAGGGGGGTGCCAGATTGAAGGGGTTACCAGCTTAAAGATGTTGCAGGAATGAAGGAGTTGCCATGCTAGCTAGAGTCAATTAGGTAAAGAAAATGGAAATAAGGTAAAAGAAAGAAAAATGATTTCTGGGAATATAGTGAACTGGTTACCTTATTCACAACTAGCAATTAAAAAGAAAAGAATGAAAAATATTTTTGCTACCTGTATATTTTATCTTGCTTTGCAAATTTATCCTTCAGATGATTGAGAATATCTTGAAGTCTGGAACAGAAGAAAACTGAGAAAAATATCGGAGGATTGGGAATGAATAAACGGGGGGGGGGGACAGGGCAGGGGTCAGAAAATGACAATTTAGAGGTTGATGATTAAATAATTAAATTTGTTTTTCCTTTCCTGGAGGAACCATTTATCACTCTGCAAACAAACATTATGCTCATTGTGAGAAAAATTTGATTTTGAGCCTGAAGTAATATCATTTGAAAAGAAAATTGAGGCTAGAGAATGAAAATGGTTTTCTTATATAAAAAAATAAATGTATTTTAATCATACATCAAAAAATATTTACGGAGCAAAGGAACATGAGAAATCTAATAAATGTGAGGGATTGCTAAGAAAGGTTGGGGCTAGAGAAATAAAAAAACTAATACGCAGGGTGGTGGTGGGGATGTTATGTTTATTTGGCACCCAAGAGTATTATGCTAAAAAGAAGCTAAAATCAAAGGCTTTTCGCTCTCAGAATTATTTTCCAGTTAAATATATAAAGATTAGGAACTGAATTTGATAAATTGCATAGTCAAAGGAGTATTTGCTTACCTTGTGATTTTGCGTTTCTGTTTTGATTTAATCATCATGTTTTCATCATCTCTTTTTTTTAGCACCTGGAAATTGTACTCTAATTTTTCTTGATTCAACTGACATGTTGCTCTCAGCCGCTGCAATAACTGCTCCAAGTTCTGAAGGAAAAGAAACATGGGTGAAATTTTCATTTTATCAGTTAGCATTAATCATGAGGCTTTTGTTTCTTTTCTTGTGAAAAAAAAGTAGAAAAGAGGAAACGAGAACCATTACACTTGAATTTTTTCTAAGAAAAAAGAAAAATTTAAAACAGTAGAAAGGCATGGTAATGTATTTGAGTTCAACCAAAGGGGAAGGCCTATTTTGTGATTCAAAATAGTACCTTTCTATTTCATGTATCTATTAAAAAAAATAAGGTTGCTGAATACTATAATGCAATTCATTGGCCATTTGAGGTCACCAGAAGTCATTTATGGTCATTACTAACATTCATAAAAAAAAGTTCAAGGTAGACAACTCATTTTTATCCCAAATATCACCAAAAATTGGTAAAAATTGAAAAAAAATGTCATCTTCTTGAGACATTTTTTTGTCCTTTGAAAGACTTTTAACAGATAAATATATGTAGTGCCCAATAATATTATTAATGAATGTTGACTTTCATTTCATGATTTTTGTTTTGGTATCTTTTCAGCATCTTCAGGTGATTTATTCATGTATTTTTAAATATTTCAAGATATCTTTACAGTATTGAACTTCTAGCTGGGATTGCTGATGTCACCAAAGGGAAAAATATGTTCCTTAATCTATTTCAACACAAACCACTGAGCCAAAAAATGCTTTAGTAGAGCATACACAAAGGTATTTTGGATGATATTTCAGTAATTTCAGATACATTTTTTTTGTATCGGGTTCTGTGCACCCAAGGAGAGCCAGCACACGCTTCCAGGCAGACCTGTACACAAATATTTGTTTTAGTTGATTAAGAAAAAAATTGGAAAGAATCTTTTTTTTCAAAATAATTTTTCTACTTTTCATCCATAACACCTTTGTTTTCTCCAGTAATTTGCAGTTTTGAGAACAATTAAATTTCAAATTTTCAGAGGGAGCTTCTATTTAAAATGTGACTACAATGCTAAACTTGACATGAAAGTGAGCATGACTACTCAACTGAAACGAATAATAGTGCCCAAATCTATCCCAAAGAGTGTGCAGGCCTGCCAGGTGTGTGCAAGACCCCCAAAATTCGATTAGAGGTTATAGCCTCATACCAATATTTAGAAAAGAATTATATTTCTCAATCTGCAATGGACGATTTAGAAATCTTTTAAAAATCAACTAATTATTGCATTCCAGTTGAAACTTTCATTACCTATTTATTCATGAATGAATATGTCTATGAAAGGGGTCTATTGTTAGAAAAAGTCATGGAAATATGTTTGAAATCAATCTACCTTTTTTTAATTTTATGAAATCTCTATAAAATATTATTTGTTCTCCTGTGTAATTACATTTAAAGTTTTTTGCCCTGAGCAATATTTGGCATCCCTGCTAGTATATGTATATATATCATCATTTTGCTTATGCGCGCATACAATGCTACACCCCTATTTTGACCCCGATTTGAAAAAAAAATTTCTCACATTATTTGCATTATATTAAATACTGACATGTTTTTCAAGTCTGTCAGTCTCTCTTCAACTCTTGAAAATATTTTTCATATTTTCTTTACATTATTAACATTTTTCCAACTATAGCTTATTCAAGAAAGTTTCCTTGTTAAATACAGCAATACCTTGAATAGTGAGGGTTTTGATGTAGTAAGGTTACAGTATTGTTGCACAAACAAATTTAACTAGTTATAAGCTGAAAAAAAAACATCTAAAATCAAAATTAAATCAAAGAGTGCAGACAAGTTTTGGAATGAATCAACTGCCCTATAAACACTGCAATGATATTTTCCAGTAGCATTTTAGCATTGTATGCCCATTTGATATTTCATGTTGGTTTGTTAGTGGAGTTTTGTCAGCAAGTACATTTTGAACTTTAAAAAGATAATAATTCTAAGCTATCTTTTCGGCATTTTCAAAACAATGTGCTGTCAACTGCCAATATAATCTAGATCTTACAGATTTTCAAAGTTTGCTGATAGATGCAGGATGAATCTTTTTCTGTGGGTTTAAGTGGATATTTTATGCCCAATCCAATGTGTCTAGTTGAATTTTCCATGTCTTTTACCAAATGACCTATGCCACCCACAGGTATAAATCATGTGTAAAAGAAAATGTGTAAAAAACTGTTACCTGCACTTCAGTCTCCAGCTTGATTTTAACCTGTTGATATTCCTCAGCATCCTGTACTCGTACTTGTTGTATCTGTTCTTCAAAGTCATTTACTCGTTTTTGACGAGCCTCAAGATACTCTTGCTCTTTCATACGACGATAGTCCATTTTTTCCTCCCATTTTCTCTTGTGTGAATTCAGTGTCTCATCTCGTTCTGTAAGAAAAGCTCTCTTCAAAGAGGAAGTTTCAGAAGAAAAAGATTTCATTAGACCCATTTAAAAGAAATATCACCATTTTCAAATCCAAACATCCAAATTTACAGAAATGAAGAGAGGGATTCTCATTCAATGTTTTTCACTATGATTTCTTTTTTTATTTAGTAAATCTACTGATAAATAATGGAGTGAATTCACGGAATTAGGAAACATACAATAGTTATTTATTGTAAAACTATCTCAAACATCTTTTTTGAAAAAATTGATTATTTTAATGCCCAACAAAAGGCAAGAGAAGTGACTTATCCATTGATCATCCCTTTTTTTTCTAATTTTTTAATTGATTACCCCAATATACAACCAAAAGACATTGGTCACCAGGAGGCTGAGAAAAAAACCTTTTACACATTTATCCCATCTGTTATTGTTGATGGGTTTAAGTTATTCATGTGTTCTGATGATTATATACATGTATTTATCTATGTATCTATGTATTTTTTTGATAGCCAAGTTTTCAGTGGAGGGTTCAATTTACATTATAAGTTTATGCTAAATTTGCGTGATAAAAATGAGCCTGGCGGTGGCGGTGATTCATAATTTCCCTTGGAATACTAGTGTTTTTCAGTATCCGTAAAAAAATAATGGGATTATTCATGTTGTATATGGATAAATAATGTATTGGTGCAATACACTTGTCTGACCCACATTTCCCCCCATTTGGCTTTGTGCACTACTATGCCCTGGATGTAAGAGAAAAAAAAAGGTGGAGACAAGCAAACAAAGCTCTAATCAGCAGCAGTTCTTTAACCTGTACCTGCTGCTTGGTTGGTTGGTAGCAAACTCATAACTTAATTTCATTTAATATTCGAACAAAGTATAATTAGTTCAACAGATATACAACTTGCCTGCTCACCTCCAGGTCAGACATTCGAATCATGGCACAGTTTCATTAATTTTATATATTTGCTTGCTTTCGTACCAAAAAAAAACAACAAATAAAAAAGTCACCAAAGCTTTCATATAATAAGATCCTTTCAGAGATGTTTCAAATTTTTTCATATGAATAATTAATTAACAAAAATTTCATTTTTAAAAAAAATATGATTTTCAAGTTCATTACTTTTTTGAGCACTTGATTGTTTAGGGGGAGGGGGTTAAAATGGAGAGAGATCCTGTTATTTTGAAAATACATTTTAAAGCTGCGTTAATTTTAATTAATTACCAACATTGTCCCTGATATGTTTGTTCTTTAACGATAAAACATTACACATTTAACAACTTGATAGAAAGGAATGAAATGAAAATAATCAGCGACTAACAAATTTGAAAATAAATAGAAATTATAATTTTGTCTGGGACAGATTGCTTACATAGGAATTGAAAAGAAAGATTCAACAATATGTAATTCTTACTAAATGAATATACTTTCCATTATTCACAAAGCTTTAGTTATGTTAATTCATATTTCCTGTCACTCTGTCTCTGATATCTTTGATCGTGGATAGAATAAAATAATGATTTAACCAACACTTCTGAGAGCACTATATAACATGGACTTCAACTGTCTCTTATTTTCTTTCATTTCTCTTTCTCCAAAAGAACTTACATTAATGAAATCTATCTTTTTTTACAAAATGTTTCTACTCCCTGGTATATAGGTACATCAATAAGTCCACAGTCTAATGATGAAACAATTATCTATTTTCAATATAATCTCTTTCCTTGTCAATGCACTTAGCTCAGCAGTAAACATCAATCATATAGATTGAACATTAAACAGTGAAAATTTCAGATTGAAATTCAGCCAATAACTACTACTACTTCTACTACTGCTGTTGATGTCTCAGTAGTAGGACAGAAAACAGATGTAGGCATCTCTGATCTTTCATGAATAAAACTGATGCTTTTCTACTATTAAAAAAGAAAATTTGTTTTTACCCAATTGTCTTACCTTATTGTTTTAAAATAATCAAAAAAAATATGAAAATTTGAAGATCAACAGAAAAATAAATTTTATTTTGAGGAATGAGTTTTTTTCATTTGCAATAAATGCATTTATGCTAAAATAAATATTTGTATAATTTATCTATTTGTAAATAAACCTGTTATTTCTTAAAGGTACTCTGCTAGTTTATCTTATTCCACCAGAATTTAGAACTAAGACCACTTACATTACTCTCAAAGTGAATTTTTTTCTTGACAGATAGAATTGCTAATTTTACCTCTTCAATTAAAATTACAGGACTCCTGTCATAGTAATTCTTGAGAGGATGAAAAAAAATACAGCTCATGATTAACAACAAACATAGATGACATGTCTCTTGAATAGACATCACAAATTTAGAAACGTCAACTAAGAACTTGTGTGAGAATTTCTGCAAGTTTTTTTACCTCGATATTGTCAAGCTCTTCTCTCATTGATTTGGTCTGTGTCTTTAGTTGTTCTTCCATTCTTTCCACTAATAAGTCAATGTCGTCTGACTGTTTCTTCAAATCCTTCACATAACGGTCATCAAACATTTTCAACTCCTTAAGAGAAAAAAAAAGAAAGAAAAAATCACTTTTGTTGGGCAGTGATCACTAAAGCATTCTGAATTTTAAAAAATAAGTGTAAATGCAGCAAGGCAAACTAACAAATCAATTCAGCATAAACTTACATGGCAAATTTAACTGCTACTAAAAACCTATTTAGGAAAGGGGAAATTTTCAAAAAAACGAAAGAATGTTTCTCTCAAGACATGATAAGAGTAAATGTTCAAATTTGCAGCCCTCTAGCTCCATTGGTGTGGCCTGTGCGCATGATGCATACATAGCCAGCCAGTCAACCAAACTTACTTGAAATCTGAAGAAAGTTATGTTGACAGTTTTGCCAACGGTTTCTAATATCTATGTCCATTTTTAAAACTTTTGAAAACCTGTGACTTGTGAAAATTAGTAATTTTAGTTTCAAGTTCTCAGATCCACACTTGAGGAGGGATCTGGAGGTTTGGATGATTTGTTGCTTTTTCTCTCTCTCTCACTCTCTCTCTCTCTCTCTCTCTCTCTCTCTCTCTCTCTCTCTCTATATATATATATATATATATATATATATATATATATATATATATATATATATATATATATATATATATTATCATATTTATCTGTTTAATATACAAATATATATGTATCTATCATTATATACTGTGCCATGAACAAATTGCAGGCCTTAACATTTGTGCAAATTTGAGGATCACTCACAGGTGAATCTTTTTTTCTCTATTAATCATGTGTATATATATATACATATATATATATATATATATATATATATACATATATATATATATATATATACATATATATATATATATATATACATATATATATATATATATATATATATATATATATATATATATATATATATATATATATATATATATATATATTGCTATAGATAGTGGAAGATCAGGAGAATACATACAAATGACTGGTATCATTTATTAGTTCTCTCATAAATTGATTCTGAGCCTTTTTCAAAATATCAGTTGTTCAAAGCAGAATAACAGAATTTAGAGGACAAATCTATTCAATAGAAATAGTTAAGGGAGCATCATTGAAAAAAATAGATGAAAAAAGGAGCTGGTACTGGAAATGAAAAAGATGCATGCTGTCAATTGAATGTTGAATTGTGTTGATTCCCAAACAATTTTATACATGCAATATACAAGCCACAGATATAAAGAAACATAAATGTATGCAATGCATTATATGGAAGGTTCAACGTGACTGTCATCCATTTTGATGTATTCATTTTGGTGGCAAGCTGTTTCACACATTTTAATGAAGTTCAACTTTTTCTTCTATCTTGATTTTCAATTCTTGTATTGAGGCTGATTTTGTAAAATACACAGTGTTCTTCAGGACTTCCAACAATCCTGGAGTTATTAAGTCAAGTGATTTTGCTTGCCATTCAATAGCACCATGTTGTCCTAGCCACAACCTTCCAATTATTATTAAGCCATACTCGCACAATGTGACCATAATTATGGGACAAATTAGGTTTTATTTTTGGGACACCCTCTATATGGATGGAGGCAATGTAGAATCAGAGGACAAGGAAGGAGGATTACATTGAGGGAAATATATTGAGAAAAAAAAAGATTAAAACTCGCTATCACAGTCAATAGACGAAGAATTGTTGAGTCAAAATTTGAAATCATGTAAAAAAATTCCATCAAAGAATAAATATGGTCAGAATAAATTCTATTGAACAACTTTAGCCATCCCACGTGGCAAACGATTCTATTTCTTTTTATAAGTGTGTGTGTTTGTATGTTTGTGTGTGTTCCAGAGCTCCTGGCTGTACCATCGTGTCTACAGACTTACGAAATTGGCATCAGCACTCAACTAAAAGTCCCATCTAAAATAGAGTAAAAAAATCTATAAACATCTACATTTTAGAAAATCTAATCATTATCCATAAACCTGTCAAAATAAGGCCAAAAAAGTCAAAAAAATTATTTTTCCAAAAACAAAAAGACATTCTCAGAAGTTGTCATCGAGTACTGATGCTAATTTTTAAGTCTGTAAACAAAACAGTATGTCCAGGAGCACTGGCATACATACATGCACATATAAAAAGGAATAGAACCCTTCGCCATCTCTGGTGGCTATGGTTGTTCAACTGTCAGAAGAAATCAGCTGTAGGACATGCTGAGGCATGAAACATCTGGGTGATAGGTACTGTCAAAATTGAAGTTGGTGTGTGTGTGTATGTCTAAGTATGTATGTTTGCATTTTGACAATACATTGTTAGAAACCTTATAGTTCAAATTCTAGATATCTTATTTCCTAACAGTAGTTAAAATGAATTTTTAGTGTCAAAGATCTTCAAATGCATCATCCCGATAGTCACTTATGGAGTTGAAACATGGAACCTAACCAAGAGATAGATCCACAAATTGAGAACCATGAAACCTGCACATGAAAGAATTATGCTGGGCCTCACATGGAAAGACCACAAGACAGCATAATACATCTGAGAAAAGATAGTAGTCAGGGACATCAACAGAATCCATTGAAAATCTCTAATGGCAGTGTTGCAAGAATGACGGACAACCGATGGACATCATGACTCACGACATGGATTCCCAAGATCACATGCGCAACCAAGGCCATTAGAATATTAGATGGAGAGACGAGCTAGACAAATTCATCCTGGGGAAGGTCTATGTCCAACAACGGACGTTAAAAGACTGATGATGATCTTCAAATGAAGATTTATTGGAGAAATATCAGCAATATTTTTGCACATTTCTTGTTTAAGAATTTAGATTTGTTTCAACAACCAACTTACCTGCTGCAAGTCATTTATGAGTTTAGCTTTTTCATCTCTCAAAGCATCACAAGCTGACTTTTGTTGCATGAGAGCCTGTTACGAAAAAATGAAAAAAGGTTTGTTGTACTTGGATGTGTTCAACATTTTGTACATAGGTTAGTTGTTATACCTATCTAAACAGAATAAACTTTTGAATTACTTCTCTGCAATGGCCAATCCACTGGAGCTTATGTTGGACATTTAGAGGATGACCAATATCCTGCTGAACAGAAGGGACTAGTGCTTAGTAATATTTGATAACCATTTTTATTTAAAAAAAACAAAACATTTTTACAACATAAAAATACCAAAATATTTACAAGAATGACTGAATGCAGAATAATTCAAGATACCAATGTAAATATTCAAACAGCGAAATCATCAAAATTGGACTCAGATGATTTGCCTAGGGATGTATTTGCAGTGAATACAAGAAATATCTGTACGTGTGTGCAACTGTGAGCAGTTTAAGTGACAACAGTAGGGAAGAGAAAGATGAAGGCATAGCCCACTTTAGAAGTTCTTTGAAACATGATTGGGTTTTAATCAAAACATTTATATGATTTTTTACAGATGAATGTATGTTTAATATATTAGGTTGATGCAAAAATTTCCATCATATTTTTGACAAAATCTTTTATTCATATAAATTCATAACATTATTGTTCAAACATCAAAGTATTTTCCTTATTTTCTATGACCTTATGCCACCTTTCAGGTAAATTGTGTATTCCATTATAAATTCAGTGAACACTTTATGGAATTTTTTTGATATCTTCAACTTTTTCAAACTGCTGACCAGATGAAGAATGCTGCATGGAGTAAAATAAGTGGGAGTCTGAAAATGAAAGGGATGTGCTGCTTGTACAAGACTTTCCCATTCCAGCTTTATGATCATTTGCTGCATTGCGTTTGCAACATGAGGACAATGCTTATGCAGTAAAATCACCAATTAACTTCCTTACCCTGAAAAAGGGTCTTTTCTCTTCCAATACATAATTCAAATGAACCAATTACTTATTGTAGGATTGTGCACCAACAGTTCATCCAGGTTCAGCAACTCATAATGAGAAAAATCCTCTTTGGATCACATCAAACACAAAGAACTTTTACCCAGTTGATTCTGTTTCAGCAGAGATAATAAAGGATGTCCTGTATCAAGTCACTATCTTTTTTGTTTTAGATTCTTGTAATAAGTCCAATTTTCATTGCCAGCAACTATTTTGTCCAGATTTCCTATATTGAGGAAGAAGAGGGAGTCAAGTGTTCGAAAAGTGACTAAAGTTTATTTAAAAGTTCATATGGAACCCATGGCTTGTAAACAGCATACTTCAGTTGACTGATAATATAAGCAGTAAAGAACTGAGCAAATTTCAAAGACACTTCTAGATTTTTTTTAACATTGTGAAAAAGATGGTACTAGAAACTTTTGCATCAAACAAATACTTAGACCCCCCCCCCAAATGAGAATGAGAAACTATCATTCAGATGATGTCTGTGGATGAGTGGAAATTTGTATTGCAGTCTATGCGCAAATGTTTCCAAAATGGGAGGACCTTCTACAGGGACAATCCCACTCTCTCAGCTTCTAAATCATTTTTCAGTGATTTGTTAAGGACATCATGACTGGTGACCGTTATGGCTGCATGAGTTGGCAGAAAGGAGGTAGAGTTAACCAACATTCTGTCTTGGGGACTCTCTTTTTTGTCAAAGCAACCCTCTCCAATTTTTACTGCCTTATAAGGGGGAAGGGCTATAATTGCCCTGTTATTTACCCCGTAGATTTATGAATTTCCCAAGGGCATTAGTGCAAAGTGAATGTAAGCAGCCTTGGCCGGAACTCAAACTTGGTATGCCAACTCCAATTTGGATGCCAATAACCTTTATGCCAGCCAACAACTCTACACAAGTATCAGAATGCTGACCATGAGTATCAAATATAGATATAAATACACTGAGGATTTCAACTTACTTCATGCAGAGATTGGGGAATATCTTTTTGCAATGCACTGTCCCATTTTTTGTTTATCTGTAAAAGACAAAAACGTAGATTTAATGTCTATTATTAATTTTGACTATTTTTTTGCCTTCATCTTATAAATAAAAATATTGTGTAGCAATACTCCATCCTCTAGTAAAGATAAATTAAAGATAAATTTCATTAGTTTCAAAAGTACATTTCATCATAGTGGCATTAAATTTCTATTACATGTAATGATTTGTTTTCATTTAGTTTTGTATTACCTAATAGTAATATACTTGGTTATCTAATAAGCTGAAAAATACTTTATGCAATAATCTCGATTTAGATTTGAAGTTATATCTACAGAATATAAACAAATATTGAATACTTCAAAGAGATAGTATGAATACTATGTCTGATAAATCCTTTTTAAAAGATGTTCAATAAATTCTATGATTGTCAATGTGTAAATTGTATTAATAAGTTCTCATTTTTGTGCAAAATGTATAACTCTATTCTAAAGTAATTGGCATATTTTATTTGGAATACATATTATATAGCAATGACGCACAAATCCAAAGTTCTGACAATGGAAAAATCTTTTAAAAATTTCTAGTTTGTTATTTTATCAGCAATATAAAAGCTTGAGAAAAAACTTGTACATAAAGATTTAATAAATAAAATCACTTTTCAAGTATTGAAATTTTGAGTTTATTAATCAGTAATGAGTTACATATTCATGAATTGTCATCGAACATCATCAGCCCCTCTTGACTCTTTCCCTTGATCCATCTCAGTCAGCCATCATTACTCGGAGATCATCATGGTGACAACCTGAGTCTTCTGCCAGTTGATTGATATAAGTGTGAGAAGGGCATTCAACAATGGAGGGCCCTTGTTTTGGTTTCTGAATAGAAGATGGCTTGTAAGTTCATTTTTAAAGCTTCCTCAAGTGTCAAACATTTTTTGTGAATTTTGGGGGCAACTTCCACAGTATTGATTTGATTTATATTTCAATTCAAGCCTTACCTCTTCCATTCTCTCTGCAGAAGTCTTAGCTTCTTGCTCCATCTTTTCTTTTCTGGCAAAATGAAGCAGATTCAGTTTTCAGCATGCAGAAATATATATTTGTAACAATCAAAGTAATCCAACAAATATCAAGATCTGATTTGGACTTTTCATTTCACAAATGCTTTATAATATAAACTTGAATCTTCTTGACCAATTCATTTAGGAAACAAGTTTTTCTCATCACTCGGTAACTAATCAAATCAAATTTCTTTATTTTAAAGTAGCTTTGATAAATAACAGTTTCATTTTTGTGATAATTATAAATATATTTCATTTCAGCAATAAGGGTACAATGGGGATATAAATATTTTTTAATCAATGTTATATGTAACAAAAGAAATCCACCCTTGTACATGTAATTGTTACTTACCATTGTAACTTCATATAACCACCAATTTTTTGACAAAATTTAAGGAGTTATTATGAATTCTTGATCATGAAGACTTGAAACTATTTTCATCTTATCCAGGAACACTTATCAGAGGGAAATTATAATGTGCTACCATCTAATGTCTGAGTTAAAACCCTTTTCTTTTCCTCTCTTTATTATTGTAACCATGAAGAAAAATATAGTTTTATCAATATTTGTTTGAATACAAAAATGATCTACACTTATCTTAGTATGATTGCTTGCACAATTCTTACTATAATAAATAGAATTGCTTATTCAGTTGCACAACTAAATAATCATTCTTTATGAACTTCAGCTAACTTGGACATTTTATTTTGAAGAATAAATGGATTTGAACTTGGGCTCTAAAATTGAACAACAGTCAGAAATAAATACAAAATTTTTGTCTGAAGTAAAAATTTAGCAAAGAGACTTTGGCCCTCTATCAATAATTCATATAAATGAACAGTCTCTGTTCACTTCGTCTTGTACATCTCTAGTTTTTTTATACACAAACATTGAAAGTAAAAGTCAAAAACTGATTGTACCTCCAGGGCAGTCAATCAAATATAGTCAATCCTCGTATTATAACAAAACATGGGCAGTTTCTAATTACAAGTATTTTATAAATAAACTATTCTTTTTTTTGATCAAAGTATGAATGAGGGAAACCAGAGTGACTGACAAATATAAAGAGAAAGATAGCAAGCTGCTACTTTCTAACTTATATAACCTTGCCTTCTTCTAAGCTACAATGTCTAATGAAAAATATCTTCAATCAGTTTATCATTATTATTAAGCTATAACACTGTGTATTGTTTCAATCAGGCTTCTACGAAAGTAGATAATTCAAATTGTCTTGTGATGTTTATTGTATGTTCATCAACCTTTACAAGATTATCTAATAAACATATAAGTCAAAAGCAAAGTTGCTTCCTTTGTCACATGGCATATTAGGCAATAAATTTTGTCTCCATTTCTCAAATGATCCATGAAGACCCCATCATTGTTTGTTGCAATTGTGGGTTTTCATGGAGTCTGCATGCTAGCCGGACTACAAAGATGGACTGCCTCACAGGGCTAAAGAGTTCCAACTGCCCTCCTATCGACCCTTAGCTAGGGGGAGAAGTGGATCTATGTCTTAGTGTGAGGTGGACATAAACTATCCCAGCTGGAGTTTGAACTTGATTCTCTGATGTCTATATAGATTAGTTAACAAGGTCGCCCATGCTACATCAATATCAAATGTAAATAAAGGGAAGCAAGCACTCCTCAGTTATCGGCCTTGACCAATAATGGCCAGTGGCTAAGGAATGAGGTCAGACACCTGATATCCAACCAACATGTGTTCATTTGTCCTCCTTACAACTATTTCTGCATGAAGCCGATTGCGTTTAACCAACAAACCTAATCCCTAAACCCCCAACAGTATAAATCTTACACCATTCTTTGTGCAGTTAACAATTGGGCCACTTGCACCTCCTGAAAGTCAGAGTGATTCAAATTTCAAGTATGCAATCAAATGTAACCCATTCAAGCTGAAATTTGACTTGGATGCTGCATTCTTGAAATTAGTTTCTGCTGAGGTGAAAGCTTTTCTGTTCATACTAATTAGTTAAGAAATAAATTTGATGGCCTTTGTAGAAATGTTTGAATAATGATTATTCTATTTACAACTTACTTAATCCCAGTGAAAAAATTCACGGACGTATTTGAATTTCTATGAGATGATTTTTTATGGAAAAAAAAAAGAATTCATTTCAGCAGAAGAGTTCATAATTTCAAATGATGAGTTGAAGATATTTTATTTATGCTTCATTTACAGATTGGTATCAAACCGTCAATACTGGGAGGGCCAGCAAGATTAGTTTGCTTACCATTGCTATATGATGTACATCCTGATCCATTATTTTTTTTTTTTAAAATCCCAGCAAAAAAAATCAATGGATATATTTTCTATGAGAAAAAAAAGGAAATACTGAATTCATTTCACTGGAAGAGTCCATTGTTTCAAATGGTGTATAGAAGGTATTTCTATCCCCCAAATTCTTACCTTTGAATGGGAGAGACTATTTTTACGGACAGAAAACCAAGGAATCACCCTGATCAGTAGATTCAGAGCTCACTGACCCAACTGGAGACAAGTTAATTGAAAGTTTTAATTGATATCAACTGAAAGTGATGAAAGATGAGAAGTGTACGATAGAAGTGAGATTAGTAATCAAAACGAATTATGAATCAGAACAATAGAAAAAACATTTTCTTCATTACCTGATACGTGAGCTGTCTTCATATTCTGACCGACGCTGACTCTCACGAGCATCTCCAGCAACACGGATGTTGGTCACTAGTTGCGTGCCATCAGACTCGAGCTTCTTCAGTCGTTGACGACTGAATTCTATTTGCTGGATGCTTTTGCTGAGCTCCTCTTTTTCTTCTGCCTCTTCTGAAATATGGTCTTCACCCATCATTGCTCTGTTGAAAAGTAGTAAGTTGATATATCATAATTAGCAAACATTTGTTAAAGTAGAAATGAAAAAATACACAACATGGTCCCAAGATTGATACTCTTGAACAGCGATGCTATTCTAATATAATCTCCATGCCTAATTATATAACTTGATAAAAGAAACATTGTCAGTGAATTTGTGTGTACTATATTATCTTATTTACAACTTATTCAGCAAGGGAAAGATTCCAAAATCTTACAAATCTAATTTCAAACCTTAGAATACCCAAATGAAAGAAAACCAAACAATTTCCTTATAAAATATTTCTATTTTGTAAAACTTTATGCAATATTTTATGCAGGGTTTGTTGCAAGTTTATTGTGCTTGAGAAAAATCACAAACGAATTGCTTTTTACAGAGTATTGATCACATTTATTTTTGTTGTTTTTGTACTTACCATAACATTTTGGCTGATCTATTTTATGGATGCCCCAAGTGTACCATATGTATGAGGAAAGAGGGTGTCGGTATTTTTTATCTTGAGTAGCATTTATTTGTGAGGGTCAATTTTTAATGTTGGGTAATCAGTATACCCATTCACATGTTATGGTGGGTGATTTAAGATTTGCCGTTTTTTTTTTCAGCCATTGCTTTAATCATCAAGGTGTACTCCTAGCCAAATCCTTATTAGTGCAATGGAGAGGTGCTTCTGACGTGTAGATGGTAAACATGATGTTCCAATGGACGTAGTAAATTGAATATTCTGATGGTAGCCACACTATAATAGGTTGAATTCTTCCTCTTTCCTTGTTAGGCTTGGATTTACATACAAGAAGATGAAATCAACATTTACCTGAATCATACATTATAGCGTGGATACCATTGAAATATTCAGTTAACCACCATCACATCCGGATATTACACCTGAAGAAGGCTGTTGGATGAATCGGCTGAAACGTCTTGTTAACAATACAACCAAGGAAGAGTTCAATCGTCCGAGAAAACTCTTTGGATATTGATGAATGACCCTTCTCGAAACTTTAGACAGATATAACTTTATTTAAGCATATATACATTTATTTACATCGAAAATTATGAAGTACGTCAATTTTTTAAACTATTTGTTTCTCTCTTCTTTTTTCGCATTGTTTTAAAAAGAAGCTCATAATTTATAAAAAAATTTTTTTTTTAATTCTGATAATTACCAATGATTTTTTAAAATATTAGAATATTCAAATTGTTATTGATCGATTGATTGAGAATAAATGTCTTTGAATTTTCCATTTAGATCACTTTTTCTTTTATTGACAAAAATACGTTTTGTCGCCTGCCGCTCTAACTTCATCCACTAAGTTCAGTGTTGACTTTTTTTCATCTAGCTCTCAGTCCGTCTGCATAAAAAATTGCGACAAACATACGTACCGCTCTTCTGCTTTAGCGACACGCAGTCTTCGAGCTGCAATTCGTTCTTCAGAATCATTTGAATTAATATCAGGCAAGGCAACTTGAGTCACTGGTTCGTTATCCATCTTGTAATTTTTCTCTCGTCTTCTCCAGATTTACCTGCTTGTTTTTAGCGTCTCACTGGTTACCATGGTAATACATGTTTCGTACTCAAAGTTATCTAGAATTGAATCGATAAATAATATCAGTATATGAAAAAATAAAATAATATTTTATATCATGATATATCTTAGTGAATGTTTGTTTTTGATTCGAAGAAAAAATTCGAAAGAAAACGTACTGTCATTGCTTTTTTTTTAATACCCATCATTCCTTACCCGGCTCGGCCTTTCCGGTTTAGCAAGAATGGCGGTGAGTATTGTGGCTTTTCTCGTCTGTGAAAATCCAGATAATCTTTAATTATTAAGTTTGTAAAGAAATGATTTAATTCGTATTAATATTCAGAATTTGCTTCTGCATCGTACTGATAATTTTTTTACCTATCAGCTTTTTTCATTTCGGATTTTTAACTCAAAATATATATGGGGATCCCTCATGATTCTAAAAAACGTGTTTATAACGTTTCCAGACCACGAGTGTCGG
The DNA here is from genome assembly GCA_963457665.1 of Thysanoteuthis rhombus. Lineage (NCBI taxonomy): Eukaryota > Metazoa > Mollusca > Cephalopoda > Oegopsida > Thysanoteuthidae > Thysanoteuthis > Thysanoteuthis major. The sequence goes on along the minus strand of OY735204.1, from coordinate 68,682,121 downwards.
TTGGTGCCACTTCTTAACAGTAGTGTCTGGCAAATACTTATGTTCTCAATTATCTTATTTTGAAGAATATTTTGATTCGTTTCGTAATCTCTGGCTTACATGATCCCGAAAAAAAATATTTTTGTCATTATTTTCAATATCGGGATCAACCTTAGTGAAAAATATGGCTGGCTGTTAACCATGTTACTAGTGTTGAGCTATGATGGATTTTAACTTCAAATTAGAATTATGAGAAATATGTAGCTTACAACGGACTATATTTTTACTTTGTGTGACACTGTTTTTGTTTTTTTTTCTTTTTATCGAGCAAAATATTACTACGATTCTTGATGGCCTAAATACTAAACTAGATTATTGACTTACGTGTCTCAACTTTCGAAAAGTGTTGTTACTAATTCATGATGATTTACGAACGCCTATAAATTGTTGATAGCATTTTTCTTTTCCTATGATTAATGACCAGTTTATTCAGTTGTTTTGTAGTATATTTGATTGGTAATAATGGCATTTGTTTGAAATCACTGTTTTTAACGTAAGTCACTAGTTTTCGTCACGATAATAGCATTCGTGTAAATTAATATTATCTTCACCTGAACAGAAAAAAGTATATATTTTTAGCGTAAAAAAATGATGAATTCTCTTTTAACGCCATCGAATGTCAGAATATGAAACCGAAGTTTTTTTTTCTTTTGGCGATAGCACATGGTCTGTCATTTTCATTGAAAAAAAAATGGGTTAATTACTTTCTGCCTTTTTTATTGGCTAATTTTTTCAATGTCCATAATTATGATTTCGATATCATGGTATCGGAACTTGAGATGAACGTTGACAAATTTCTAGTCCAATTTATTCGAGATAGTTTGCCCATCACATGGTCACCATTGAAAACAGTGCAGAAACGTATTCATTCAGATTTAAATAAGACTTGATTTATATGCGTATCGACTCTATTATGTCGTATTTTAAAACTTTGACGGATGAGAATTACCTCATCCATCCAAATTTGATTTCAAATCTGAGAAAATAGGGCGATTTTTCCTTTTATTATCAAGAAAAGGGAAACTATTCTCCACTTCCGTTTGTGCTATTCCATTTTGCTAGCACGCGTAGGTCGTCTTGGAGCTTCAGTTTTTGTTCATGCTGAACCAGAAGCGATCTTTCTTAATATCTGTAAATTCATATTAGTGATAGCATTGGGAATAGAAATATATTTACGTGTGAAATTTTCCTCTGCCAACAGGCTTAACTTGTAAAATTTATTTTCTGGCAGTGGTAGCTGATACTCATTACTTGCTAAAAATTTCCAACAAATTGGAATAACACTCTGGTTTAGAAGTAGGAGCTAATGACCAAGTATCCAAATTAGATCTTGATGTTTAAATTGTTCACACAAAATTTGAATACTTTTTCTTCCTTGTGTATAGGCTCATAGATCACTTATATAAATGAAAAAGAAAACAATTTCCACTTATTGAAATTCATTTTCTCTTTTTTTTTCCCCTCTTAAAGGACAAAGAAGATAAACGTGCTAACAATCAAATGCGACAGCTTCGCATCCAGAAACTATGCCTAAACATTTGTGTAGGTGAGTCTGGTGATAGATTGACCCGTGCCGCCAAAGTGCTGGAACAACTTACAGGACAACAACCTGTCTTCTCAAAAGGTAAAATTCCTTGAAGAGCATCGAACAGTTGATTAGATTTTTGAATTACACAAATATACTGAACTAGAATGTGTGTGTGTGTGTGGTGTCATCCTCATGGTGTAAATTTTGTAACAATGTTTTGGAAACGGATTGGGATCTGATCAGATGTTATGTTTTTTAACCTGTGGGTAAATTGAAGTTTGCACAAGTTGAATTTTCTAATAGTAACTTTTAATTATTTTGAGCTTTGTTGTTCAAACTGCTGATGATCAAATTTTTCATCTCACCCCCCCCCCCCTGCATTGTGGTAGTGAATATAGACTATTGTTTGTCTTTATTTTGCTATCATGGTGCTAAATGAATCCCATATTGCAACGCTGCACCAGCTTTTAATGCTGACTCCAGTTACTCATTTTATGGAACAATCCTGTCTTTTTATTTTGAATTAAAATTCATGGGGTGCTGCTTTTGCTTTACAGCCTGGTGGGTTTTTTTTTTTTTTTTCAATTTCTGAAGGCATCCAAAATTAGATACTGCCATGAATTTCTGTAGAGTCAATCAATTGTTTTTCAAATCAATTGGTATGATTCTTTTCCAGTGATAAATTGAAGACAAAGTAACTTTTTCCACGTTCATATACAGAGTTCGAGTAAGAAAACTCAGATAACATTGACATCCTATCCAACATTTAAACCTATGGGGTGGGGAGACATTTTGACAGTATTTGCATATTTTGAATGTTTTAATTTCCCGTACCCATAGAAAAAACTATTCTAGGATGAAAATTGGTAGATTATTACACCTGTCTTCTTACTTGATGATTCATTGTAGATGTATTATTCTTTGAATTTTTTGATGCCTTAAAAAATGTCAAGTTTTTAAAATGTGTGAAAGGCTAGTTGAACAGTAACATAGTTAAAGGGGGTGGGAAATTGGATAGTGTCACCAATTACTCCACTTTCAGGGGGGTCCAGGTGTGGGAATGTTTGATATGTTATTGAACCTGTTGGTGAATTGGAATTTTGTTCCAGTTGAATTTTTAAATATACCTTTCTCTATTTTAAATTGTAACTTTTTATACATTATTTTAAGCCTTAATTGTTTAAACTGCTGACACTTGAATTTAGTCAGTCATTTTTTTCCTCTGCATCGTGGTAGTGAATATAGACTATTGTTTGTCTTTATTTTGCTATCATGGTGCTAAATGAATCCCATATTGCAACGCTGCACCAGCTTTTAATGCTGACTCCAGTTACTCATTTTATGGAACAATCCTGTCTTTTTATTGATTTGAATTTGAAATCCATGAGGTGCATACTATCTATAGAATAAATTGGTTGCTTTTTTCTTTACAGCCAGATACACTGTCCGATCCTTTGGTATCAGAAGAAATGAAAAGATTGCTGTCCACTGCACTGTTCGCGGGGCCAAGGCAGAAGAGATCCTTGAGAGGGGCTTGAAAGTGAGTTTTGTTTTTCAACTGTTTGTTCTTGTCCTGCTTTTGCCATAAACATCTTTCTCATCTTGGCTCAATGAATTTTGAAGAGTACTGACAAAATCCATCTTCCAGTGTCTTGCCTCCAGAATAATCCCAACATTTCTTTTATGCCTTATAGGTCAGAGAATATGAATTGAGAAAAGCCAACTTCTCAGAGACTGGTAACTTTGGATTTGGAATCCAGGAACACATTGATTTAGGGATCAAGTATGACCCTAATATTGGTATCTACGGCATGGATTTCTATATTGTCCTCGGACGTCCAGGTGAGCATTTTTACCTATTTTATAGCAGCTAAATCATGGTTGAAATATTTTTTATATCAACTGATGGTATCATTGGCCTATAAAACTCACACATTGTGGCATGGAATGTTACTCTGCTTACATCTTAACAAGGTTGTACATTGAACCCGCATTGCAACAATGCACCAATTTATTTATTGTTGGTTCCTGTTTCTCTACTCATGAAACATCTCCATCTGCAGGAAACTTTTGAACAAATAACTGAAGTAATTCCCACCCATGGGAAGCTGAACTTGGATAAGGAATGTGTTCTCCTTTTTTTTAAAAAAAAATTCAAATGATTTAGAGGTTGGTTTCAGGGAAATCCAATAGTTGCTTTAAGAATAGAAATAATTATCAATTCTTTGCAATGTTTATGTGCTGTAATCATGACAAATTGTGTTTTTAATGGGATGGGACAATTATCTCCAAACCTATCAAAAAAAATTTCCTTGTTCCTTGGAAGAAAAGCGGTAAACATGGGTAAAATTGGCAACTGGATAGGCTAATTAAAAACTGTCGGAATTTTTTTTTTCCCCTGGTCTTTACATGCTATGCTATAATGTGATGATCTATTTATATATTATTTGGCAAGGAAAAATCCATTTGTGATATCATTTGCCTTTCTTTTTTTTTTTTTTTTTTTTTTTTTTCCCTGACATTTGAGTATATAGATTTCTGACATATTTGGAGGAGGGTGTCTGTAAAAATTATCAAAGTTATAAAAGGCAAGAGATTAATTTTCTTTAATTGTAAATAACTTGAAAATGCTGTGTGAATTAGGTGAGGTGAGCATTTTTGCCAACTTGATAGCTATTTTCATGTTGGAAAATACTGTATAGAAATCCGGTGATATTTATTGTCTGCCTGTAGGACTCTCGCATTGTGGCACAGAATGTTTGTTTTTTTCTGCTTACATTTTGACAACACGGTGCTACATGAAACCCATATTGCAACACTGCGCCAATCCTTTTAATGTTGGCTCCAGTTACTCTATTTATGGAACATCTTCATCTACTGAAAAATATTCGTAAAAGCCATGAACTTGAACAAATTTCTGTTGACGTAATTTCCAACCCCATCCAAAAACAAATAAAAAATTGAAATTTTTTTTTTTTTTTTTTTTTTTTTTTCTTCCCTCTTCCCTCTCCCTTGGAGGATCAGTTGTAGGTTTGTTTGAATTAGTGGACATTTGGAGACTGATTTTGACTGGATTGAAAAAATTCAAATAATTTACACTTTGACATACATCGCTTGGGGGAAATCCAATAGTTGTTTCAGGAATTAAAAAAATTATCAATTTTTTGCAATGATTCCTCATGGAAGTTGAAATTTGAATCTTTTGAGAGAATTGGTAGAAAAGGGAAGCAAGTGCTTACGCAAATTAATACCTACTGTTTATACGTTCTAAACATGATGACAAATTGAAGGGGGTGGCTATTTTTTATCTGCAAACCAATCTGAAGAATTTGATCTTGGGAAGTGATTTTTCTCATTGTTAGAAGTGAGGTGAACAGTGGCAAAATTGGCAACTTGAAAGTCTGTCTAGAACGTGACAAAAAATACCTTATGCAGTGGTTTCAACATATTTTCTTTGTTTGGTCTTCTTCCTAAAATGTATTCTTTTTACATGCAATTTGGCCAAAGAATTCTGTAGGAAATATCTTTGGAATGAAAATTCACACTTGATTTTTTTTTTTTTTTCCTCAAAGTTTTTTTGGGTAAGACTTATACTAACACTGCAAAAGGAAAGAGATTCATTTTCTTGAATTAATCATTGATAACTTGGAAATGCTGTGTGAATTAGGTGAGGTGAGCATTTTTGCCAACATGATAGCTATTTTCATGTTGAAAAATACTGTATAGAAATCCGGTGATATTTATTGTCTGCCTGTAGGACTCTCGCATTGTGGCACAGAATGTTTGTTTTTTTCTGCTTACATTTTGACAACACGGTGCTACATGAAACCCATATTGCAACACTGCGCCAATCTTTTTAATGTTGGCTCCAGTTACTCTATTTATGGAACATCTTCATCTACTGAAAAACATATGTAAAGCTTTTAACTTATAATTGCTCAATCAAGAATTAATTCCACACATACCTAGTGATTGCTTTGTGCTTAAATGTTGGAAGATCTCTTCAGAAACAAATGATAGAAGTATGGACATAGAAACTGGATATTATGAATATTCTTGTTGAACTTGAAGAGTGAATGTGATTTTCATTTCCTTATGGGAAATTTGGTGAGGAGCCAGTTGATTGTTACTTGAGTCAAAATATAGCCTTTATTTCTTTTGTAATATCTGTTGAAATATGTTGCCTGCGTGAAACTACCACTGCAAAAAAAAATTAGATTACCTTCTGTGGTTATCATAATAGTTAAATGATGATATTTATTAAGTTGAAGATAAAATAAGGAATACGTTGATAAAAGGTGTGTATGATATGCAAATCACAATAATTTCAAAGATGAGAGTAAAAAACATGCCACTTGAATTTAAAAACCTGTAATAAATCAAAAAACACATGGCTTAGTCTGAACTAGATTGGATGGATTTTCTTTTATTTGATGAGATTTCAAAAAAAGATGTATGCTCCCTATATGTTTAGGCTTTTCAGACCATAATTGAAGAGAGCCATTTTTTTGTCATGCGATATCTCCCAATATCCTTGATGAAATTCCATGGAATGGTTGACTAAGGCTATGGAAGAGTTGTTTGAATTTTGGATCCAAGCATAATTATCTCCCCTACTTATTGGTTACTCTTCAGCCATGATCAAGAGCTCATTTCAGGGCAATTTATTACTTTGTCCTCAAATCCTTATTGAGGTTTCCTGTGGTAACCATGTTATGCCATTACTAAGCATAGATAGCACTCAACTGCAAATTTTGTGTTAAGAATAAGTGTTCTCCTGTGGGGGGGGGAGGTCATTTTGTCCCCTTTTTATGGGTTGGGGTTAAAAATTGTGTAACAGGTTTTCCATCTTACATATAGTGGTCAGAAAAATCAGGTATGGTGTTTAGTAAGAAATACATGTCACTTTAAAATCCTACAAAACACCTCCTCTGCATTCACTGAGATGAAAGTCTTGAAATCCTGCAGTGAAATTTATCCGTGGATTAGTATTTGCTGTTTTCATGTCTATATTGAGATGATTTCCTTTAAAATGGATTGTAGGAATGTCTAAATTTTTAGAAGAAATTGAGTATATATGGAACTTATTCTTCTTGGGTTATATGCTCACGTTAATTTTAACTCTTGAATACCTCATTCACAGATATGAGTAAGCTACTAAATGCTTTTCAATTTTACATCCCAACTTGGATAAATACTCGAGTATTGGTTATTTTTTAAGTTTCATTTTTGTGGAGAAAGACGTTTCAAATTATAAATAGGATACAAAATCAAAACCAATTGTTAGCAAATTCCAAATTTGTTGATGAATTTCATTTACCTCCCCTTGCAATATAAATGATCATGTTTGGAAGGAACTTGTCACAAGTCCCTTTCATATATGAATTTGATTTTAGTGAGAAAAAATGTGCCAGTTACCGGGAATTACTTGAATATTAATTGTCCATAAATGATTAGTAATTATAATCATTTTTGATAATGAAAATGTTAAGCATTAGTATCGTTCTCAATAGTAATATATTTTAAAGTTATTTTTAAATTACATAGTATAAACTTTGAATTGTCTATGAAAACGGTTAAAATGAAGGATTCATGGACCCAAGTTTTTTCTCCAAAGTATATTTGATGGAGCTGATAAGGAAAAAAATTTGATTTTTATACATTTTGATAACATAAATCCGTAGTTGATATGCATAGAAAATCAAAATTTGACTTCTCTGACGTTCTATGCTGTTTTTATATGATATTTGAATATGATATTTTGGTACATATTCATTTGAGGATAAGTTGAATTATATTTTGACAAATTTGAAGGTGGTGGGTTCTAAAAAATTAATTACAGAAGATATTTATAAATCAGAACTAGATGGGAAGAATTGAATTCCTCGTTTCACTCTTCTGGATAGCTGCTTTTTGACAGGTTAAAATGCTGCACCATGTTTTGATAATTTGAAATTGTCCTGGAAATTGACGTTGGATCATTTTTTTTTTATTATCCTCAAATTCAATATGAATTGCTACAACTGTATTTAGGTAATGATTGCAATCCAGTGTTAACAAAATTGAGTACTTTCTTCATGGGATGGAGTGAGAAGGGTAATACTAATGAAGATTGTTTCGACAAATCTGAAATTAATGTGGCACTTGAAAAAATTGAGCAGATTCTGCAGAAAAAACAAAACTAAAGTGTAGTTCCACTTGATTTTTTTTCACTGAACTCCTTACACTCAGTCAATTTTGAAGAAAAACCTAAATAGGCAGAACTGATTTCTTTTTTAGGTTGACATATTTAGTAATGCTAAAAACTAACCTGGCTATGTGCTACACTTTCTCATCTCTAGTTCATTAGCTTTGTGCTTACTTGAGAATTTTCTAGTGATCGAATCTTTCCAACCATTCACTTCAGGTCTAGACTTTTTTTCTCTGGATATTAAGTACTGGATATGCTTGTATTCTGAAATTGTTTCGCAAATGACTCGTTTGTTTTAACACTTGATTAATTTTGAAATATCTGAAGGTTTCTCCTATCATTAGAATAAATCAACTTCCATCATGTAAATCCTATTGTACAAAACTTGAGTGTTGACTACAATCGAGAATAAGATCAGTATAATCAGGAGACTGAAGTTTACATCTGTAATTTATTTATGTGCAGTGTTGATACTCTAATCATTTTACTTATAGAAAAATTTCCCAAACAATGCATATTGTTTCCATGTCTGCCATAGTTATGAGGACTTTTCTTTTAACCTCTTCATGGCAAAGTACATTTTTCAATGTAACTCCTGCACGTTTAAAAGAAATGTTTTTAGATTTAAATGAAGAGTGTCTCCATTGCATATTTATACTACTATTTATATGAAAATGAACAAACATTCACTACAGTTTCTTGTAGATGTAATATATACATCAATGGAGATGTATCTTCATATGATGGAATATTTTAATCTCTCCATCCCGTCATGGCATTGTTGTGGCTGCTTGCATATGAGTTGAAGATCTTGAACACTGAAATTAAAATAAGTGCTCTCACTCCTTCATCTTCTAAATCAGCCATTCTAATTTATCTTATAGAAGAAAACAATGTTTATTGTGAATGTGATGATTATGTTCATGTAAGGAATTCATAGATAATTCTGTAGAAGAGCTTTTTCTTGAGATCAAAACTATTTCTGCCTGCAAGATAGAATTTTTAATATAATACAAAAACTGCTTGGACAACACTGCCAGAAGACATTGATACATAACTGTTACATGAGAACCATTTTATGGCTGTCAATTGGACAGCTTTTGATCATACAAGTAGATTCCCATTTGTGGAAATATTGCCAAAAGTTCCATTGTTGTTGAAATGGGAAAATGAGATTTGATTAACTTGAAATGTATTATAAATCTAGAAATAACAAGACATCCCTATCTTGGATTCTAATGCAACAATGAGTGATCAGAAGGATAGACAATCCGATTTTGTCAGTTCAAAATACTCTCAATATTTCTTTATATATTTGTAAGAATTGAATCATCACCTTTATTTCTTTCAGGTTACAATGTGAGTCTTCGTAGAAGGAGAAAGAGTAAAATTGGCATCAAACATAAAGTCACAAAAGAAGAAGCCATGAAATGGTTTCAACAGAAGGTGAAAGAATTTTGCTTTTTCTTGCATAATTGTTGAATATTAATGTTTTGAATAGTCAATTCCTTAAAATCTTTTCTTGAATAAAGATATTTCTAATTTTCTGAGTAATCTGTATAAAAGCTATGATTCTATTGATAAGTCTATAACGGCTCTTAAAGATATTTAAATGAAGATAGTTGCCATTTTAGTTTCATGTAGATTGTTAGTCTCATTGAAAATTTCAAATACTTTCAAGTTTCTTGAACTTGACATTTCTTCTTTTTTCATTGCAGTTTGATGGTATTATCCTTCCTGGGAAATAATCTAATAACATTTTAACTGAAATAAAGCCCCTTGAAACGTTAATAAGTGTTTGTTTTTTATCTGGAAGCTTTGATTTCATGTCTATTTAAAAAAAAACAGTTTGAAATTTCTCCAGTTGTGGAAATTTTGAATGCAGCTATTTTCTCATTCTCACCCCCACCTGGTGGCACCCATTTGCACAAAGCTGAGGTGAGCATATACAAGCTAGATCTCACTTCATTTACTCACATTATTATTATTGTTTGTTTTTTGAACCAATACTTATTATATCCTAAAAATTTGTAGACAGGTAGTTATTCATATGTAATTACTGTTATTTAGTTACTTGGTGTGATATTTAGTGGTTTTCATAGTGATTAATGCTAACTCTTTGTGGAATGTTGCAAAATGAACCATAACTAGAAAGGAAGTTACTTGGTGAACAAATTTGAATTGGGCCATAGCACTTGATTTTTGAATTCTTGAAGGGGTTAGGTAAAGCAAACCACTCTAGATTCATACTTTTGAACGGTCCTTAACCAGGGTCATCATTGCACAACTTACAGTTACTGTTGAACAAGGTCAACTGTGATACTGGAAAAACTTCATTTGTTGCTACAAATCACTTCGTGAATACACAATTTATTAGAAAGATTTTTCTGAATACCCACATTTTATTTATTATCTGAAGGCACTGTGCTGCTGTATCTGCCTGTTTTGTGTTGGAATATGATTTCCATTCATTAATGTTTACAAGGAGCCAGCATCTCTGGTATAAAATCATGGTAGTCTGTATATAGTACTATATTCACTTTGTAGCTATAGAAGAAAAATATCTACGGTGACTTAATTTTTTATTGGGTACCAAGAATCATCTGATATCTGTCGGCTTATATTAATGCTATTTAAATGAGACCTTTGAGACTCGAATCTTTCGATTGATATTAAGTTATTGATAAAAATTCTAAACAATTTGCTTGTATACACTTTAGGGGCCAAGACATTATGACCGGACAGATTGTTAGTTTCATAACTGCTAGAGGTAAATAAACAACCACAAGTTTTTATTTTTTGGTTCTGATGTGTTGACTACTGCAATTATGGGCAACATGAATGATCTGGGTAGCTTTAATAAAGGCCAAATTGTGAGCATATGCATGTTAGTGAACCTGGTCCAATGAGTCTCTTGTCCTGAATGGTAGGGTACATGTGTATCTTTATCTTGAGGTGATGGAGGCAATGGGATGGCAGTTTATGATGTGGAAGGTAATTTCATTGTGTACCTTGACATCACTGAAGATTTAGGCGTGACAAGTATGAGAAACCAAACGTGTCCAGCTTGCATGCAATCTTGAAAGGATAGAAAGAAGCAGTGAAAGCGGCAGGCTTTACTCCTTAATAATATAAACTAGTCAATAACTTTCTTTTTTGTATTATTATCTACTGTATTACATAGGTCTCACTTATCTTTTCCCCAAACCAGACGAAGGTATTATGGATAATACTATGGAAACATCTGAATTCACAGTATGGTTTGAGATCTGTGCACTTGGTGTGGAAGTCTTTAAATAATGGGCTGAAATGTTTTAAGGTGGTATTAGTCATGGTAGGTGGGTGTAATCTTGACGAAAAAGAATGGGGTCAAGTATTTCCTTCATGTTTAACTTTTTCTTGGAAAAGAAATGTTGATTTTCTGTGACTAGCCTTCTGTTATTCAATTTAATCTTTCTTTGCTAACCCAGTTGTTGAAATTTCTGCTCTGGTAGGTCTCATTATGTTGCTACTTTTTTCACAGCAACCTTTTCTAGGCTAATAAGATGAACTGATTTCCTGGTGTGTTCTTTGAATTGTAATCTAGTTTTCATTCACTGCCATTAGAATCTTGAGTTACTTCAATAATTGGCTTTTTGAAATCATCATGGCACATGAATATCTGATATCCTGTTATTGCGTAATATACCTATCAAGTCTGAAGGTGTATGACTCAGGCTGACATGGAAAAAGGGTTGTTAGTCCAAAATATTCCTTGCAAATCATTTACTTATCTACCACTGTAAATTATGAAAGGGGTGCTAAAATACATACCATGAAATGAATATTTCCTTTGGGTGAATATTTTGCATGTCCTTCTTATTACTACTTGACAATTTGTTGAGACTATCTCTATTCACCAATTGAATAAATCCGACCTGAAAACAAGAGTATCTACTACCCATTAGATAACCGACTTTCCTGCCATTTGTATATATCAGTCTTTGTTTTGTACTGAAATAAAAATGTGGGCCAGTGTAATGAGATCATGAAGGATTCAATGATGTGTAGATATAACACTCAGAAGTAAGGAAAAAAAACATTTGCTCACTAATTGGTTAGAATCTGTTCTGCGAGCTGATCCAATTGATGCTTGGTATGGATTTTTTTGAGTATGTCGGCTATTTTCTGTGTTATATAAAGTCAATTATTCTGTAAGTTATTATCTGATTGTTATCAGCCTCAACTAATCTGTGCAATTATGGAGCATCATTCACTAAAAAAATTGTCAGGCTGAAATTCACAAATCATATTTGATCATTCACTGTCCATGCTTGCAGCGACAGAACTAAGCACAGCTTAATTTCAGTCAATATGATGAATTGTGAAGGACCAACAAGAGGGTTAACTAAGTCAGATGATTATCTTCAAAAAAAAAAAATCTTAGTTATGCTGATGATGAATAGTTTGACTAGAATATTTTAGAAATTGAAACTGGATGTTAAACATTTAATCTGAATAACCATGTATATGTGTATATATATTTATTTACATGCGTGCACACACACACATAATATAATTTGTTTCCTTGAGAAAAGAAAAATTTATGAGGTCAGTGTATCTTTATATAAGAGAAAATTGCAGGAATGTAATTTCAATTTTTCAACTAATGGTGTGTGTGGGGTTTTTTTTTTTCTCCCCTCTCTCTCTTTCTCTCTCTTCTTCATCTTAGCTCCTGTTGCTTCTTATTACAATTCCCAGATCATCATTTTTGCCATGGAAAAATAGGCTCTCAAGGATAAGAAATGCCTGTTCAAATCTCTCTGGAGGCTTGGCTTATTTATTTCTGATCTATTCACTTTACTAATACTTGTGGAATGGAAATTGAATTGCAACATAAGGCAGAAGAAATTCTAGTAAAAAATTTGATAATTTACTATGCTTTAGTTGAAAAATTTGAATAGTATTAAATATGAATCAACCCACGTGAAAAAAAATTTGTTGATATACACGGGTCACTTGCTACCTGGAAGTAAAACGTTCCTTTAAGAATCTTTTTATTGGTTGGAATAGTATAAAACAGAGAAGCAATAACTATTATATGGAAAAATTATTATTATTATTATTATTTTTTTTTTTTTTTTGAATGTTGGTCATGGTCAGGACGGTACTTCAGGCTGAGTCGGGGAAGATACAAGAGACTTGGGTGTGGGCTGCCTCTATAGTGACTTCAAAGCAAAAGCTGAATGCTGTTTCCACTTTTCGCCTTTTTTTTTTTTTTTTTTTTCCTTTGAAGGTAACATGAGTGATCTGAACAGTGGGGACTACCTGTATTTGATATTCTTATTATGAGAATTTTTTTTTCTTTTTATTTCTATCATAAAGCAAAGGAACAGAAAACTGTTTCAGTGGAAGAATCCATGGTTATGGACAGAGAACCAAGAATATCATGTTGTTCATTATATAAATACAGTTGACTTTCACGATTTGGCACTTATTTCGGCTAGTATGATTTCATCTGAAGATGATTCCTGTTCTTTTGATCTGATGTGAAGATCAGCTACTTTTATAGGACTAGCTGCATTAGGTCATGTGAATTACCTGAAGCCATTTGTTTTACCTATATTTCTGTATAATTTGTTTTGATTTTCTTTTAATGTATCTTTTCTCTTTATTGACCAACTTATGATTTATGGGATATTTATGTTAATTTAAAAAAAAAAATTTCAATTACGTTTTGGAACTGATTCTTCGGTGTGTCTACTTTGTTCATACCTGCTGTTGAACATATTTGCAGCTAACTGCTCTGTGATCTGGAGATTATTTGAGTTCACCTATCTAGAACAATGAATGTCCATGAAATCTTTAAAAGAAGAAATTAAGCAAGGAATCACTCTAGGATGGCAAGTCTTCGGTAGAGCAAAGTTGAACCTCCCATAACAAGAAAGTCTCATTGGTCCTAGAAAGAAGAGTATACAACCAATGCATCCTCCTGATAGTCACCTCTGGAGCTGAAACATGGAATCTAACCAAGAGACAGACCCACAAACTGAGAATCCTGCTCAATATCACAGGGAGAAATCACAAGACAATATATTAGGGAGTCCAAGACATCATAGAAATCATTACGAAACTTGAATGGCAATAAGCTAGTCATGTTGCAAGAATGGCAGACAACTGATGGACATCACAGCTCATAACAATGGATTTCTAGAGATCAAATGTGGAACCAAAGCTAGCAAAATATGTGATGGTGAGATGAACTGGACAGGGTCATGAAATATTGGCTCTGCAACGCCCACGACAGAGAGATGTGGTAATCTTTGGGGGCGTTTATGTCCAACAAGGGACGATAAAAAACTGATGATGATGAATCTGCCTCGAAAACTTTTCAAAGGGAGATTATGATTACAATATACAGTATAAGTGTTTCCCCTTTGATATTAAGAAAGTCTTGTCACACAGAATCTAGAAGATCTATTTTCTTCCTCACAGTTCTATTTTCCTGCTCTTTATCTGATGAAGGTTTCGATTAAAAATATGGGATTGACAGCAGAATGAAGAAAACTTATGCAAAATTGTTTTATCACCCCCCCCTCCCTTCACAGATCTTTAAGTTAGAAAACTGAAAATGTTATAGAAGACGATTGTGATTAAAGGAGTTGACACTGAAATAGGAGAATCCTGCTATAATGCTTAATTTGGCTTCTTATCTCCCACGAATGGCATTATCATTTTCAGTGAAAGCTTGTTAGTAAGAAATTATATTAGGTTGTTACACATGAAATGTTTTTTTTTTTTCTTCTCTATTATGCTGATTGATACAAAAAGTGAAATATTCACTAATTTAATTGTATTTTCTTCTTCAGATTCAATTTAAAAAGAGATGTAATTCCTTATTATTGGACGTTTTTGAGACTGCAATAGTAATGGTGTCTATCCAAGACGTGAGACCAATTTTCAAGTACGATGTCTAATTAAGACATAATGCCACTCAAGGTACTGATATTGTCAGCAAAGCAATAGGAATGAACTCTTCCACAGAGTGAATGAACTATTCAGTGTTGATTCAATAGGCTTAGGTGTGGAAGTATGGATATCAATAATAAACCTTGAGGGAGACCCAAAGCAGTAGCCAATCACCCATGAACAACAGTTTGAGCACTTTTTCAAGATTTCAATAGTAACCATATCATGTTGTTGCAAGATAACAGAAAAGGTTAAAAAAATTGGAAAAATGAGTCCCACATAAGTTGTATAAAATGCTCCATGGCAGTGCAAGACCCCACACCTCTCTGCTGACTGTTTCTAAGCTCATGGAATCGGGATATGAAGTTCTGCAACATTCTCCATATTCACCTGACATGTCTTGTACAGATTTTCAAGCGTTTTGAACATTAAATCCGTTAAAAATGGTTCAGTAATAAGCAAGCTATAATTCATGCTTTTACTGAATTTTTGACCATAAAGCTGAAGAATTTTATTGAAATGGCTAATCTTCATCAGGGGATCGTTAGAAAAATGCTATTGCTTCAAATGTGTCTTATTTCGATTGAATATTTGTCGGTTTTTGTTTTTTATATCATCCTTCATTTAATTATTGAAAAAATGGCATTTCATGTGTTACAACCTAATGTTTTTAGATTCGGTTTATGCATTACTGCAAGCAATATAAAAAAAAGTCTAAACAAGAGCACAATTTTTTTTTTTTTCTTTTTATTACGCTGAGTTTTCTTCAATTTCTCCTGTTGATCAAACAAAGTATATTTCAATCCCTCCTCTACAAGAACTTCTATTTCTGGCTCTGTTTTTGGATGCAATCATAAATTGCCTTTCGAGAACCAGGCGTGTTCTGGAGGTAAGCAAAATATGAAGCCCGTACATTTGCTCTGTTGATTGGGTGTATTTCATTTAGCCGGTTCAGTTCAAGTCTGTAGAAGTCCTCCTTTGTACGCTGGTAGTCCTGTGTGATTTTTTTCTGGGCATTCATCGTCCATTTTTCTTGGAGTTCCTTCCTGGAAAAGGGAAGCTTTCATAATGAATTATTTGGGAAAATGATATATATCTGGTTCTGAATTTATCGAATCATAGCCCCATGAATGACCTAACCAACCAAGTGGGCCACAGATTCTTCTCTCTCTGCTTGTCTATGAGTTTTGTGCGTCCTCCTGGGTAATCCTGTTCACATTTTTGGGACTACAACCTTGGAAATTTGCATGAGTACACCACTAGACAACATCTTAAATATTTTTTTCTTTTTTTTCTTTTTTCAACTGCTTTTTAGTGTCTCTAAGATCATTTTGGATCAACAATGACCAAATCTCGGATTCTTTTTTTTTTTTTTTCAATTATTTTAGGTGAAAGATCTAATTTTTTTTTGTATTTTATAGATAATTAGTTCTGGATATCTTAGTTTAGTTTTAAAGCAGAGATTCATTCAAAGTAAAATATAGGAGATAATTGATGATTTTATATTTGATTTGAATTTTTTTTTCTTTCTCATGGATACTTGTAAATTAATGAGCATAGTAAATGTGAAAAGTATATCATCAAATAATAATGGTGTACAACAGAACAGGTTTGTGCAGTACATGAAAACAATAACTTCAAAATTGATGAAATTTGGACCAGAAATCAATATTGATACAGCAAATACAAACATATACCAGTGGCTGTCGCCCAAATTGTGAATCGCGGTAGCAGTTCACTATAACTCTAAAAAACCTTCTTTGTTTAAAAGGGGTGGTGGATTTAAGGGGTTGTCAGATTAATTAAAGTTAATTAATCAAAGGTGTTTAAATCCCATTTTTTTTTTTCACTATCTTCTGCCATTGCAATACAGTTAATAAATTCACTTGTTCTGCATCCTGTGACTGTTTTAAAAATTCATGAGAACAGTCATCAGAAACTGTCAACATAGGTTTCTTTGATTTCCAAGTCAGTCGGTCTGGCTGGTTATGTATTATGTATTGTGTGTATGGGCCTCACCAATGGAGCTAGATGGCAGAAAATTTTGACCATTTACTCTTATTATGTTGAGGAAAAAAACAAATTTTTGTTTTTTCAAGATTTCCCCCCTAAAAAGTTCTTTGCTAAGGGAGGGGGGGTCAATTCACAATGTAAGTTTATGCTTAATTGATCCATAGTTTGTACTGGGTATTCAAGCTTGCTTTTTGAAAATTCAGATTTTTTTAGTGATCCAACGAAAGGTGAGAGAAGTAAATTATTCATTGATCACCCCATTTTCCAAACATGGCTTGTTGGCCATGTGACTGTTTCTATTGATTGACTAACCAAACTTGTTCTCTTTACAATTTGATTGTGCCAGTGACACAGGATCATACTTATACAAATTGTAAACAAGTATTTATAGACTGTACATAATAAATAAAAAATACCTTCGAAAATACACGTACAGATATACATTGATTAGTGCAATTAATTTGTCTTCATCTGTCCAAACTCCCACAAGAACAGAGTGTGACACAAGGTCGGTTTAATATGGGGATTGCACACACGCAAACGTGTGGGCTGGAAAACATAAAAAATTCTCTTTGTACTCACAACTATTGTCGATTAATTGGTTCCACAATTTTCCATTCTGTTCTTGAATGCACTGTTCAAGGTCTTATTATTATTCAATGTGTTTTTTTTACATCAATTTGTACAACAATACCTAATTACCGTGCTAAGCTACAGACTTATTGATCCAACCTTTATATACATATGTATATATATATATATATATATATATATATATATATATATATATATATATGCACGCTCACACATATACATAGATACATATGGTGTTTTGTATAAGTTGATTAATGCCAGTATATGTATTGTAATAAAGGAAATAAGGATGAAATATACTTTTCACACCCCAAGATTAACCACTTTGTAAACACACACATTTTGTGTGGACACCTCTTGACATCATTCGAACGTCACCCATTTTACAAAGGTAATCAAATCACTCGTTTCCCAAAGATATTTACCCTCAGAAAAACAAGTAATTTTTTGTTGAAAAAAAAGTAATGTAATGTTTTGTGCTTTCAATTCCAAGAAAATCGAATAAAAAAAACCATAGATTTTTGAAAGTTTCGAAAGTTACTTACCACCAGAAAAATAAAAAAAATGTTAGTGTACAGCACCGATGCAAGGAAGGTAACTATAAAAAAATCTGGATTTGCCCCCAAATTTAATAAATTCTTTCTTACCTTTTGGCCCACCCTTCCACAAAATGTCTTTGAAATTATTGAGAACTTTTGGAGATATTGTGTGGGCAGGCAGACGCAAGTGAATGCATATCTCTTCCAACTTCGTTGGCACAGGTAAATAAATCATTTGCTGGTATCAGGTCCATAGGGCAGTTGATTTGGTCTGGGCCATTATATACACAAATGATTCTCTTCTTACTTTTTATTCGCGACAAACTTCAACATTAATTACAATTCGTGTGGCCATTATTAGACAAATGCCATTGTTAAATCTGAGAACTTAGAAACGCACCTCAACATTGGGACATCACTAAAAGTCAGCTGACGCTTGGGCAAATTCTGACTTTCAAGACCGACCACAGGAAGTGTTGATTTCCTTGCCCCAGAAGATTTTTGTGGAGATCGTCGGTCACCAGACTTTGTCCTGAAATTGTACAAATAGAAACGTATAATTGAAAAACTTTTTTGAAAAGTTCTCAGAGTATGGAATAAGAAAATATATGTTGTATTTACAATGTCAAAATAAAGGTTTGTGTATAGATTTATTATGAGATCATAAAAGTTGATTCACTGCTCAAGTTTGATCAGCTAGAAATTTTATATAAGTTCATATTACATTTAGCAAAAAAATTATATCTGTTATATACAAGCTATAAACCCATAAAGTACTAACAATGCTGAAAGTGCTATCTGTGTGATGCTCAAGTTACTAGCATGACCAATCAAAGAAAAAAAATAATGATAGTAAAAATACTAGTTTGATATGTTTTGAGAGAGATAGATACATACCCCTTGAGTTAAAAAATTTAACTCCCTTGTAATTTACTAGAAAATAAAAAATTACGCTATCAAATCTGCTGCAAAAAATGATGAGGCCATCAGTTGTATCAAATAAGAAAAGAGAATAGCTTGTGATTTACTTTCAGTTTGTTTCAAATCAATAATAATGCATTCTTTCACCTTTCTATTGCAAAAAAGAAAAAGCATTTCCTTGTCCGATGAACATTTTTCTATGTTTGGATAATCTTGCCAACTTTAAGATAACAGACATTTCTCATTCTTCAAACATTCTGTTTAATGGAAACACTTTGCTGCTTGTGATCATTTGACTAATTTTTGACAAGACTTTTCCATATTATTCGTGTAGTCTTATCTATTAAGTTAGATACCTATATACACTACAGTAAGATTTTTCTATGGAGGATAATCCCAATTAGTTGACCATTGACAATTAGACTTTTTCCAACTCGTACTGAGTTACCTCTTCAAACTGTGTAGTTAAAGAGGTAAAAAACAATCTGTTATTCCTTGTGACTTGAACCAAGAAATATACTTTCTTAATTTCATCAATCCAGACAATTTTTCTCTCCAAATACTTCTCTCAAGCTTATCTTCGCGTTTTTCTCCTTTCAATACAATCAATTTGACGACTCATACCAAGGGGCTTTTGTGTTATTCCTTGTCTGTGAGTCTCATCTATTTTTATCTTGTCTTCATGAAATTAGATACAAACTTAACCATCATGAAAATCCTTATTTTTTGAGTTTTGAGTACGTTTTCTTCTCTCATGTAGCCGACTTTTTCTCAATGGTGACTCCTGATAATTCCAGCTACATCTTTTTCTACCTGAATCTAATAACTGGAAAAAGAAGCATAGATACCCGCACACGCGTATATGAAGCTTTCATGAGGTTGATGATCGGCTTTTTCTCCTCTGAATCAAATCATTTTGTGTTTGAAGTTGGTATTTCATGATGTCTTAATGGATAATATGTATATATATATATATATATATATATATATATATATATATATATATATATATATATATATATATATATATATATATCAGTATCACAAACATCTAATTTCACTTTTTTTCCCCTCATTCACCTTTTTGCTCGCTTCGTCTGGTTTGTCAAACGCACACGTGAACACATCCTCAACCAACTTCTCGCCATTCAGATTAGATATCTGTATAATTAAATAACTACTTACGCCTTTTTGTAGCTATTTTGAATCTTCTTGATTGATTTAGCTGTAATCTTTGGAAGCATGTACGTGTCGAGCTTTAGGTCTTCGGCTGGATCACATAAACCCAAAGCCGTCTGGCGACTACGATACCCTGGATAAGGCCCATGAGGCTGTAATAAAAATAAACACACCCATTTTTCACATAAATGATAGTGATCGTCTGCCTGTGGCATAATCCCCAAATAATAATTATTACTTAGAACATTAATTAGCAGTGTTACAGGGAATGTCTTCTTAATTTCTTTTTTTTCTGTTTGAAATCCCCAGTAGTGGGTGTTCAAAAACGCCACCAGAACGAGGACATTAAATAGGAAAACATTTCTTTCAAATTTACCACGAATTAATTTGTAGCTTTAACCATTTCCCAAAGCATGCACATAGGTACATCAATAAGTTCGTAGCCTAATGTTGAAAAAAAAACCATTGGTTTTACGCAACATACATTCATTTTCAACATAATCTCCTACCTTATCAATACACTCAACCATTCTCCATTAGTCACATAAATTAAATGTTATACAGTGGAAATTTACATTAAAAATTCAGTAAATAACTGACTATGGACTTGTTAATCCACGCTTATATATATATATATATATATATATATATATATATATATATATATATATATATATATATATACATATATATATACATATATGAATACGTCAAAAGTCCATTGGCTAATGATGAAAAAAGCATTCATTTACCCAACAAATATTAATTCTTCAACATACTCTCTTTCTTCTTTGTCAATGCACTTAATTCAGTACTGAACATTAATCGAACATTATACAATAAAATTCCACATCGAAATTCAGCTGACAACGTGTTAGGCTTTGGACTTATTGATCCACCCTTGTTTTAAAAACAAACCAATAAATAAAAAGAACATTAAAGCGTGCTTAAATTATCGATTAGTGTCCTAGGCGAGTAAATTCTAAGAAAATGGAATATGCTGTTCAGTTATTGAAACACGCCTGGAAAAGTTGCTACGAATACTTTAAAATATTGGAAACAAAAAAGGTAAATGTGAGTGAACATAAGATTAAAGCAACATATCAACAATTATGAGTGTGAGTTCTCGTAGTGTAGTTCAAACCCAAACTAAGTATGGCCGCCGTTTCGGTTCAAAAAATCGACACTTTATACTACCAAATAAGGATTATGGGATTGGCTGGTACAAATAAAAAACAGTTCTGTCAAATGAATTAGTGTTCGTACAGTAGCCATTGTATTTATTCCAAGCATGATGTCAGCTTTATTTGCATTTTCTACCGTCTGATAGCTGTTATCCTCTTGAAAATATGCGACATTTTTTTGCAGTTTCGAGACCCCTGAGGCATACATATCCTGAGGTTCCTATGACTGCTAGGATATATATATATATATATATATATATATATATATATATATATATATATATATATATATATATATATATATATATATATATATATATATCCTGTATATCTCTTTTAGAAATGTAGTGGGACATTTTAATTCAGGCATTAAGATCATAATAGGTTAGTCTTGAAAGGGTTAAAAGTGGACCGAAGGGTTAAAAGTGGACAAAATTTCGAAACAAATTTCAAACGGTGCAAATAAAGGCCTGATTTGATGAAAATGTTAGAGCTTTCACGTGATTTGATATCAGTTATTTTCTAACATACGTGTATTTCCAAAACGATCATGCGCGCTGGGAATCAAAGATAACTGGGATAGAGGTCAAGTTTTTTTTTCCTTCGTTTTTATCAAACTAAAATGTAGACTTGGTGCAGATCTATTATACACATATGAACTAGCAAAACATGATTGAAGTGTTTAATTAGTTCATTTGCTCTTTCTATAATCTTGAAGTTGGGTTTTTTTTTTTTTAGCATTTTTCGAAAAAATGAGGAACACATAACAAATTGGGTGTGAGGGGTGAAGCCCTTGCAGCCCTGTTTCAAATGGGCATCTGATGATAATAATGATGATGATGATGATGATGGCAATGTTTAACTCACGTGTTCCATCATGTATCTGACCAGGCTAGTGTCATAGTAAGGCTCCAAACTTGTGAATATATATGGTTGAAATTTTACTCTGAAGAAACAAAGATGTAAAACGTGTTCATTCTCAAAGTACATCCAATTACAAATGGAATAAAGAATAAAGAGATGTATTTCGAAATTTAAAAAAATATCGGTGTTTACGATCTCCGAAACGAGTGAGTCGATTGCAATAAAAGATGGCATATAAAAAATAAAATCTAAAAAGTTAACCTAAATAAGAACTAGGGAGCTTTTAAGCCGTGACTTGTCCTGAGCTGTCACTGTCCACAGTGACCTCTGTATTTCCGGCCTCCGTAAGGTCTCAACTTCCATCCCTTTCGGTGATAAAGCCTGATCAAAGGGATGATTGCCCAAAACAGCCCAAGCAGACGACCAAAAATCCGAATCCATATTTCATGTCCTAAGCGTCAACTAAAAGCGTAAAAAAAAATGATGACTCAAGGATAAATGCGTACAGACCGCGTTCTTAAAATATTGGCGAACTGTGATACGTTGGTATAACCCGTAGACAACGAATTTCCTGACTCTCCCGAGAATTGGATTTCCATTTTATGAATGAATCACTTCGTGACTCAATCGAAAAAGGTAGGACAACATGGACATCGCTATCAAAAATATGCTTAGAGATATTATTTATTTAGTGAACAAGTATATACCCGTTAGAAATGACGAGGTTATTTATGTATGGATCAGTTCAAAGGACCCTTCAGCTATTCTATTAATCAATTTATTTTTTAGAATTCAGGTATACAAATTTTAATTTTTTTAAAGTCTCAGCACAATTCAAGCTGTTTCAATGTGTGATCAGGCACGAAGTCTTGAGTTTCTATGAAGTGATTCATATTATGTTAAAATAGGAAAGTAGATGAGTTCATTCCATTTAAGCGGAAACAAACTGATAAGTACATGCAAACAGAAAATTTGCATATAAGCTCATTACATGGTTAGATATATGTATTTATTACGTTCTTAGGTAAGCAGCAAAAAATCCGATTGTGTCATTCAATCATTGACTTACTGGGGCGGTTTTTGGATTCGAGAAGTTTCTTTTTTTAGACTTTTCTCCAAAGTTTTCAATTCTCGCAGGGTCTTGAAGTTTTGATGCTCTGGAAAAAACAAAACAAACCACATGTATTGACTGCAATAAGTAGGAAATTATCAGAAAATACCATTTTTTAAATAGTAATTTGACGGAATATGCACTTGGTGATCAGTTATTAAAAGTAGTTCAATTGATAAACTTAGATGAAATAACATATAAAGTTAAATGATATTGACGTAGAAAATATGGATGTAAACAATGGAACATGCCACAAAAATATCCTAAGTGTAATTATAGACAATGAAAAAGACTTTTTTATTGTTTACGTGTCATTTCTGGTGAAGATGTTGCATCGCTATAATTTGGTAACCCTTTATGGTACATGTGATTGCATATGATTACTTAAATTGGGTCTAAATGGTTAGATATATCTATTTTTTACGTTTTTAAGTGCTACTTAAGTGCTACTACCTCTACCAAAGTGCCAATCAACAAATTATATATTTAGAACCAATCAGCAGGAACAAAAACACTTTCAGGAAACTTGCAATTGAAAATATCTTGTAATTAGGACTAGCTTGAAATACTTGGTAATATCATTCTTTCTTAACGTTGTATTGTAAGTAAAAAAAATACATCACTTGTATGAACGCAATATACTGTATCTCACAGACACATAAATACATCTCCAACCCATCTCAATCTCCCATATATATATATATGTGTGTGTGTGTGCGTGTGTGTTCTTGAGAGTTCTACAGTTTTAAGCACAAAATATATAAAAAAATATCTTACAAAAATGATTTCCCTATATCAGTTAATGTAATTTATGTAAACTCTTCAGCGGTGTCTATGTTTTACATAAAATTAGATATCATCATGGTATTATTATGTTATAGTGAATTTGTCTTGTTGGGATCATCATTTGTTTACCATGTAACCGTTTTGGGGATTTAAAAACAAAACTGTTATATCAAAATTGTTCCCCAGTAGTATTGATCAAACATCACCTCCCTTTAAGCTATGATTTTAATATATAGCTCTATGTTATCATTTTTAGAGCTTTGTTACACACACACACACACACATATATATATATATATATATATATATATATATATATATATATATATATATATACACTCCCCTATCGGCTCCTTTTAATAAAAAGGAATCAGCAAAACTACGATCAACGAATTCAAAAACCTTAAATTTCTATAAGATCATATTCAACATCGTGCTCTAGATAGTTAATGGTGTCTGTACAAACAAATCTGTTATTCTCGGCATAAAAGAAAAATCACAACATTGTTCTAGATGTGACTACTGTAATGCTAACGAGATTTTACAGACAACATTCAAGTGTTCCAACGTTTTTCAACGGCGTGCACGACTGACTAAAGCGGTGACGGTGACATACGTAAAAAAAAGGATAAATAAAAGGAATGAAAGAAAGAAAGGGATTAACAAAATGTTCATGCGCATAGACGTGTTCTTTCATATAGCCGTGGAGCCTAAAATAATGGTGAAAATGCATTATTGGTCATTATCAAATATTTCCCCCACAACTTAAGACCTTGATTATGTAACCACTTAAAAAAAAAAGAAAGGATAAATAAATACAAAAAGAATGAACGAAATATTTTTTTTTAAATGCTAAGACACAATGGTTAAAATATACCATACAGTTTATACGAGCCGTACTTACCACGTATAATAATTTTTTTCCCGAAAAATTAGGTCTAAAAGATCTGGGTGCGTATTATCTACGGAAACATAATTGTTACACATATTTACACAGTTAATTGTATACACGGGATAATGCATTATTCATTCAAAATTTTAGCTGAAATCGAGTGGTGCAGGTTATCGATAGTAGCGGTTATTCATGATGAAATGCAATATTCTACTTGCATTATTTGTTTTATTTATTTGTGATCACTCCAGTAGGTAGGTAATGCTAATCACACTCGTTGTAATGTTTAGAGAATAGTTTGAGTAAACACTGAATTATAATTATGAACTGATTTACTCAGGCCACTGCCCTCATCTTAGTTATTATTATCACAGTATTTCGGTCATTGTACCCTCCAGCCTTTTCAGGGTATCTACTCAAGTTTGTAACCTTCCGAGAATTCTGAAAGTGGAGAAAGGCGTTGGTCAAGCGTACTTAGTAACCTGTCTGGCGGTCGCCAGTTCAATCCCTGGGTCGGTTATTACAACAACAACAACAAAAAAAAAAGCCATATTCTCTTTTTCAGTGGAAGAAGCAGACGGGCAATATCGCCCAAAACGAATTGAGTAGGTACAATCAAATGATACGAGATATCATCGGGTATGGACAACAGAACGAGAACAATCTACCCCCGTGGTTTGAATAAAGAGTTCCATTCGAAATTCCCAGAAGGTTATCAATTACGGCAGACATCTGAAGAAGGTCGGAAGGTATGGCGACTGAAACGTTATACAACACCGTATAACAACAAAGACGTACACACTGGTCTGAACAAATCAGTGTATAATAATGATGATTCCTCATATCAGAAATTCAGACACGAAATTATCGAAATAAAACCAAAATTAGATGCAGTTTTTTCTCTCTTACACAAATATTAATTGTTCGTTTTTAGCATTTTCACCTCTCATCAAAGATTCATTGTATAAATTATTCCTGGGGTCTTATGCCACCGAGCGGCCATACATTAGTCATGATGTCATAACTACAGCAAACACGGCCGCTTATTGATACTAAATCCCATGAATTCATTGCCACATAAAACGTACTTATGACGAGCCTTGACAGAGGCACCCGTAGCAAATATGTCTCGACCACCAGCAAGTTCAGATTTGAATAGTCTCAAATTTGAATAATCTCAAAAGCGCAGACATGCTGAAAACAGCAAGATATTGTCACACAAATGTCGTATTAAGATAGTGAACTGAACTTTAGTACAGACGTTTGCTTCAGGCAATTACCAAATCATCTTTTCATTAATCGAAGCTTGGAACTGAGGTACAATCTCCTCTGACTTTAGGCCTCGAAGTATACAGTACAAATGATTTTTGGCACAATCTTCACATCTATCATTACTATTAATGACTCTAAACCGGGATTTGGCTGAATCGAGTACAAATCAGCAAGTAACAACATAAGAAGATGTATATCGATAGTACTTTGCTTGATCAAATAAAAATAGGCTGATACGTAAGAGCTTGGATTCAAGTTATAATGGTGGAAATCACAGAAGTACTTTACTTAAATAGTTGGCAACTATTTGT